>VZSF01005409.1:816313-850299 GCA_013398295.1 Chionis minor
CGGGCATGCGAGCAGCCGGGGGGGCCCGCCCGCCGCCACCCACCTGCCGCCCGCCCAGCCGCCAGCCGGGGCGCCGGGCTCGCCCCCCGCCGAGCGATGTCCAGGAGGAAACAGAGCAATCCCCGGCAGATCAAACGTGAGTTCCCCCGTTACCGGCACCCCCCGCCGCCGCCCGCTCCCCGCTTCTGACCTGCCTTCCCTCCCCTCCGCCCTTATTTTTCTGCACCACCCCCTCGGCGGCAGCACTCCCGGCCGCCCCGCGCCTCCCGGTGCTCCCCCACCCCCCTTCCCTCCGGGACCCACTCGGGACGGCCGCGGTGCGTGTCCGTTCCCGCTACCGGCAGCCCGCCCGCTTTGGTCTCCGTCGCCGCCGCCTTCCCTTCCCCGCCGCCTCCCCTCCGCCGGCGCGGTGGCTCCGGTACCGGCTCCCGATGGGGGCTCCGATAAGGCTTTAAAATATTCCGTTCTGCAAGTCCCGTCCTGATAACATCGCTCTGTCGGGACGGCCTGAAATTGTGATCTTATCTCCCCTGCCTGCATCCCATCCAGCGCCGTGCGCCGGTGCGAGGGGCTCCCCGACCCCCACTCCGGGCCTCTCCAAACCCCCTCCGGGGCTCCCCCAGCCCTGCCGGCGGCTCCCAGCCCCGGGTACGGCACCCCCGCCCTGCCAGGGGCTCCCCTTTCTGCACGAGGACCCCCCCCGCTCGCCATGTGTGCTGCCAAATCCGGCATGCCATCGTCCCCGCTGGCCGCCCTGGCCTCAACCTGTCACCCTGCCTGGTGGCCCCCCACCCTGTTCCTGCTTTGCACCCCAGCCCAGGCAGGGGCAGGGGTGATAACACCCCGGGCTGACAGCAGGAGGGACCACCGTGGGGTCCCGTGGGACTTTGGCCACCATCCATGTCTCCCCCCACTGATACGCCATCTCTAGAGGGTCACGCTCCCCACGATCCGACCCGTTGGCCGGCATCTGGTTTCGGTCCGGCGGGGATGTGCCGGCTGCACTGAGAAATTCTGCAAAGTGCTGGAAGTTTTTCGATGACAGGCTTAGCTGGGCTTTTCTCCCTTCCTCTCTGGTGTGTGTGTGTGTGTTTTTCTTTTTTTCTTTCCCCCTCGAGTCGATGGAAGCTGGTGATAAGAGGGAGATGGGAGGATAGGGAAGGCTGGCCACCATGTGATAATCTAGCTTTATCTTTCTCTAGAAATAATTGCAAGGCTGAGTTGCACCTACCTGTTTCCCTGCCTGGGGTGATTGCTCTGGTGATAAAGCTCAGCTAGACTTTTACCCGGGTAGAGTTAAAAATAGTCCCAGCTGCCTCCCTCTTTTTTTTTTTTTTTTTTTTTTTTTTTTTGTGTGTATTTTTTCTTTTTTGTTTTTGCCANGATAATTTTCTCCTTTAGCTTTAGCCAACTTCCGCGGCTTTATTTCGGCAAAAAGCCCGGCTGCCCGGTGATCCCCTCCCTGGGTAACTCCACCTCATTAAACCCGGAGCGTTAAGACCGAAGCGAGCGGTAGCGTCGCAGCCACCAAAATAACGACGCCGATGTGGGCGATAGCTGTGTGCGGGGGGGACACACCGATGGCAGGACGCCCCTTGGGTCCCAGCACCCACCGGTGTGGCCCTTGGGAGGGGGAAAAGTGGGGCTGGATGAGACCGTGGCAACTTGGCCGGGCGAAGGCGGCTTGTATCTATCTCCTTCCTCTGCTGCTTTTCTGCAGAGATGTGAAGAAATGATAAAGTGGGAGGCTGATCTCAGGCCGCCGGCGATGGCCAAAACTGATTAAAAGCTGAAAGCTTGGAACCCTTCCTGTATGTGTCAACATGAAAACAGTCATTAGAGGCGGCGAGCGCGGCGAGAGCGCCTTGCCGCTGCCTCCGACAGCTCTCCCCGCCGAGGGAAGGTATGCATGAATCAGGGCTCCGGTAACCAGACTCCTCTCATGTACAGACCGGACCTGTTTCCACAAAGTCTGTCCTTTTTATCATCTCGGCTGGAGCATTAAAAACCTCCTCCAGATTGGTATCTGCTGATTTTTATTTTCCTGGGTGACGCTATGTTCTCGCTCTGGCTTCATCTCTTCTGGGTTTGGGGTTTTGTTGTGTGTGTGTTTTTTGTTTTTTGGTTTTTTTTTTTTAAAGCTCGATGCGATGTGCAGATAGGCTCGCAGGGGAGATCGCCGGGAGAGCGGGCGATTGCCAAGAGCGATAAGACAAAGATCAGACACCAGACTATATTTAACCGGCTGCTTTAACCTTCTTTGCTTTTTGGGCTGGAGCGATGCAGCAACGGAGGGGGACGGGGGTACCAGCAATGCGGGGATCCCTCTGAGCCCCCTGGGGGCACCCGCTCTGCCTGGGGCAGGTGGTGATAGTTTGAAAGCCGATTGTGTCTAGATGGTGTCTCCTGACAGTGGAGAAAACACCCGGAGCATGCATTTATTTATTTAATTTTGTGGGGTACCTGCCCAAGGAGGGGGACAGTTGTATTTTGTCCCCCACTCCATCCGTGGCTGGAAAAACCCAGCAACCTCCCTGCTGCTGCTTTATAGGGGTTGGAGTGGGTTTTTTTTCCCTCTTTATTTTTTTTTTTTCTGTCTTTTGTTCTGCTGGTAGATAGATGTGAGGGGCTGATAGAGAGCAGGAGCTGATCTCCAACTCAGATAGCCTGTTATATTTATTAACTTCAAACATGGGAGTGCGGGCAGACAGCTGATGAGCGAGGCTGCTGGCAGCTGCCTGTGCGTGCACTCGCAGCGCTGGGTCTTCCGATCGGGGAAGCTGATAAGGGGGAGATTGATCTCGTCTTGCTGATGTGCCTCTCCCCCGTTGTTGTTCTAATATATATATTTTTTTTTCCCCTTCTGAAATTAACTGGAAATGAACATTTTTGTAGTAGTTGCAGGGGCCTGCTTGTGGTTTTCTTTCTTTTTTTTTTTTTTCCTTTTCCCTTTCTATTCTGCTTTCAGCTACAGTAGATCTGAGCTGACGATAAGCGCCGAGGCTCGATCTCCATCCTGATAGAGATTGCCAGGGGAGATAAGTACCACTTATCTCTCCCCACCAGACCAGAGCAGGATTCGCTACAACAACAAACACAGTAAAAAGGGGCAAAAGGGCTCCAACAATTTGTTCCATTACAAATGTGATTAACGCAGGCGCTTTAATTATCTGTTGGGGGGGGGCAGCTGCATATGTGTTTTTATTTCTCAAGGTGTTTTGGGTTTGTTTTGTTTTTTTTCCCCCCCCTTCCATGTGCTCTGCGAAACATGCTGGGCTGAGACAACGAGCTCTCCCCAGTGCCTGTTATCAGCTGCAGATGTTGCATTAGTTTGATGAGAGCTTTGACTTTCTTTTTTGATTGTTATCTCCCATTCTGCTCCACGGAGCAAACTCATGGGCTGTGGCGGGGTGGGGGGGGGTGGAGGCGAAAGCACCATCATATTTTTGCTTGTAGATTTTCTTTAATTGCTATTAGATGGTGTCAGATAGCAAGTGCGATCTACGCTGTTAAACCCTGCCACCTCTTGATGGAGTGGTTTGGGTTGGGTGTTTTCTTTTTTTTCCTCTTTCTTCTTTTGCAAGCTCACCTGCTCCCCAGCCCCGTATGGGCTGTGCCGGGCAAGGGGGTCGTGGTGCCGGCTGGCCCATGGGAACCATCCTTCCTGGGAGCCTGGAAAATCGCGTTTCATGTAAAGATGACAGTGGCCAGCCCGGGGTCTATTTTTAGCGGCGGCGGCGTGGTGAGCTGGTGGCGTGGGATGCTCCCGGCACGCCTCCTGCCCGCTCCTCTCCCGCTCCCTTTGCTTGCTGAATTGCTCCTTTCCTTTCGGTCCGTGCAGGTGACTAACTGCCTCCGCTTGCCTTTTGGTTCTTTTTTTCTCCTTCCTTCTCCCCCATCTCCTGCCACTCTGATGCTGCTGCGCTTTTCCATCACTGCCCGCCGCTGTGCCTCGGTTTCCCCATCCACGCCTGCCAGGGAAGGGATGCTCCGGGCCGGGGTGGGCGGTGGGGTGTCTGGGGAAGGTGCGTTACCCCGGGCTGCTCTGCTGGGTGGGGAGGGTTTGCTGCCTGCTCCCCGGGGAGGACCCGGGGATGAGCTGGGTGCAGGCAGGGCCTCCCGGCTCTGCTCCCAAAACCGGTATTTTCTGTGCCTCCCCGGGGGCTGCCTCAGCGTTGCAGCCCCCCTCTTTCCTGGCCCCGTTCCCGGCATCCCGGGGGTGGCATCCCCGTGTCCCACATGTCTGCTACTCCCACGGGCGCTGCCTGCTTGCCTCCCTGCCTGCCAACCCCTCCCCTCTTGTGCAAATCCCCCGAAGGTATTTGCCAGCCCTGACTCAGTGGCATCCCGAAGCGTCGGCTCCTCGGTGCTGGCAGGGGTGCAGGCAGCAAAGCCCCATGGCACATCTGCCTCTGCAGCGCCTCTGCCCATCCCAGAAGCTGCCAGCCTCTTGGGATGTGCCGTGGATGGCATTCAGGGCTCCTGGAGGCGAGGACCCATCATGGTCCCCACAAGGTGGGATAGGGCAGGGGGCTGGTGATGCTGTGATGCTGGTGGGACGCGGCACATCGTGGTGAGCTCTCCTGGCTGTCACCAGCCGCTTCCCACCAGTAACTTGGCAGCACTGCAGGAAAGCCACTCTCCAGCTCGGTGCAGGGTTTGGACCAGCCACAGGTGATGCTGGAAGTTCCTCTCCTCTTCCATGGCCAGCGGTCCAGGCGTGAGCATCCCTGTGGGCCCTGCGTCCGGGAGAGGGGTTGGCGCCGTGCTCGGTGGCTGGTGGCTGAGGGGACAGCTTGCCTCAGCCTCTCTCGGGAGCATTATATCCATTTACAGGGCTCTGGGCTGCACCATGCTATGCCAGCCACAGGATGTGTTGTGGCTGTCCCGCCCTGCGAGCCTGTTTTGTGACCTCGCTCAAGGTTTATCCCCAGGATGGCTCTTCCCGGCCTTCTCCATCTCCGCATCAGGCAGGGAGGATGCGTGCGGGATGCTCCGAGGGCAAGTGCCAGATCCAGGCTGGCCACAGCCATGTATTGGGTATCCGGCGGCGCAGCAAAACCTGTTCTGCCGAGAACTCCGGCGTATGTCGCTGCCAGCGGCCGCGGGGCGGGAAGGCGGCACTGGCAGCCGCGCCGGCGAGGGAGGCTGCGGCGGCTTTGGCAGGCGGCCGCTTCCAGGGCCTGTGGGCGCTGGGGTTGGGTTGGTTTGTGTCTGCTGCTGCTCTTCCACCTCCCGCACCCCTGCAGGACACCCCAGTGCCGCCCCCTCCACGGGCACCCTGAGCAGGCGCGGAGCCACAGTGATGCCTGCACTGCGGGGACCGTCCCTGACATCCCACGCTGGATCAGGAAAGCCACCTCCGGCTGGGATTTATGGCTCTGGCTCCGAACTTGCACGGTTGGGCAAGGTCTTATTTTCCGTTGTGAATCACGAGGCCACCTAGCAGGCTGCAGGTTCCCCTTTCGCCAAGTTGTGAGCCGGCCAGCTCGGCAATCAGGGCTTGGGAAGAAAGCAATCCTTTCCCCACGGGTGTTGCAGCAGATTGCGCAAGGAGATAGTGCAACGGTGCAGGTGATCCATGGTTCCTGGAGAGGGGCAGCCCCGTCCCCTCCCTGGGAACCCATCGGTGCCACATAGCGATGGCAGCATCCCAAAGACAACATGACCTCAAGTCACTAGGGAGCCAAGTCCTCCAGTGTCACTGTGTCCATGTCCACCATCCGCAGCATCCCTGGAGCACCCCTCGCTGTACACGCTCCCAGCCCAGTGCCGGCCGTGGGGCCAATGCCACTCTCATCCCTGGCAAAGGAAGGGACAACACTGCCCAAATCTGGAACAGCAGGGCTGGCACAGCCTGGGGATGGAGGTGCTGTGCCCTGCTTGATGTTGGTGGATTTGGGGTCAATACACCCATTCTGGGGAAGGGAAGAGGATGCTTTCCATGCATGCTGTCCATCCTACTGCAAAAAACCCTATGATTTACCTTGGAAATCGCTGACTGGGGTGATGCTGCGGAATGAAAACCAGCCCAGACCTTCCACGGCGGCACAGCCAGGTGCTGGAACCCGAGACTGCCTGGCAAGAGGGATGTGAGCGGCCCCAAGCACCGGTTGGAGCAACTGGGGGGATGGCAGGAGCGGAGAAACCTTGTGCTTCTAAGATCTCTTTATTTAAGAGGGAAAAAGTGGAAAACGCCTCTTTGCCAGCCCCGCATTGCACTCTGGCTCTGTGAGTCCTATGTCTGCACCAAGGGCATGGATTTTTCTTGCTGGGGGAAGAAGGAATCAGCTCCCTCCTGTTGGAGAAGAGCAGGAGTGAGAGGAGGAGGCCAATCTCTCTCTTTTTTTTTTTTTCCTTTTTTTTTTTTTTTCTGTAACACGTCCCATGACTGTTTTTGTTGCCTGAGTCAGGGCTTTTGGACGCTCTGGCTTGGCCAGGCTGCTCTCCCGCTGCTTATTTTATCAGGAAAGTTCAAGTGTTTCGGGGGTAATACAGTTCCCTCTTCCGATGGCTGCCCGGCAAAGGCTCCACATTGTTCCTGCAGCAACATGTTTTTTTGGAAGGGATGAAATGCCGAAAGGAATGTAACTGCTGACCTTGGGCTGCAGTGGGGTTAAGGAGTGTGTGCCTATGAGTCACTCCAGATAAGAGCCTTCCACGGCTTTTTTCCTCCAAAATAATTCTTTATCTTCTCTTTCTCACATCAACATATTTTCTTGACATCTCCCATTCGATAGCGCGTGGAGGAAATGTGCTCCTCTAATTTGTTCATCTGATGAAATATAGATGCATTGTTTTCTCTTGTCCTTGGCAAGCCGGGGGTCGTGGCCCCGCGATTTGGGGATGTGCGGCAGGATCGGTGCCTGGGGCTTTGGGGATGGGCCTGGGGTTGGTACCTGGGGATTTGGGGATGCTCATTGGGGTCGGTACCTGGGATGCACGGGAGGATGCCCGAGCAGGAGAGCATCACCCCGCGCATCGCCAGCTCAGGGGACCGTGGGGAGGAAAAGCTGCTTTTAGCTTCCCCCACCTCTGCTCCGCCGGGAAGTTCAGCCGCTCGCTCGCTTCTCTGTCTCCCAGCCGAGGCCTCTCATGCTACTTCCAGCTCCTATGATAATGCGGAAAGTTGAACTGGCCCCATTACTGCGCTGCGATGGTTGCCTTGATAACGCCCCGATAATGGCAGCGATAGCGGCAGCTCGGTAGCCAATGGCTCTGCCGCTCCTCCCATTAACATTCCCCACCACGGACCGGCTCGGAGCTGCCTATCTGCTCTCCATTTCCACTCCTCCGCTAGATAAGAATGGAAATACTGACTTCATAGCTCACTGATTAAAGTGTCTGGATTTCTTGATAATACACAGATAAATTATGTTTTTCAAAAAGAAGGTAGGGAAGGGAGTATGAGGGGAGGGAAAAACCTCCAGTCCATTTTTTTTTTTTTTTTCTCCCTTCCCTCTTTCTGGCCGTGCCATGTGGGTTGTGGTTTTTCTGCTCCAAAATGCCAGCCTGCGCCTGGGGTTGGCAGCAGGAGGGGAGAGTCCTGTCCGGTGCCCTCAGGGACGAGGGGTTGTGCTGGGCAAAGGATTTTTGGGAGCCGTGTGGACAGGGTGTATTGCACGTGTGGTTGCATCCGTGGAGCGGGATGGAGATGCTGTCCTCAGGCGCCAGGAACCTGCTCGCATCACAGGGATGTTTGGCTCCACCGGCTGAAACGATGCCATGTGGCTGGGATCCTGGTGTGGCATCTCGGGTGGGCTCTGGCTGTCCCCAGGGATCAGCAGCCACCTGGTGGGGCGCAGGGATGCTCGGGGGGGGGCATCTGCATTTCTACACCCATCTCCTACCTGAGCCTCGCTGGTTCTGCTGCAGGATGCTGTCCAGTCCAGTGCGCTGCTTTGGGATCAGCTTTATCCCACTGGCCCCTCCAGGCTTAAAGATGCTCAAACCATTGTGGCCAGTGGCCTCGAAAAAGGCTGGGTGATGGGAGCCGGCACCACTCCTTTAGCATCTGCTTTTCTAAATTATAGTTGGGTTTCCTCACTCGTTGCTGCTGGAGCAAATGGGGCTTCCAGATTTTTTGGTTCCTTGCACTGGAAAAGGTATCAACCGCAAGAATCTTAAGTTTGTTTCATCTAAATATAAAACTAAAGAGCAAACAGTATAAAGTTCATTTTTTAATGTGCTGCCCCATTCCAGTTGGGCTGCTCTCTTTATTTTTTTTAGAGGAACTGTGATAAAAAGCAGTGATAAAGCCAGGACTGTTTTGTGTAGGAGTCAGTATCTGCGTTATCTATCTCCCTTTTTCACTCTCCGAGCAGCTCTGTTGTTTTTTACTCTTATCTCGCTCCACCAAAATGCCAAGAACAGGAAAAAAAAAAAATTAAAAAAAAAAAAAAAGAAAAGAGGCAGCGCAGGCACGCGTGTTTGCACAGAGGCAAACTCGGTGTCCGCAGAGCTGGGCATGAACAGAGCTGGAGGAAGAGGAGGGTTGGAGGTGCTGGGTTAAGGTGCCGGTGATGGAGGGGCTGTGTGGCAGCGGGTGCTTGTGCTGGTCCAGTGAAGGCTGCGAGGGCAGGGGTGGTAGCAGTAGGGTTTTTGGAGGTGGCACTGTCCCAGCGGCCTGTGGTGACCTTCATTGGCCAGTCTCAGTGCCAGCAGCCCACCCTGCTTCTTGCAGATGGGCCACCCAACCAAGTTGTACCCTCTTGGGGTCCTTTTCTGCTCCTGCAGCCCCCCCCTCCCCAGCCTCTACTCGTTGCTGCAGCTTTGCCTGGAGACCCCAAAGTGGTCCAGGACAGCACTGGGAGCTTGCACTGGGCACACTGGTGAGCTGGGAGCAGCAGGGACACCCCAGCCAGAGCACCTTTGGTGATGGGTCTGATGGCCTTCTGGGCTACGTCTGCTGTCATCCTTGTCCCTGTCCCTCCATCCTTGTCCTTGCCTGGTGCCATTATGGACTGAAAGTCTTGGGGTGGAAGCTGAAATCTCCCTGTTCCCTTCCCGGCAGCTTTTGGCAGTGGGATGGACCAGGCAGGACCCAAAACTGCTTCCCACGGGGAGGGGGATGCCTCCGGCGCAGCATCTGCAGGCTAATTTGTCGCTAGATTAGCAAAGAGCTTGACCTCTGGCCTCGCCGTCACCTGGTATTGATGGGCTCCATGGGGCTGTGCTGCTGGGCAAGCATCCCCCCGCTGCCTCCAGCCATTCCCGACTGGAACAGCTTTATTCCAGGCGGGGGGAAAAAGTGGAAAAGTTACAGGTTTTTTTCACCCAGAAAAACGCCCTTTGGCTGGCAGCAGTGAAGGCACCTGGTGCAGGAGCAGGTGGTGGCAGTGAGCCTTGCACACCCGTGCCACCTTGCACATCGTTGCCATCTTGTACATCCCTGCACCTTTGGAGCCTGATCTTCATGGATGGAGTTTCCTTCCCTGTTTTTGGGGTATCCAGCTGCTCCCCAGCAGTCGGCTTGCACCTCACAGCCCAAATCCCACCTGGATCAGCATGGGGTTAAACAACTCAAACTGCTCTTGGATGGAGATTGGGATGCAGGACATCCCCAGGTCCCCCCGGTAAGGCTCGGTCCCTCTCCACTGGCTGCAGTGTGGCCCCACCAGCTGCCTCAGTTTCCCCGCTGTGCTTGGAGCATCTCCTCCTCGCTCCGGCCCCGCCGCCAGCTGGGAAGGCAGGACCGCGTTAAGCATCGCATCCCCTTCTCACGGAGCAATCTGCTCCCATCCATCTGATGTGCCGCGGCCGGGGACGGCTCTATTAGACTCTCTCCTCTCTTAAAATCTATCAGGGTGTTATCGACCCCATCTGAAACGTAAAGTCACTTCATTGTCATTGTCCCTGTATTTTCTTTCTCATTATTTTCCCGTGCCCCCCGCGGCCCGTCCTCTTCCCCCCCCCCCCNCCCCCCGCACCCGAAGCTGCTGCTTGATATGATGCGGGCTCTCTCGCTATTAGTATTAGTAATCGCGGCCCCTGAAGTGAAACAATCTCCTGTAATCTATCAGCGGTTTATCGGCCCTATCTGAGCGCCGGGAATGGCTGGGCTCGGCGATGGCGCCATGCTCGGCCGCTGATAAAGTTACAGAGTTCAGGCGGTGATGAATGTTAAGTAACTGCACCCTGCGCAGATAGGATATGGACTTGGCAGGGGGAGCAGCTCCGGCTGAAACCAATCTCTCCCCTATCAGCAGGGCTGCTTTTTCTCAGGCTCTGCTTCTCCCCGGCTCTTTTCTTCCCCGACGGTTGCGGCCGGGGGCTCCCCTGGGGCAGCGCTGCCCCGGATCGGGCAGGGATGCTTGGGGTGCTGTGTCCCACGCATGGATTCACGGGGAGTCTTGCATCGCTGGGATGGGGATTTGCAGTGGCCAGGATGCTCCTGAGTGCGGACATGAGCAATCACAGCATCCCCCCACCATCCTTCATTCTCCCACTATACTCCGTTCCCCACCTGGATAAATTAGGCCTTAATAAATCATAAGTTTAATTATGAACTATTATAAATTTCCCCCCCACCATGAGCAATCGTAGCGTCCCCCCATCAGCAATTGCAGCATTTCCTACTGCCTTCGTTCCATTCCTGGATAAATTAGGCCTAAATACTTCATAAATTTAATTATAAATTACTATAAATTCTCCCCATACCCCCATGAGCAATCGCAGCATCTCCCTCTGCGAGCAATTGCAGCATCCCACCAGCAATCGTAGCGTCCCCCACCATCTTCATTCCCCCAATATCCTTCATTCCCCTCCTGGGTAATTTAGGCATAATTTAATAACAAATTATTATGAATCCTCCCTCTACCTACCGGCTCCCCAAACTTTTTTTTTTTTTTTTCCTTACCCTTTTAACTAACTCTTGGCACCGCGGGAAGGGTCGGGGTGAGTTTTATCTGGGGGTGATGGAGAAGGGCCCTTAATTAAAGATAGGTACTGCTGGGGCTGGCCCCAACTGCTATCAGCTCCATGCACGGGGCTGATATTTAATGTGCCGATATCCACAGGGGGAGCCCGGCCCTGGGATGCTGCAGCCAGGCTGATAGGGGAGAGGGTTGATTTGTGCTCAAAAAAGTCTGTTTTCCTCCAAAACGGGGGTCCTGGGGGAAGGCATTACTCGCAGGACCCATGTTTTTGGAGAGCATTGCCATTTCATGCTGGATCGCAGCAGCATCACCCAAGAGGAGAGAAAAAATAACCCGCTGGATAACGTGACCTTTGAGGACCGGCATCATTTCCCAGCCACTGAAACCTCATTTGCCCTCAACTGTGGTGCTTGGCATCCCCGATCCCCGGGGAACGGGCTCGGGGGCACTCGAGGTCGTTGGTAAAGGCAAACATTAATACGTACTGAGGAGAAATTGGGTGAGAAGAGGCGGGCTGATGTCCCATCAGATACCGGTGGTTTTTGGATTTGCAGCCCAGGTTGCTCTCTGGGCGTTGCTTGCTGCAGGGCTGACATGGCACAACCCTGCTACAAGACCCTGGGGAATCCCCGGGCTGTGCCGGACCCCACCGAATCACCAGAGATGGTTTTGGAGCCAGTGCAAGGAAGGATCAGGAACGGCTGCAACCCTCTCTGGTAGCAGCTTTCCCCGGGGAACACCAGCCCCCGTGCTTGCTCCTGCAGCCCTTTATTCATGGCTGCAAAATTTGGGGTAAAATAAAGAGGGTTAGGGGCAGCGATGCCGCCCCAAGGAGGCGATGCCTGAGCTGGATTCCCCACATCTTGATCGCGACATGATGGAGGAACATGTGGCGGTGCTGGTGGGGAGCCTCACCCGGCTGCTTTGAGGTTTATTGGTTTATTATTATTTCGGTTTATTTTTAATGGGAAGGTGGATTCAGGGCCAATGGGGAGGATAGGGAGGAGCCAGAAGGGTGAAGACGATGGCGTCTGTCATGCTGCCTGCATGGTCCCACTGAGCCCGGTGGAGCTGGGGAGGTCCCCTGGGTCCCACTGGTGCTGCAGGGGGGAGTGACACCCTGGGGACTCGCTGCACTACAAGTTTTGAGGTGCCTGCAGGTGAGGTTTGGGGTGTGCGGCTGCCCGGATCTGGGCTCTCGCCCTTGCTCCCCGGCTCCCAGAGCCCTCCTTTGAAAGGCTCACCACCTGCCCAGCCTTTTTGTTTTTAAAAATAATAATTTTTTGGAGTTGGATGTGTGCTGATGAATGCCAGACGGCGAAGGCAGGTTGCCGCCAGCCTGCACGTGTTTTAGGTCCGGGACCTGCTTTCCACCACGGGGACTCCTCCTCCTCCTCCTCCTCGCTCCAGGGCCGGTGGGAAAGTCTGGGGCTGTTGCTATTTTCTATCTGTTATCGAGGCCTCTTATCACTTTGCTCTTGTCTGTGTGCTGGCTTTCAGAGCGTCCAGGGTCTCGGTCTTGGCAGCCTGGAGAAGTCCCCCCTCCTTTTTTTATTTTCTATATTATTTTTCCTTTTATTTAATTTGCCAGCTAAGCGCAAAGAATCAAGAAAAGGTTTATTGTCCCTGCGCCAGGAGAACCTTAATTTGAGTGAAATGATTAAATCATCACCTGGGTGATGATGGGTTTTCCTACCGCTGGAAAAGCCTTGGGAATGCCGACCCTCGCACCCACCCAGACTCTCATCCCCAGCCTCCACACGGGTGACATGGGCACACCACCTCCGCTTCCTGCAAGTTTTTACAATCATCGTAATTTTTTTTTTTTTAAAGAAGAGGGAAAAAAAAAGTCTTTCCTTTTTTTCAAAAAAAAAAAAAAAAAGGAGGGAGGGAGAAGAGTTAATCGTCGAAGCGGAGTATCTTGGAAGGGAGCATTTTTTGGCTCTTCCCCTCTCTGTAAAGCCAGCCTCAGTAATTCAGTTTTAAAGCATGAAAAAAGGGAGTTGATGAAATTCCACTATCAGCACTGAACCAATATGCAAAATATCTCGCCGAAAATCAAATAGCTATTATGTTTTCATTTCCATTTCAGCGTATTTGCTTAATGAAGAATAGACAGATCAGGCAAGCCGAGGGAGGCTGTGTGCGGTGATAACTGTGCAGGGCTTCCAGCAATCCCGGAGAAGTGACGCTCCGCTCCCTGCTCCGCGCTCCCTCTCCCTCGCTTGCTTTTTTTTCTTTTTTCCCTTTTTTTTTTCTTTTTTTTTTTTAAATTTTTTTTTTTAAGCTATCCAGTAGTTCATTTAACCCACGCAGCCGGCAGTGCCAGGAGCACCGGTGGCTGAGCGTTTCCTGGGGATGGATGGGCGTCCTGGGAGCGGGACGCTGCAGTGGGGCAGGCTGGGTGCTGGGATGCATCCAGGCACCGCGGTGACATGGGACTGGGATGCTGCCGGCCGTCCATCAACCCTGTAGGTGCTCAGCGATGCTGCGGTACCCAAAGCCCAGGTTTTACACAATTGCTTTTCCACAGGGCATCCCCGTTTCCCTCCCAGCCTGGGATCCATGTTTCAGGGCAGGATGCAGGTGGTCTGGGCGCCCCTGGGTGGGTGCCACGTGTTATCCTGGTCCTGTCCATCCCTCCCTGGCTCCGTCCATCCCTCACTGGCCAGGCTGGAGGTGCCAAGCCACGGAGCAGGCGAGAGTCGGGTTAACTTTATCAGAAGCCCAAGAGCCGTGAAGGCGTGAAAGAAGAAATTAGCCTAACAATGTTTCATTTACAGCGAGAGAAACGATTTGTTAGCTGGCGATTGTTTCTGAATATTATCAGAGCCTTTTTAATTGTGCTGGAACTGAAATTAGCAGAATTAGAATAAATTGCCTTCCCTTCTCAGGCAGCCTCTTTATTCACGCTCATTGTTGTCTGCTTTGTATAGATTATGGGCTCTTTGTTCTCCTGCTGTAAATATACATGCCTGGAGTCACAGAGAGCAGCTGAGGTCTGTAGATGGTTTGTCACCGCACCGTTTCCCCCTGCCCATGTGCCGGGCTCGGCAGGCGGTGCCGGATGGGACACCGGGCAGCCCCTGGCGTGGCTTCGTGCGGCACGAGGCAGGTGCACCGCTGCGTCTGTCTTTCTCGATTTCGGCGGGGATGGGGGATGCTGCGTTGCCATGGAAACAGCAGCATGGCTGGCAGGGCTGTTTTGGGGGGGCTGGGAGCTGCTGGGGTGTCCCCCACATCCACCCGGTGTGTACCCTCCATGCACCCCAAGTCCCTGCTGCGACGTCTCCCTTTGTTGGTGGCTGGGGGTCCCCCATCAGAGAAGGGGTGCTGGGGAGTGTGGGGTACAGGCTCTGGGGTCCCTCGCAGGGACGTGGGGTCCAGGGCAGGCACTGGGGGGGATTCAGGTGAGAAGTGCAGCGGGATGGGCACCTCGCCATGCCACAGCCATGTGCCTGCGGCACGTGGGGACCCCTCTCATGTCCCAGGCTGGTGCGAGGTTCATTCCCTGCCACATCTGCTGGTCTCTTCTCTCAAGCAACTAGCGATAGGACAAGAGGAAACGGGTCCAAGTTGCGCCAGGGGAGGTTTAGGCTGGACATTAGAAAAGAATTCTTCACTGAAAGAGTTATCAAACATTGGCATAGGCTGCCCAGGGAGGTGGTTGAGTCACCATCCCTAGATGTGTTTAAAAGTCGTGTAGATGTGGTGCTCGGAGATGTGGTTTATTGGTGGACCTGGTGGAGGAGGGTCAATGGTTAGACTAGATGATCTTAAAGGTCTTTTCCAACCTAAATGATTCTATGAAACCAGGCATCCCTCGGAGGACACCCTGGAGCAAGGCAGTGGCTCTATAAAGCCCCCTCTGCAATGGGACATGGGACCCCAGGGAGATGCTGGACTGCAGGACTGGCCAGGGATGAGGTTTCCCTTCCCATGGCATGGAGAGCTGCAGGGCATCTTCTCCAGGCTCCATGCCTGCGGTGCCTCAGGGAAAGGGCCCTTTGCCAGCCCCCAAGGCACTGGAATCCTACGTTTCCCAACTGGGAAAACCCACTGGGGCTTTTTTTCCCCCCTAACCGATCCCTCCATGTTTCGGCAGGTTCCCTAGCAGCGATGGAGGAGTGCGAGGACGTTCCGGTGGGGGAGAAGAGCCCCTCGGAGAGGGAAGGGGCCACCTCGGACCATGAGGGCTCTGCCGAGCGCGACACCTCCAGCCCCCCCGGCAGTGAAGGTGAGTCTCGCTGTGATGGTGCGGGCTGACCATGATGTCTGCCTGCCATGGGGGTGGGCTCTGCCAATGGAGCAACCTGCTGGGCACGCCAGCATCCTGGGCATCATCTCCGCTCTTGGTTCATGGTGTTAATTAGCAAACGAAGCATCCCACCCACCTGCCAAGGGGTGAGCTGTTGGTTAAGTGAGACCCCCCAATCTCTTTGGGGTGCTCCATCCCGCCGGGCACCCTCTGGCTGACAGCGGGACCCACTGGGGGCAACCTGGGGTGATGGTGAGCAATCAGCCGGGAGCGAGGATGCTCCCCGGCGCGGAGGGGCTCCCCACGGCCGGTGCAGGCAGGAGCAATCTCAGCTCATCTGGGGGCAGTGGCGTGCTGGGGGGCGAGGGGGGCACAAGCCGGGCTGCTGGAAACCGGAGGCGGGTTGCTCAGCGCGATGGCTGCTAATGAGCACCATCACCCTGTATCCGTTTCAGCGCCTTCCACCCGCCCCGGCACTGAGCTGCCAGTGGCGCGATGTGGGGGTTCCGAGTGACCCTCCCTTGGGATGCAAAGTGACCCCTTGGGGTGCCAAGTGAGTCGCTGGGGTGCAAAGCAGCCGGCGAGGCGGCAAGCGCCAGCACCGGTGGCAGCGCCACGGTTTGGGGAATGGGGGGCCAGGGCCGTCGCTGCCCGCTTCCTGCCCACGCCGCCGCCTGCCTGCCGCCACGCCGTGCCGTGCCGTGCCCCACCCCAGAGGTGGCTGCGTTTCAGGGCCGGGCTGAAACAGTCCCCAGATATCCTTTAAGTTCCTTCCTGTGGAGGTGGGGGCAAATCCTAATCAGTTAATGTTTGCAGTGCCCTTCGAGATAACCGCGGCAGGGCAAGGCTGTGCCGGCTAATGGAGCCAGCCGGTCCCCGGCAAGCGCCCGCTGCCTTCGTCCACCGGCAACCGGGGAGCAAAATGTTCCCCAAAACCGTGGGAGCCAACCCGTTGATGCACCAGGAAAGAGGAGGGGTCCACGCCGGCACCCCGATAGCCGGGACAGGAAGGGCTCGCCGGCAAACTTTGCTCGGCGGCAGGGAGAAGCGAGCGGCTCTTATCTGATGGGGGAGCCGGGCTGGGGGCGAGGGAGCTGGGAGCCCGGGCGCGGAGCTGCACCTGGCACTAGCCTGCCTCGATAAAAAGGTGATAGCAGAGATAACGCCGAGCAGCAATAACGGCCACTAAAGCTTTCAGCGCGATGGATAAAAATCGATATGCCAGGCACTTTGATTTATAGCCAAAAATAATAGGACTTTTATACCCGGTGATTGATTTATTTGATGTTAATCATTCCGCTTATCACCTGTATTAATAATCTCCAATGCCGGTGACGTCACCCCTGGGTGTTCGCTCTGGCGCCGATCGATTGGGCTCCGCGCTGGTTATCCGCCCGGGACGCCAAGGCAAACATGTACTTTGGGCGCTAATCTTCCACACTGTCATATGCAGATAGGCTTTATCAGCTGCATCTCCAGCAGCAGTTAATGGAGAAAATAATTGTTATCAAGTTGCTATGAATACGCCACAAATAGAGCCGTGACGGGAGTGGGGCTGAACCAGGTGACGTGGGGCCCACAGTGGGATGAGAGAGATGTGGAGGTTTTTCCCGGAGGGTGGGAAGTGGGTGCCCACCCAGGGGAGTCTTGGGAAATCCCTGGTGCACGGGTGGGCTTGGCTGCCCTTAAGGGTCATCCCATGGGGCGCAGGAGACCCCACGACTGGGCAATGGAAGGGGGGGGGTTTGGACACCGGGATTTTGAGGGGGAATCCCCCACGCACATGCACATCCTTGAGGGTGAACACATTCCTGGTCCTGGGCTGTCACTGGTCCAGTGATCCTGACCCCCACAGGATGCTGCCTCTGAAATTCCCCACGTGTGACCTGCTGCCTTCCCTCTCCTGCTGCAGAGTCCAGAGATGCCCCGGAGAGTCCAAAGGAGCCGGAGAAGCCAGATCCTGGAGAAAACCAGCAGGAGCAGGACACCTGGAATGGGCCAGGTGAGTCCCCAGTGTGCGGACTGGGTCATCCCTCTCTGTTCCGTCTTTCTGGCTGGACCGTGGGCTGGGGCAGCGCCCAGACATTCACCTTCTCTTGCAAAAACCAGTATGAGGAGAACTGGGAGCACTGGGAGCTGGGCAGGCTGCAAATACCAGCGCTTCTGCTGGGAGAGGAGGTGTGCGACGATGGTTGTGGTCCTCCATGACCCCAGGGCTGCTGTTAGGATGGTAAAAACTGAGCCGGGAGTGGCAGGGATGGCAGCACCATGGCTGGCATCGTGCTCCCCGGCACAGGGAGGGTTTTGACCCTGTTGTGCGTTGCCCGAACTCGCAAGGGCGCTTTGCGAACATCCTGGCAACCACAAGAGCAACGCTCGAGTGGTTTCACGATGGTTATCAAAACCCCAAGGAGCGAATACAGCCGTCTATCTCCCTCTCAGCATCTCCGCGCCGGGGCCGCTGGTGCCCTGGGAGCCCGGCGAGGCCAGGCATGCCCTGTGGGTGCCCCACTCCCTATCGCCCCGCTATCTCCAAACCAACCCGCCGATGGGGTTACTGTCAGGGCTCCGCTGCGCAGATTGGGTTTGCGGGCGCCTGTCCACTGGGGACGGCACCCAGCGGGCAGATGGGGACGGGACTGGGGGAAGCTGAGACCCCAAAGGGTGGACGTGCCACGTGTCGGGCTCTGTTTGTGCTGCCAGTCCCTGCCCACATCCCGCTCCTCCCAGGGGACCTCCCGCCTAGGTGATGCCGGTGGATTTGGGTTTGGAGCAGCACGTGATGGGAAGGGGTGACCCTGATGCAGGACAGCAATCACCCTTCAGTGATGGATATGATGGGGGGGGGGGTCCCCCGGTGTGTCCCCGAGGCCACCAGCCTCCCGCATGGGCTGGGCGATGGAGAAGCCCTGGGAAAGGCCGGCTGCCAGGGCATATGCTGCTGCAGCTGCCGAAATCCCCACGGCCCGGCGGGGAGCCATGGCCCCGCTCCCCCTTCCCGCCCCATCCGAGGGGAAGCGCTCACTGGCCCTGCTGATATCCCAGCCCTTCCTGCGTGCCGGGCAGGAAGGAGCTGCGAGGCCGCCCCCGGCTCCTCCTTATCTGCTCCCCGGCCCTTTGCCCCCAGCACCACCAGGCTCCCCGCTCCTGCGCTGGCATCCCAGTGCAAGGCAGGAGGGGGCTACGATGCCAAACCCATGGATGTCCCCGTACCCCGGAGGTCACAGCACCACACAGCCCCATATCCCAGCAGCACTGTCAGCCACAGGCTCCCCAAAAGGGACCACGAAGCCTCGACTCTGGCCATGCCTCCCCTTCCCCCCTTCCCTCGCCGGAGCCGGGTTATTTGCATTCTTTATGTAAAAGAGATTTTATTATCGCCTTCTCCCAGCCCATCTCTATTCTGGTAATTGGAGTGGTATTAATTTCTGTGTGGCTGGGAGTTGATGGCGGTCCGGCGATGCTGCAGCGATAGGGTGTTCCTTTCGCACCAACCGCCGCGATAGCCCGTCTATCAGGCGCTCTGCAGGCTCTGCACTTATCAGGGATGGAGCTGGCGAAAAGGGAAACTCTGAGCAGCCTGAATTTTCTTTTTTATCTGGCAGGATCCGCCGTATGTCAGCAATGGCAGCCGCAAAGATGCAGCGCGGCGGGGGGGGCAAGTGGGCTGCTCCGGGCGCCTTTGTTCATACATGTGGGGTCTCGCCTTCCCCTGGCCCTTTTTCAGGGGCTACTGAGTCGCACCCCCTATGGCTTTGCCCTCTGGGTCTCCAGAACTGCTGCCCGTTGGCTGCACTGCTGTGTCGGAGGCTTGGGAGCGCGGGGACGCGGTGTGCCAGGACCTCTCCATGGGGCTCCTTGGCCCTGCGTGCCGGCGAGGAAGAAGGAGTATTTTGTTTTATCTTTGAAATGACCTTGTTCGCTGGAGGGAGCTGCTGCTTGCCTGGCTGATATGCAAATCCCCGGGAGCTGGAGGCTGTAATCCTCGACCTGGGAGCCTGTACAGATGTGCAGCCCTTTTCGCTGGGGTGTTCAGTCACCCCAACTTGGTTCTGCTTCCCGACGGGATCCTGGGATGGAGTGTGGCCATGCTTCACGCCAGCCGCTTCATCCGCTGGCAGGGCTTGAGAGAGGATGTCCATCCTCCTCAAATTCCCGCAAGCCCTTCCCAACAGCCCCACCAGCGGCTCTCTGCCATGCCCCAAGTCTTTCCCACTCATTTTTGTTTGCTCTGGAGCAGGGCCAGTAGCAGAGACTTTTGGGAGCACGTGCAGCCTCCAGCTCCCTTCATGGGGCTGTCCCCTTCTGCCCCATCGCTGCCTAGCCAACCTCACCATGTCAGGCCAATTTTCCTAGAGGGATAAGGTGAAAAGTTCTGACAAAGTTTGTGAACGTGATGTTGGGACAGGGGAATGGAGGAGAGCAGAGCCCTGCTGAGACACAGGCTGCTCAACCGCATTATGAGACACTGGAGAATCCCCACCAGGCATTGGCGGGAGGCTGCAGCTCCTGGGAAGCCCAGATAGTGCTTGCCTTTCTGCAAGGTGGGATGAAGCTTTTTGCTTTTCTCCCTGTGGGGACACCGAGGGGCCACTGATAGGGAAGGAATGGAGCAGATGGGGCCAAACCTGGGGTGGCTTTTGCCTTGTACCCCGAGATGTGTCCCACCACCCTCCCCAAAAGAGCAGCAGTTGCTCCCAGGGAATTCCTCACCCCTTTTCCTACATTGTTGCTGGGTCCCTACCAAGATTTCCACCTTGCTGAAACCCTGCCCCCGTGCTGCTATCTCGTCTGTTTGGGTAGTAATTATTGGGTAGTAATTTAATTGCTCCTGGGTAGTAATGATGGCTCTGTGTTAATTACAAAGCACGGCACAGGTCTACCTCTCCCGCAACTGGCCGTGAACCCCAAATCCATCCTCGCCACCAGTCCTGCATGCAGGGTATCGGGATGGGACAGAGCAGCTTCGTACTTTTTTGATGCATCTAATTAAAACTGCAAACTTTTTTTTTTTCCTTTCCCCACCGCCTTCCCCTTCCCCTTCGCCTCCCGCTCGCCTTCGGTTGTGTTTATCTGTGCCGCGACTCCTGCCTGAATAATCTCCAGCTGCCCGGAGTTTGTCTGCAAACCTCAAGGTTTATTATCGGGGCGAGCAGGGCACGGCGAGGAGGGATGGCTTGTCCGGATGGCCGGCACCGCGCCGCATCTGCCCCATCGCTCCCCCTTCCCCTCCGCCCTGGTATGTGTGGGTGGGAAAAATTATTCCAGCTATTTCTCTTTATCGCTGGGAGCCGGTCTGAGCAGCAGATCGTTGTGTTCGTGTTAGATTGCTGGGGGATGGGGAGAAGTTGGGGTTCGGGGCAGTAGCCCCCCAGTTCAGGGGGTCCCTCAGGGACCTGGTTTGCGTCTGGCAAAGCCACGTGCTAGCACCGAAGGCAGCGGGATGTTTGGCATCAGGCTGAGGATGGTCCCAGCAGGGACGGTGGCACCTGTCCTGGATTGGGGACATCAAAGGGGACCCTGTCCCTGCTGGGTGCTGCCCACATACCCGCAGGTCCCTGCCCTCAGTTCAGCCTCTGGGGACACTGCGGGGTGGAGGGGTACTCATGACAGTTTGGGGACACCAATGGGGTGAAGGGATGCTCCAACTGGTTTGGGGACATTGATGGGATGAAGGGATGTTCAGACTGGTTTGGGGACATTGCTAAGTGGAAGGCTGCTTAGACCAGTCTGGGGACACTGCTGGGGTGGAGGGAGGCTCAGACCAGTTTGAGGACACTGCCAGTGTGGAAGGGAGGCTCTGGTTTGGAGACACTGCTGGAGTGGAGGGACACTCCTGCGTCAGGCAGTGCTGGGGGCTTTTGAGACTTGCAGGCAACGTCCCCCTCTCTGTCCCCACACTCCCTTCCATTTTCCCTTGGGAAGGAGAAAAATGTCTTGCGTACTTGAGGTAAGAGTCCTGAGGGCGATGCTGCCTGGCTCATGGTGACTGGCAGCTGTCAATCACTGCTGCCTTGCCGCTCTGCCCTGGGCTGGATCTGAGGACTGGTGGGTTTGGGGCTTGGTGCGACGGCAGAGCTCCCACTCCCCTCCTCCACCTGGGTGTTCCCCCCCGCCACTGCCCCGAGGGTCGTCCCTCCCCCCCGCAGGCAGGCCGTGCCTGGCAGGGTGGCGGTGACCCCCCCATGCGGTCCCCTTCCCTTTCCGGAGGGGTTATCTGCCCTCTGCATCGGCTCCGGGGGCCCCTTCCCTCCCCTTCCTCCCCCGGCCCCGTCTTCCTGCCCCCGCCCCCAGTGCACCCCTACCCGCTGCCTGGCACCAGCCTGGGCAGAGCTGGGGGGTCCCAGCAGCTGCAACAGCAGGGACAGGGGGTCCCTGTCCCAGGGGTCAGGCCAGCCCTGGGGGAGCTGGAAAGTCTTCCTCCTTCCCATCCAGCCTGAGCTCTTTCGGATGTTATTCCCAGTGTTTATTCCTGTCCCTGTCCCTGCAGGCATAGCTACCATTTATTTCCTGGGACAGGGACCCCGTCAGGACAGGGAACCCCTTGGAACAGGGACCCCCTGGGGATGGTGACTCTATCAGGGCCACATCCCAGCAGGACACAGCAACACCCCAAACACAAACGTCCTGCGGAGGCTTATCAGGATGCATCCTGCTGGGGCAGGGCACCCCGGCTTACGTGGGGCATAAGGGAAGGGCGATCCCCAGGCGACGTGTGGCACAGCCGGTGTCCACCCCACTGCCAGCGCCTGCCAGCTGTGCGCCACAGCTGGCGAGCGGGGGTGCCCAGCCCTTTTGGGGTGCAGCACCTCCTGGGTGCCATTGCCCCCTCCCTGTCGTCCCCCCACCCCCCAGGCAGCAGGAGGTTCCTGCTCTGCTCTCCGGGGTAGGTCACAGCTCCTCCATTAACCAGGGGCAGGGTTCAGCCCGATAAAGATTTGCTTTTGTACTCTCTGTGGAAAGAAAAAAAAAAAAAAAAAAAAAAAAAAAAAATTGCCAGCGATGGGCAGGTGCGATAAAGGCAGGAATCTCCCCTCGGCTCCCCCCGTCCCAGGGCAGTGGGGCACCCCGAAGCTGGAGGGCAGAGCTGGCAGCAGCCCAGCTCTCCCACATGCGTTCTCCCTTGGTTCATGGCAGCTCAGCCAGAGCAACCCCAGGCTGAGCCCAAGCAGGCGCAGCCCAGCAAGGCTCGATTTTAAACCCTCCTCACTCCTTTGTCGTTCCCAAGGCTGCCCTGATTACTCGAGCACCCGGGACGGCAAAGCCGGGATAATCTCCTTAGCCCCTTTGGAGAGATTTCCCTTTGTGAGCGGAGGTGAAGAGTGGAGATGCTGCGTGTTCGCAGCTTAAGACTCTTCCCAATCGGCTCCCTCCATCTTATCGGAGCGGTGCCATCACATCATTTCGCTAGTTGAGTTGTCAGGATTTATTCCTTCCGCCGCACGCTCGCCGCTTCTAAAAACAGCAGCTGGGGCACGCGGCGGGGCTGGGCCGGGGCTGCCGGGGGAGTTGGGGCTTTTCCAGCTCGGCTTTCCCTGGGCGGGAGCAGGAGAGCCACGGGAGGTTGGGTACCAATGGATGGATGGACGGATGGATGGATCCATCCCTCTGCCTTGGGGATTCCCATGCAATGAGGGCATCCTGCACATTCTGGGATGGGAACAGAGACCGACACTTCGTTCCCATTCCCTCAGGCTCTGCATCACCTGGGGCTCACCCGGGGGGGCTGTACCCGGCGTTGTGGCCCCCCAGGGCTGGCAGCCCCCAGGACCAGGTGCAAAGCGCTGTATTAATAGGAGCAGCAGGGTGCAGCTGATGCTGGGACGCAGTCCCGTGACACCCCGATAGCAGTATTTGTCCAGATAGTATCCAGGCAGCTGCAAACACTCTGGGGATCTCCAAGCCTGGATCCCCAGCGAGGGGCAGAGCTGGTTTATTCAGATTTGATGAAAGTCGAGCGGTTGCAGTTAGGGTGACGGGATGTGGGAGCCGCTTGGGATGGGAGCAGTGGGTTTGCCCGGGGCCAGCCGGGCACCGTCTGCTCTTCCCTCCTGGTCGCTCACACAGGGAAAGCAGATGCAGATGCATGGGTGCAGCTGCACCTCTGGAGCATCCAGGAGAAAGCTGGGTGGCCACAGGAGCTGGCCCACCTTGTGCAGCTCCCGGCAGTGTATCCTCATCCAGCCATGCTGTTGATTTCCCTGGCCGTAAGGATGCTCTGGGTCACCTTGCAGATGGGCTCTTGTGGAACTTCATCTTCATCGCACCCCAGTCCTGCGTTCATCCCATGCTGGAGGAAGATGCAGCCATGTTGCTTGATGATGCCTCACCAGCACGGTGCGACCCCACAGGCTTCGTCCCTCCCCGCGTGTCCAGCCGGGACCCCCGGGTCCCCGGGGACTTGGGTGCCAGCTGTGCTTTCTCAGCCATTGATTGCCCGATGCGTGGCTGTGGTGTGATGACTGGATTAATCTTTGCTCTCCGGCACAGCTCAGCCTGCTTCTTTGAAATCTCTCGATGGGGAGATAAGCTGAGGCACTGCACTGGGTGAGCAGGCGCCGTCAGTCCCGGGGGGCAAGGAGCAGCCCCGGCGTCCCGTGTTTCGGCAGATGGCAGAGCACCAGGGTCCATGCCATGGTGAGCAGGTGCACCCAGCTCACCGGGGGCTTTCTCCCCTCCTT
The DNA here is from genome assembly GCA_013398295.1 of Chionis minor. NCBI lineage: Eukaryota > Metazoa > Chordata > Aves > Charadriiformes > Chionidae > Chionis > Chionis minor. Next base: position 840,130 of record VZSF01005409.1, read on the forward strand.
CTTTCCTTTCTGCCATTTTTCTTTGTGACCCAAAGCAAACAGCCGGGTCCCTGCCCAATTTGGTTAATGATCTGGGAGATAAACCCTCCTGTGATAACGGCGGGGCACCGCCTGGCCAGGGACCGATGGCCAGATGAGATACCCGGTTCACCTGCCGGGGGGAATCCCGCGGGGAGGGGACTTGTGCCCACGGACTTTGCACCTCACCATGCAGTGGGGAGGCTGCTGGGGGTCACCCAGGGTGCCCCACAGGCTGCCACCGGCTCTTCCCAACCTCCCCAGGTTGCAGGCAGGGCGATGTGGCCAAATCCGGCACTATCGGAGCGCGGCGATGGGGAATGCTCCCCACTGCTGTAGTTGTCCCCATGTGGAGACGCTGTTCGCTTGCTTTAGGCTTTGTTCCCAAAGTGTGGACAATGCGAACACGCAGCATCTTCCAGGCCTCCCCATCCTAACTCGGCATTGTTTTCCCCATGCCAAGGGAGAATTGCAGCAATGCCATGTGCTTAAGTTGAAAAATCAACTTTTTCCTCCTCTTTTTTCTGGCTGTGCCAACGTGGGCACAGCCGGGAACCACAGGGGCTCCAGCAGCATCCCTGGCCAGGCACAGGGACACCCATCCAGATGAAGAACCACTCAGCACCACTGACTGGGGTTCACCACTGCCCCCTTTTCAGGGTGACACTGGCAGATTGGGCCACCGGCTGGTGCCGTGGCCATCGGGCACTGGCGGGGAGCGGGGGCCGGCTCCGGCAGCACTATTTTTGTCCCCCTGTCTGGAACGGTTTTCTCTTTATCAGCGCCTGCGTGTTTTCTCTGCTGGGGATTGATACACAGAAGATGAAGTGCTCTGACATGGGAAGTGTCAGGCGAACGTTCTTATCTCGGAGACATGGTCTCCTGACCCAAACGCTGCTGATTACCAGTGAGACAGGGGGAAGGGGGGGCAAAAAGGGGGGGGCATGGAGGCGGGAAGGTGGCAGTTGGACTCTGTTCCCCCAAAGCAGCCAGGCTATACAGGGTGGCAAAGCCAGAGGGAAGCCACCACCGTTTGGGCTCTCCTGGGGATTTGAGGGTTTGGTGGGGGTTTCCAGAGAGGGGCTGACGGACCAGCAGCCTGGGGATGCTGGGACTGCAATGGAGGGGCTGGAGGGAGCCCAGTGCCCCAGGAGCACCTCGGGAGTCAGCCAGGACCCGGGCACTGGAAACGCAGAGTATTGTGCACCCTCCAAGGGTCCGACTGCCCCCCACAGCCCTGAGACCCCGCTGATGGTCGCATCCTGCTTGGCAGCCCTGCTCCCCTCCTGCCCCCCAGGTCTATCATGGAAGGGACCAGCTGGGCAAGGGGCTGCTGCTGCCCCTCATTTGGTGTCCGTTCGTGCCAAGGAATAAATCCCATCGGCTCCTCAAAGGCCCCAGCCCTCCTCCTCCTCCTCCCTATCCCAAGATGGAACCGGTGGGGCCATGGGCAGGGGGGTGCCAGGGATATGGGGCGGGCAGAGCCAGTGCCACGCTCACTCCCAAAACCACTTTGCTGGTGAAATCCCAGCTAGAAACAGAGCTGGGATCCCCATGGTCGGCCAGGGTGGCTTTCTGAGCGTGCCGGCTCCAAGTCAGCACCAAGGGCTTTGAGGGCTCCCAGATCGAAGGCACAGAGGTGCTGCGGGAAGGGGAAGGGGAAGAGGAAGGGGAAGAGGAAGAGGAAAGGGATACAGCCCTGCCTGCACCCCGGCAGGGCAGAGGAGCTGCGGGCAGAGTGCAGCTCTCCATTTGCCAGCACGTGCTGGAGGCTGCAGCACAGGGATGGAGGGTAGCACGTGCCTAAGCATGGGGACTAGCCTGGTGACCTCAAAGTCCTCAGAGACCTTCAACACCTTTGCAGACCTTTTCTCCAGCCCACATCCCAGTGGGTAGGAGGTTTTGCCGAGGGGCACTGGCCGCTCCTGTGGGATGAGCTCGGAGCTGCATCTCCAGCGGCACAGGGCATCCTTGGCAGACAGAGGAGACCTGCAGGTGACAGTGGGACCCAGGCAGTCGCAGGCGCCACCGACCCGTGCTCACCACCCAGCACTTCCAGGCACTCGCCTTAACTCACCCCAGCGCCGAGAGGATCCAGATGTCAGCCCAGCTAATAAACACATCAGATTTCAATCTCCGCAGCCATGGGATCGCTTTATCCTCCCCGTGCTCCCAGCTCTGAAAGCAATTTTGCCTTCAAACGAGCGCAGCCTCCTCCCCGCCCACGGGACCCGGGCACCGGCTGCATCTGCCATGCTGCCCTCAAAGGACAGGGCTCTGGGCAGGTGGCTTTAGCGGGGGGTTCTGATGGCAGGGTCCAAGGGAGGTGACCCCACTGCTACACTACTGGGGTGCTGGGAGCGCTCCTCGACATAGCTGGGTGCCCTAGGCACCCTGCCCTGCCGGTCGCCCAGTGGGTCACTTGCCATCTTCAAGGAGCATCTTGTTTTTTGGGGTGCAGCATCCATCCCCTTCCCACTGTGGAGCAAGGGGCAGCCAGCGCACATCCATCTGCGTATTGGTTACCTGCCATCTTATCTGCACTCCGAAAGACAAAGGCACAGTTAAAACATTTTAGAGCAGCCTTCATAGCGTATTAACATGTTATCTAACCCATTAAACCAGAGGCTTATCAGATAATCAAAGCCATTAAGCCCTGAAGCTGCTGCGACTTTGGGTGCGGGGATGGGAAATGCTCCTTCCGTTCCACCGCCCGTGCCATGCACGGACCCCCCGTGCCGTGCCTTGATCCCCCGGTGAGCCACCGGATCCCGCACACGGCCCCGGGCACCCGCCAGCAGCTCTCAGCTCCAACTGGGTGCCCACATCCCTGGTGACCTGGGGCTACTGCAAGTCGGGGGACCGACATGGGGGGCATCACGCTGATGCTGTGCCTGTCTCCCCACAGATGAGCTGGCTCTGGTCATGCAGGACGGGGAGAGGCAAGTACGAACCTGCAGGAGCCTCCCTGAGGGCTTCTCCTGGGGACCCTTCCAGGGCAGCATCCACAGTGAGCCGGCATCGCCGGGGCACAGCGAGACGGTAAGGAGCACCGCCACGGGCTGCTAGGGACAGCGGTGGAGAAAGTCTCACGGAAACAAGTTGTTTGGGGAGAGTCAGTTTGGGAGGGATTTCTCCTGACCCTTTGGGAATCGCCTGGTTTGTGTGCCCAGGAGGTTTCCCTGCTATACACTGCTCACCGCCCTGAGATCAGAGCATCACAGGGGAACAGGATGCTGGCTGTCCGCTCCTGTCCCTTCCTGCACATGGCTTCAGGCAGGCAGGCTGCTCGGTGGCACATGTGTCCTTGCAGAGGAGATAGGGTGTGGGTTTCCCACCCCAAATTTGCTCCCACGGGCCTCCGGTTGTGCCTGGAAAGTGCCAGGGCTCTGTAGCCGGTGGGGCACCGGGGAGCTGGTGGCTGTTGGTGGCAGGAGTGCGCCATCGGCCACACGCTCCGCCGGGGCGAGTGTGGGGGTGTATGTGTGCACGGGTGTGCACATGGCAAGGGCAGGCTGGGGTGTACGCAGGGGTGTTGTACATGCTGGATCCTCGCATCCCAGCGGCAGCCTCCCCCCCCCGCATCCCCCCCGAGCCACACGTGCACAGCTCCAGCCCAGGATCTCGGAGGCCAGAGAATCTCACCCAGGCTCCATCCCCATCTCCTCCTCCTCCTCCTTCTCCTCCTCCTCCTCCTCTCTCCCTTGCTCTTTTTTCTTTTTTTTTTCCCCTTTTTTTTTAGCTCAGGCCCGTTTATCTTTGCTGAATTAAATCCTTGATTAACCCTTATCTGCCCAGTTTGGCTCCCTATCTCCCGGTTGGCGCCGTGTGTCCAGACACCCGGTACAGGATGATTGATTTCTTAAAGATATGCGCGGCTTTTTTCTGATACTTCATTTATTGTCTAAATATTTTTGCTCCCATTTCAGCAGCTCTCTTATCGAGCCCGGCTGATGATTCCCAGCCCTGCTCTCCTCTGCCGCTCGCCTCCCTCCCTATCTCTGTTCGGGGAAGCGAGGAAGGAATCGCAGCCCCATCCCTGATATGGGCTGTCGCCCTCGGGTCCCTTCGTCTTTGTTGCTGGCGGCAGCGGGGGTGCAGGGGGTCCCCCCCAAATCCTGCCTGGCTCTGCTTTCTGTCTCCACACGGGAGATTATCCCATCCTGGGGTTTTAGTGGGAACTGGGAACACTATGTGGCTTTAACACCTCTGTGGCATGGAGCATCGCGTGTGCCCATCGCTGCACTGATGGAGGAGAAAGAGGAGGAGGAAGATGCCTGTCTGACCCCCCCCAGCTGATCCCATGGGGCTCCCCCAAAACTAGCCTTGCTCTGGAGGGTGTGCAAACCTGCCAGTGACACCAGCCTAGGGATGCCAAGTGACAGAACCCCACATGCCAACTCGCCCCTGGCTGTCCCCCCATTCTATCCCTGCCCCATGTCCTCCCCAGCCCTGGGGCGATGCCCACGGAGGGGACAGCAAGGGCGCAGGGCCGTTCCCGATAATGCCGTCCCAGCGGATGCGGAGCAGATAGGGTTTCCGATGGTTATCGGCCAGTGCAGAGCAGAGACACTGACCTCTTTGTTCGAGGGAGAACAAGGAAGGGCTCGCCACGGGGGCTGGGGCCGCTGAGGGGAGCCGGGGCAAACGCCCTGGGGTGCTGGGAGCACCCTCGGGGTGCTGTGGGGTGCCTGGACACCACAGGGATCTTCCCTTCATTGGGGGGTACCCACAGGTCCCCCATGGACAGAGCAAATCTGCAGAAGCTCCGCAGAGACCCTCCTCTCCCCCTTGGCCCCAGCGACAGGGAATGGAGGGACCACCATGGTCCCCAACGGAGCCAAGCCTGTGTGCCACCAGCAGTACCCGTTCCCACATTCCATGCATGAGGGTCCCTAAGCCCCCAGCCCTATTTCCCACCCGCTCTCCGTAGGGCCAGGCAGGTTCCCGCAGCAGCGTGCGGGCGCTGCGTGTGCACCCGTGGAGCGTGCACATGTGTGTGCGAGTGCCTGCACACGCGTGTGCAAGTGGGGTTTATCACGCTGCCGGCACTCGGCTCCTGGGCGGTGATAAGACCTCAGCTCGCTGCGACTGTCAGGCTGAGTTGGAGGGTTTAGAAATATTGGGACGAATAATTAGATTTCATATCGTTACCGCGGCAGCCATCGGAGGATCAGGCAGATTAATTTTCCCCCCCCTCCCCTTTCTGCTCATTAATATTCATTAGAGATGCAGGAAGACAGAGCCGGGCACAGGGTGAGTGGGGAGTGCCGTGACCCCCTGACTGCCAGCCCCCCACCCTGACCCCGGCCCGTTTCAGGGAGCGGTGCTCACCCCTCTCTCCCTGCCCTCAGCAGAGCCCACCCGTGACGCTGGTGCTGGGGGACGAGAGCTGCTGGCTGTCCCGGCTGCCCCTTGTGCCCGGAGAGCCCGACGCCAACGCCGTGATCTACAGGAAGGGTTGGTACCGGTGCCACGCGTCCCTGCACCTGGGGTGGGGGGGAGAGGTGGCCAGGGGTGGCCAGGCACGGCCACCTCGGCGCTTGGGTGAGGGAAGGGATGCTGCCACGGAGGGATGGGTCCCTGCCCCCATCCATCCCAGCACCGGCTGTGCCCCCAGCCTGCCACCAGTGTCTGCCCACCCCAGCCACCACCCGTGGCCCCTCAACATCTGCCGGGGCAGCATCTTCTCCTCCATGACCCTCCCCCGGGCCACCCCTGCGGCTTGTCCCCTGTGCCAGCCCTCCCCGGCTGTGGTGGCGGCCAGGGGGCACGAGGGGGGTCCCAGCACGCAGCGGCTAGTGCAGATACTGGTGCAAGCAGTGGTGCAAGCGGTGGTGCAGGACTCAACGTGGGCATTATGGCACACGTTGGTGCAAGACTCCATGCAAGCATTACTGCATGCGTTGGTGCAAGCATAAGTGCAAGCGTTACTGCATGCATTGGTGCGAGACTTGGTGCGTTGCCGCGTGCATTGGTGCAAGACTCAGCACAAGCCTTACTGCATGCATCGGTGCGAGACTCGGCGCAAGCGTTGCTGCATGCATTGGTGCGAGACTCGGCGCGTTGCTTTATGCATTGGTGCGAGACTCGGCGCAAGCGTTACTGCATGCAGCGCTCCGGCGCGGGCAGACACCGCCATCTCCAGGCAGGCCGGGGCTCAGCCATGGCTGGGAGGAAGCACCGGGGAAGAAGGACGGAAGGGGGACGGGGCAGAGGGACGCAGAGCCGAGCTGGCAGCAGCAGGATGGGGATTTGGGAGTGAGGGGGTCCGTGCTGACCGCTGCCTGCTCCCCCCGCTGCCGCAGACGAAGCCCTGTGGTGCCGGACGACACGTGCCCTGCGGGAGGATGAGGCCGTGTGCGCCTTCGTGGTGGCAGAGCCACCAGCCATTGCCAACCACCACGTGGTGAAAGCGGAGCCCGGCGAGTCGCCGTACCCGGCCACGCTGCACTCGGACATCCAGCTGCTGCCGCAGCAAGCCGGCATGGCCGCCATCCTGGCCACCGCCATGGTTAACAGTGAGTCCCCAGGGACAGAGGGCAGGGGGGACGTGGTGTAGCCCGCAGGGCCGGGACTATGCCAGGGGTCCCCAGCCTGTCATGCAAGTGATGTGTGTGCCTTCTCTGTCCCTCCCCCTCCGCAGAGGACGTCTTCCCATGCAAGGACTGCGGGATCTGGTACCGGAGCGAGCGCAACCTGCAAGCCCACCTGATGTACTACTGTGCCAGCCGGCAGAGTGCCGGCTCGCCTGCCCTGGAGGAGAAGCCGAAGGAGACCTATCCCAATGAGCGCATCTGCCCCTTCCCCCAGTGCAAGAAGAGCTGCCCCAGTGCCAGCTCCCTGGAGATCCACATGCGGAGCCATAGTGGTACGGCACAGCACGCTCCTGCAGCCTGGGGACACCAAGCCATAGAATCATAGAAGGGTTTGGGTTGGAAGGGACCTTTAAAGGCCATCTAGTCCAACCCCCCTGCAGTCAGCAGGGACATCTTCAACTAGATCAGGTTGCTCAGAACCCCGTGCAGCCTGACCTGGGATGTTTCCAGGGATGGGGTATCTGCCACCTCTCTGGGCAACCTGTGCCAGCACTTCACCACCCTCATTGTAAAAATTTTCTTCTTTATATAGTGCAATTCCTCATCCACCAAACAATCCACCCATCAAATCCGTATCTTGCCAATCGAGAGAGCAGGATGTTGTGGAGGACTGTATCAAAGGCCTTACAGAAATCCAGATAGACGATATCCATAGCTCTTCCCTTGTCCACTGATGTAGTCTCTCCATCATGGAAGCCCACTAGGTTGGTCAGGCAGGACTTGCCCTTGGTGAAGCCATGCTGCCTGTCTCAAATCACACCCCTGTCCTCCATGAGCCCCATGCAAGGACCCCAGGAGCCAGCTGAGTGGAGGAGCAGGGAGGCAGTGGGGCTGCAGCACCGTGACCAGTTAGATGAGGTTCTTCACCAGTTGGGTTGCTGGTTTGGGGCAGCTCAGTCGGAGTTCTTTGCTCATCTCAGCCCTGTAAAAATGAAGGGGGCATCCTGCATCCCACAGCCAGTGACTTCCTGGCTAGCACAGCTGACCCTGTGGGTTGTCCCCGCAGTCCCCTTCCCTCAGCACTGAGGTGTCCGCCTGTCTGTCCATCCTGCAGGAGAGCGGCCATTTGTCTGCCTGATCTGCCTGTCTGCCTTCACCACAAAAGCCAACTGCGAGCGTCACCTGAAGGTGCACACGGACACCCTGAATGGTAAGTGAGCACTACCCAGTGTCCCCGCAGGGACAACCCTGTCCCCTCCAGCACAGCCTGGGGATGGGGACCCGCTCCCTGCAGGTCTCCCCCTGCCCTGCTGGGTGCGCTCCTGCGCGCCCAGCCCCATGCCATGTTCCCCGCCAGGCATGTGCCACAGCTGCGGCTTCATCTCCACCACGAGGGACATCCTCTACAGCCACCTGGTCACCAACCACATGATCTGCCAGCCAGGCTCCAAGGGAGAGGTGTATTCACCGGGGCCAGCCCTGCCCACCGCCAAACCCCTCGCCCCTGGTGGGTACCGTGGATTGTGGCTCAGGGGGGGTGAATGTGTGCCAGCGCCCTGCGCAGAGCCTGGCATTGCCACCAAGGGCTACAGCCCCAAACGACTCCGGCTGCAAGGAGGGAGGTGGGCGACTGGGCGAGCATCCCTGTGTCGGGATGTCAGATAATGCTGGTGCATCTCTCCCCTTGGCAGGGCTGAGCCAGACGAACAACGCGTCCCTGCGGAAGTGCAGCCTGCCAGCGTTCCTGCCCGAGGGGCTGCCAGCACTACCACAGCAGCACGTGGTGCTGCACGGCCCCTTGCCCGCCCCACCTCCTGGCCCCGATGCCGTGCCCACCCCGGCACAGCCCGCCTCACCTCCTGATGCCAGAGCTGGCAAGCTCTCGCCACCAGCCCAGCCGCAGAATGGAGAAGGTCCGTCATCCTCTTCCTCCTCCTCCTCTGGCGAGGCCATCCACATCAAGGAGGAGCCCGCGGGCAGCCCAGCAAGCGAGGCAGAGGTGCCAAAAAGCGGTGGCCCTGGGGAGGGGGGTGGCAGCCCCGACGCCTGCTCCCGGACCTCATCCCCCCACAGCCTGCCCTCGGCAAAGGTCAAGTTGGAGCTCGCCAGCCCCACGCCGGGCTCCAGCCCAGTGCCCAGCGAGCCGGGGACAGGCACGGCTGGCGGCACCGTCTTCCTACCCCAGTACGTGTTCGGCCATGAAGCTGCAGTGGTGCCGCAGGCGTCGGAGATCCTGGCGAAGATGTCGGAGCTGGTGCACAGCCGGCTGAAGCAGGGCCACGGCGGCACGGTGCCGCCCACCATCTACTCCAGCACGCCAGTGCCAAAGGGTGCCACGTGCTTCGAGTGCGAGATCACCTTCAACAACATCAACAACTACTACGTGCACAAGCGCCTCTACTGCTCCAGCCGGCACCTCGCCGAGGACAGCCCCCCTGGGGCGCGCAAGCTCAAAGCCCCTCCTGGGGCACCCAGGGGTCCCCCTGCCCCGGGGACGCTGCTGTCCGCCCCGACGGGCGACAGGCAGGGGACACCAGCAGGGGACGGGGACGCCGGCCGGGATGCCACGCCGCCAGCTGCCCCACTGGAGGTGAAGGCAGAGGACGGGGGCGGCAAAGCGGGGTCCCCCGAGGTGGAGGGGGTGTCGGGGCGGTGCAGTGAGGACAGCCAGAGCCCCGGCAGCTCAGTGGGGGACGAGGGGGACGAGGACCCCAGCAAGACGCTCTGCGAGGCGTGCAACATCCGCTTCAGCCGCCACGAGACCTACGTGGTGCACAAGCGTTTCTACTGCGCCTCTCGCCACGCCCCCCCCCTCCGCCGCCCCAACGCCCCCAAAGTCCCCTTCCTGCCCCAGCCCCTCCGCACCCGCAAACGCCGCAAGCTCTACGAGATCCACGGGGCCACTCACCGCCCCGCCGAACCCCCGCCAGCCCCCGACCCACCGCCGGCCCCCGACCCTCCGGGGGCTGTCCCCTCGCCCCGCTCCAGCCCGGATGCTGACGGTCCCATCGATCTGAGCAAGAAGCCGCGGCGGCAGGGTGAACCGGCGCCGGCACCGCTGCTACCCTTGGCCGACTACCACGAGTGCACGGCCTGCCGCATCAGCTTCAACAGCCTCGACAGCTACCTGGCCCACAAGAAGTACCAGTGCCCGGCCACCCCGCTGCAGCCCCGCACCCTCGAGCACCTCCAGAAGATGAAGGGGGCCGTGCCCGCCCCCATCAAGGGCCGGCACAGCCCCGGCAGCCCCGGTGAGGGGGACCCCGAAGGTGTGCGGGTGAGGGCAGCTCCGGCAGGGAGCCCCGGCATCCCTTACCCTGGTGCATCCGGGGCGGACTCGCTGCAGCGTCACCCCAAGGGTCCCCTGCCGCCCCCGGGGGCAAAGGGACCCCTCTCTGCCTGTCCTTACTGTCCCCTCAACGGAGCCGTCAAGGGAGACCTCCTCGAGCACTTCCGTAACGCCCATGGGCTCTTCATGGCCAAGCCGGTGGCGGCCGGGCAAGGGCTCCCCGATGCACCGGTGCCCGGTACCGGCAGGACACCCGAACCCCCGCTGCCCTCACCATCACCCCCCCGCCTACCCGCCCCCCGCCTCCGCCGGGACAGCTTCAAT
>VZSF01005412.1:938-53425 GCA_013398295.1 Chionis minor
CTCCTCCTCCTCCTGCAGCCGCCGCCCGGCGCCGCCATGCCCGGCCCGGCCGCCGGTAGCCGGGCGCGGGTGTACGCCGAGGTGAACAGCCTGAGGAGCCGCGAGTACTGGGACTACGAGGCGCACGTCCCGAGCTGGGGGTAAAGCGCCCCGCGGGGAACCCCTTCCCCCCCGCCCCGCCTTCCCCGGGCCGCCCCGCACCCTCCTGCGGGCCTCAGCCCACGGGGAGGGGTCCCTACCTACCCCCACCCCTTCATTTTGGGGTGTCCACGGGGGGCTGGGAGAATACACCCCCACTCCCTGTGGGCCTGCTGCCCTGTCAGTCATCCTCCTCCTCCTCTCTCCCCTTGGTGCCCGCAGCAATCAGGACGACTACCAGCTGGTTCGAAAGCTTGGGCGAGGGAAGTACAGCGAGGTCTTCGAGGCCATCAACATCACCAACAACGAGCGGGTGGTCGTGAAGATCCTCAAGGTGAGTGTCCCATTGATGGTGTAGGGGCTCGCGGTGGCTGGAAGCGAGGGGGGAGAGGAGCTGGCTTGCCAGGGCCAAAGGGCTGTTGGATCTCCTCCTTCACCCCAAAACTTTTGTCTTCTCGTTAAGGACGTTGGGACAGGGGGTTTGGAAATGGATGTGGTATCCCACGTGCTGTAGCGATATTTTAGTGTCTCCACCCCTCCTGTCCAGCATAGCTCTGTGCTGTGAGCTCCTCTGGAGGAGGAGAGCAGCGAGTCCTGACATTTGAAGAGTGTTGCATGCGCTGCCTGCGTTTGGTAAATTGTATCTGGCAATGCCTGTCTAAAACAGCCCAGGGATTTCCATGTCAACAGGAACGTGAAGCCTAAAGGAGGGGGGATCCTTCTGTTAACCTCTAGACGGCTGGCATGTGGCCTTTTCAGAGCCAGACTGTGGGATGCTTAGCAGTCAAAAAAGCAGGCAAAATTTTATATTCAGTCTTTTAAAGGATCTGTCACGGAAAAGAGCTTCACCACAGGCAGGCCAAAAACACCATGGAAACTCGAGGAGGCTGAAAGAGGCTGGCTGAAGTTTGGCAGTGTCGGTGACCTGTATTCCAGTGTGTTGGCGCTACTGGGGCCAGGCTCTGTGGACGGGCTGTGGGGACCTTCATGCAGCGGTAACATTGTTGTTAGGGGTGGCGGAATGCATGGGTTTGCCACTGCAGGGCATGCCTTACCGTGTTTGGCACTGAAGCAGCAGGCTCACAGCGAGTCGTGACTGTTTTAGCACCAATCTGTGTTGGTGATCTGGGGGTAGACAGGGGCATTAAAAAAACAGAAATGAAAAGTTAGAGTTGAGCTGGTTTTAGTTTGGGCTTGGGCTTGGCTGACACTTGTGGCTGTCCCTTGCTGGACCAGCAACATGTGTCAGTTGTTCCCCAAGAGCACATGGGAGCCAGTGTCTGACCATGGGTGTTCTAAGAATTTGGGCACACGCTGATCCACAGCGTGCAGCGGGGTCTGAGCTTAACCTGCCCTTGCAGCCACCAAGTCTAGCAGCTACCTAGGGCATGTGTCTCTCTGCAGGGCTGTAGCCTTAAGGCATTCGCTCGATCCACTCGGATAGCGTGGCTGGCTGTCTCTACTGGTGTCCCCTGCTTCCTTGGGATCTTCCTTGGCTGCCCACAGAGCTTGTCATGGTTTGTCTGGCACCGCTCCTAGGCAAAGTGTGATCTCCCATCGGCCTCTGGGAGGAGGTATCCACACCCCTGCTCTGGCTGTGGTCAAGGTGATGGCCAGGTGAGCCATTCGGGAGAGCCCCTGTGGCTGAGCCTGATGTCAAGGCAGAGCAGTGAGGCTCACGTGTCCTCACCAAGCTGAGTACCTCTGGCATACTGTTTGGGCCTCCCCCTCCTTTGGGTGCTTTTATGTGGTTTTGGGTTTTTTTTAAGTAGGGGCAGGCATGAGTTTCTGCTATGAGAGAGTAGTCAAAGGTAGCCAGTGCAGAGCTGGGTTTTACGGCAAGACGGCTAGTGGCTAGGCTGGGGACACTGTGCGCTTCTGCATGCTGCTCTGCAGCTCCTGATGGTCTCTTCAGGACTGCTGTGGTTTGTCGAGACCCTAGGTCTTGTCCCACATAGAAAGGCACCATGAGGCTGAGAAGAGACTGCAGGGAAAGTCATCAGAAGTCTTCCTCCTTGCCTCTTCGCAGCCTAAAGAGCCTCCCCTGGAGCGATGCTTCTCTCCCTGTGGCAGCTGAACTCTGTCACGTCTAGGGAGCCTGTCAGCATTGGACTGTGAGTCAGCTGGCAAGAGTCATCTGAGGGCGGCTGGGTGCTCCTTCTCCTTGGGGCCTGAGTGTGTTGCCTTAATGCCCTGAGAGCAGGGGACTGGATTGTCCTAGATTTTAAGCAGATGGTGTTGCCACCAGTTTCCCTAGCCCCCCCCCCTTGTGTTAAGATGCAGCCAGCATTCCTGTAAGTGAGCAGGGAAAAGCAGAAAGTCCAGATAAATAAAGATGAACTTTTCTTCTTTGTGGAAAGTGCGTCAGTGAAAAGCGAGTTTCAGAGCACTGTGTTGTGTATGTTACTAAAAATGTGGCAATAACATCACTCTGATCTGTGGAAAGTGCCTCTGGTTTCCTGTAGCTAGACTTACATGTAATTGCACTCACCATTAAGTTTATCTACAGTAGAGCCTTAGCAAAGAGGCTGGGTCTCTCTCTTCCTCCTAATTCAGGCTGGATCCTGTGAGGTGGGAAATGCAACTGAAAGTCTTCAGGTTTTTGTGTGGCTGTAGGGGCCGGGGCAAAGGGGAAGACTGTTGCTGGGGGATGGATGTGGCTGTTTAGCACAGTTGCTCTTTCCTCTTTAAGGGTTTTTTGAGAGGACAATTTATGTGATGTGTTAGAGTGATTTTTAGCTAGAGTCACTGTTTTAACATCTGTGCTTCATGGGAGGTGACTGGCGTCTCTCCCCAGCCTTGCTCTTTGAAGCAGTTATCCTTCCTGAGCTCAAGTTAGCATGTAGCAAGTACTTCTGCCTTTTTTTCTCCCGTTCTTTGGTGTGGTGCTACCTGAACATCTTGTACCCTCCTCCAGAGAGGTCAGGAAATTTTATCACCCTTTCTTTGATGCAGAACTGAGCCACAGAGATTTCCTGTGTGACTTTGGGTAAGTCCCTTAGCCTCAACAAAGCTGAGACTAGAGCATAGGTCCTAGTCTAGTGCTGCGTGAAGGAGATAACTGCTCTTCCTCTTCTGGCAGTCACTTGCCTTGTTTGTTTAAGTGCCCTCTGAAGACTTTGGCTTTGGACAAGGCCGGGGAGCTAATGGCTCTGGTTGGTATCACAGCGCCCCAGGCCTTTTGGGCTTGCATAAAGCAAGATGCCCCATTTCCCCAGCATTGCCTTTCTGTTCTACTACTCCAAGTGCAGGAGCAGGCATAATCCTGCAGGAAAATGGGATGTGCTCATGCCACTAGTTGTGGTCATAACGTCTGTCAGGAAAGGAGCAGAATTAAGGTCGTGCAGATGACTGTGACATTACTGTTTCCTCAAGTAAAGTGCATTTCTTTGCAAATATGATGCTCTTAATGTCACTTTTTCCAGGAAAATTCTGCAGCCCTTTTAAAAAAAAGGCAAACAAAGCAAGCAGGTTGCTACTGTAGTGGAGTTGCTTACTCCACTACCGTAAGACATCAGGACGTGCAGTGTAGGACAGTGTGTGCAAAGCAGCAAGGCAGGAGCCCTCATTTTCCACACAGACACTCCATGCCAAGCGTCCTCCAAAAGCTTTTGTCTTGAGAAGCGAAGCAGAGGGCAACTCCCCACCTTTGCAACCTGCTCAGGGAGCAAAGATTCAGCAGAAAAATGCCATGGACCTGAAGTCATGGAGTAAGTAGTGGAGGCCTCTGGACTGTACTCACCCTCCTACCCCTCTGGGGGGTAGTAGGGCATGGAGTTAGCCAGCAGCTGTGCTCCTGCAGTCCCTAGCTGGTGTAGGAGGCTCTTGAGGGCTTTTTGATCTGGTTGGCCTTGGTACAGCTGTGGGCATGCTTCCTGTGTGTGCAGGGGAGGGCCAAGCCAAGCAGAGGGAATGTGTGAACATGTCCTGTACGTGCTTTTGTGTCTTGCTTAAATTTGATGCTAAGATTTGACTCCCAGGATGAGGTCTGACATTCCTCAGACTCTACAAAGGAAGTTTAAGACATCTTTGTTTCCAGTGACTCACTGGAAACATCATCTACATCCAGTGCAGGTATTTAAAAGCACAGCTCTGCTCTTTCTCATCTAACCACATAGACAGGGATTTTTGGTGGACCGCTACAACCTTTGGGCTGTCTCTTTGATGAACTTCTCATTTTGATTTTCTGCTACTGCAGCTCCAGAGTGTCTGCCAGTCTCTTCATGTGTCTCAGAAGTGAATCCTTCGTTCTGGGGTAACAGTCTTCCTGGGGGTTGAGAACAGCATTGCAAGTTGCCACCCTAAAAGCCAAAGATAAGCTTTCCACATTGCTTGTAACTTTTGTGAGTCGTTCTTTGTGGTGAGAATGCTGCTGTTAAAGTTACCTACAGTTATGACTGTTAGTGAGCTTCAGCTGTACCACAGCATCCTTCACAGCCTGTTCTCCTGCACCGATTGCTGCCGTCTGAGTGTCTGCTCAGCACAGAGATTACAGCATCCATATTGTCGGCTCTGTGCAGGAGTCATCCTGCTTTCCTGATGCATGTATGCATCTATGTACATTCTATTTGCCTGCGAAGTGTTGAACCCATTGCATAAAGAGACTGTCTCCTTGTTTGGTTGCTATCTGCATAGGCACAACATGCAGGCGGAGGTTGGGGGAAGAATGCAATTACAAGGAGAGGGACCAGTGAAATGGAGGCTCTGCAGCAGTGATGAAATAGCCCCTTTCTCCTTTGGTGGCTTTTGTCCCTCTGTGCTGAGTCCATGAACTGGAACTTTCAACCATGTACGTGGTTTCACAAGTGCATTCTTGTTTGTTTGGCTTTGTTTTTCCCATTCCCCCTTTTGGGCTTGTGAACCCTCCAGAACTGCTGCTCATACCAGGCGCTGCAGCAAGGTCCTTCCAGCGTTGAACTCAAGTTATCACTCCAGCAGCTAGAGCTACTCTCCCGTTTTGGGGGAGGTAGCCTGTGGGTCTGGTAACTTTTGTTCTGTCCCTAAAAGCTTTAGAGCCTGCATACATCAGCATGTTCTAGATAGGGGCTGAAATTACTCCTGTGCACAAGGGATTGCACAGGGAAATAGGATTGGATGAAGTTGGCCCCTCGGGCTGGAGCTTTTGACTGCATCGGTGACCTTCCACCAAAGCTGTTCAATGCCTGCTCTTGGTAGCTATCTGTGTCTCTTGCTGCATTTGCATGCACTGAATCAGCTCTCCCTGGCCCACTTCCTCCTCTGGCAGTCTTGAAATGAGCCCTTTTGCAAGAGAGCCGGGTACACAGCTCTTCTCTTTTAAACACCAGTTGCCTACACTGAGCTTGGCATAGTTGGCTGCTGGAGTCCAGCCTTGTTGGAGCTGCCACCAGCTGAGACAGTACCAGGTGTCTGGAGGTGTACCAGAGGTACAGAGGCAGCTGATAACGCTCGTGGTAGTGGTCTGGCACCCAGGAACTGGTGAGCTGCAAAAGCTGCTGCTCCTGCGAGGAGGAGGGTGACTGTCTGTTCACAGTGGCCTAGGGCAGAGTCTGAGTGAATGATTCTTGTAATGGTGGTGGGGGGAATCTGGGTTTGATCCTTATGTGTCTCCCTTTTAGTTGACTGCAGAAGTCTTCATGCATTTAGGCAGTCCTGGTGCCCCAGGAGAGCTGTTCTGGGATGTGCTGGGGGCGGGGGGGAAGACATTTTGAAGGAAAGAATGGCACAGTCCCCAAAACATGTGCTGATATATTCTACCGAACTTAAATAAAAAAGCGAAAGTGCTTTAGTAGTTTCGAGTTGGTTATTTCCCCCTCTCTTCTAAAATTCAAGACCAGCTCTGGAAAGTTTGAATTCCTATAATGGAAGTTGTAAGACACAAACAACTGACAGAATATTAATACAAGCAGGCTCCTTGATTTTTTGTAGCTCTTTTGAATATGATTATTTGGTTTCCCAGCTGATATCTGGCAAAATAAGCACTGCTGCTCTGAAGCCAATTTTCCTATTGAGGAATTGGCATTGTACTTTATAGGCTGATTATTGTGATCCTTTCGATAATACTTGCTAGAGACGACTGAGCTTCTAGTGCCAGCTTTTAAATGTCTAAAGCCTGTCATAAGGATCGAGTCTTTTCTTAGTCCTGGACATTGTGTGTTGAGATTTCCCTGCTTATTCACTGGAAGCAGGCATCGTGGTGTTTCCAGGCTATTCAGGTTTGGTGAGCAAAGAATAGATCTTTTTCTTCATGGGATGGTGGAAAAAATGACTTCACTTTCTCACAGATTTGTATCTTTTGACTGCTAAACCTTCTTCCCTGCTGCACTAACCCCAGTTCTTTTTCAGAGCACCTGCTGGGCAAAACCCAGCACCTTCTGTGACTCGTTCAGAGCAGCACGTGTGCTCCTCAGCTGGCAGTGTGCGTGCACTGCCTGGCTGCCTCCTTTTGGCTAATGTGAAATGATTTTTGTGCTTTGGATTTCATGTGCCTTTCTGGTCACTACTTTTCTTTCTCAGTGTGGAAACGTGCAGAGAACTTTGGGTATAGATTCATTTTCTCTCTTTGCTTAAATTCAAGCCGTGGGTCCCCAGGTAGTTGGGAAAGGCTGGAACTGAAGCGTCTGACAGAAGACCGTACTGACTTTGCTTTAAAAATCAGGCAAAAAAGATGATTAGCCAGGCAGCCATTTATTCATTCAAGAAGTGATGGTTGCAGCCTTGTATTTAAAGGTTTATTTTAGCAAACAATGTTAATTCTCCCCGCTGATGTTTGCTGCAGCTGGACTCCTTCCCTGCTTACAAGTTTAGATGATCTCATGGAAAATGACCCAGGATCTGATCTCTCGGTCACAGAGAGGTGTTTTCTTCTGCATCTACCTGACTGCAAAGCAACTACTTATCCCATGCCATTTCTCTGCATGGGATCCCTCTGCAGAGGGATGGCATCGCGTGATGCTCCCTGACCTGGGATAACGCAGGTCACCGTCACTGACTCTTCTGCCTGACTTTCAAGTGGGTTGAAGCACCCTCATGGGATCCTTTAGGGTGTGAAACCTGCAGCAAAGGGTGGTTGGTTGGGGACAGCGAAGTGAGAACTGCCAGGCCAGCAGAGAACAACCCCCTTGTGGCTGGAGGTCACCTTGTCCCTCTGCTCTGGGCGCTCAGCATAGTGGACCGCTGTGAGCTGCATGTTTTGTCTCCCATGTCGACAGCCACCTCACTTCCAGTTTGCCTGAGGAAGGAAGCAATTTCCTGGAAAACTGGCTTGCGAGAGACAGTCGTGTTGTTCGAAGGGTTCTGCTGCAGTTGCAGTAATTAAACCCCTCCCAGTGTAGACACGGTTAAACTGAGACATGTCTTTTAGCCTGGTTTCCTATGGAAACAAGCCTTAAGCAATCCTGCTGTCTGTCAGCCTTTCTTCCCCCTCCTCCCCCCCAGTAGTTTTTGCACTGGTTGGCCAATTTCAACCAAATGCGACAGAAGTCTCCAAGCTGTCAAGTTTCTACAGATTTCATGGAAATAGGTGTTTCCATAAAGCAGAGGGACTCTGTCAGAGCCTGTCTCGAAGGGAAAGGCTGCAATGAGGGTTTGACTTACACTGGTCACCGGAGAATCTCAGCATAGAGGAAAGCTTTGAAATGCCTGTGCTGTGGGAACAGATGGAGTTGGAGTCTGCACCTGGATAAAACAGTGCTTTGCAAACACAGGCGGATCAAACTCGGGAGCAGTTAATTTTGTCTAGGTGCGTGCTCCATTCCTCTGCTGGGAATCTACCTCCCAGGGCATAGGGACTGAGCCATGTAGGAAACACAACCTGAAATGCTGCTGTTTGTGCCTGTTTGAGTAAAATAGCCTTAAATGAGTAGCGTTAAAATACTCTGGCTGCAAGGGCTAGTGTTTTTGAAGCGATCCCTGCTGGGAGAGGCAGATGGTTGGAGGCCATAATAGCTTCAGTTAGTTCACATTTAATCCATGTGTGTTTGGAGTCAACATCCTTGGAGAGACGGATCGAGTGACTCTCAGAGACAGTTGTAGCAAGCCAGACTTAATCCCAGTGCTTGGAGGATATGCTGCAGATTGCCTGTCGTTTCAGCAGTATTGGGGTCTGGGGACAGGAGGGACGTTGGCAGAGTTTCTGTGGCTATGAATGGCTCCAGTGCAGTACTGGCTGTGTTCTGGAGTTGTTTGCACCAAGGTGTTTGACTTGCCAGGTGTAAGAGCTTGGGCTTGGAGTCAGTTACTGGGCAAAATCTGCACCTCGGTGATGCGCTCTTGGGTAGCAGGCACTGTTGGCAGTTGTGGCTGGAGCAATGGCACGGGACAACGTGGGGGTAGGAGGTGGCACGGGGCTGGGTAGCCTGGTATGGTGAAAGCTGTGCGGGGTGGGGTGGAGTGGAGGCCAGCAGTTGCTACTGTTGTCTCCTGCAGATCTGAAATGGGGCAATCCTCCATTCCCCTGCATTGCTCTCAGAGGAAACTTCCAGGCAATAGCTTTTCCTCTGACGACGTTACTTCAGCCCGTGGCATTTCTCCCTGCCTCATCCCTGTTTACCTCGTGGTGGAAAACCCTGTCCTGACCACTGGCTGCAGGAAACATGCAAACAGCGAGCAGCTCTTAACTCTCCCTCTTGCTGGGACAGTGTTTGCTGGAGTGTCTTCCCTTGCTGATGTTGGACATGCTGCTGTTGGTGATTACCTGCGCGCATATAATTAAAAAAAAAAAAGACCAAGCTTCCAAGACAAAAAAAAAAAAAAAAGACCAACTCCTTTTTTTCCAAAAGTCTGCTTGTGTGTTTTAATAAGTGTGTTGTGGGTAGGGGTAGATTTCTGGCGGAGATCACACAGGGCATCATTTTTCCATCCTGAAAAAGGCAGAAACATGTGGAAGTCACCGGAAGACAGCATCTTCTGCCCCAGGGGGGGTGTTGCTATGGAAGGAGAAATGGAAATCTGAGAGGGATATCCTCCCCTACCTAGGTGATGCAAAAGGACGTTAAAATAACTACAGTATAAAGTATAAAGGAAAAAGTATCGCAGAGTGGGCTTTGGGTCCTCTTGGTTGTGTTCGGCGCTTTATCAGCTCCCGATCAGGTGCAAGTGTCGCAGCAGAGAGGCTGTGATGCATGTCTGTCAGTAGCCAGGCCATTCAGAGAGCGCCTTCAGGGTCACAGTGGCTTAGCTCCCTCTTTGAAGTTCCTTGGAAAACAGCTTGTATGTGCATCTGCCTCTCTGGAAGAGCAGAGTAACCAAATTACATTCTCTAATTCCATCTTGGCCTCCTGGTAAGATCAGTGCACGTGGGTGACTCAGGGGTGGTGTCTGTCCCCATGCTGACGTAAATGAAATCAGTCCCTAATGAAGCATCTTCCTCTCAGGTTCATAAACATAGCCCTCACCTCTGCTGGTTTCCGTTCCCTCTGCTTCGGCTGCTTTTCCCTGTCTGTCCAACCTCCCACTGGCTCCAGCCATGTCTGGGTACTGCCCCAGGGCTGTTGGTCACACCCTTCCTCAGCAAACCCTGCCCTGTGTCGCTCCAGCTCTGGCTGACAGCTGTGGTGGCCTTGCTGCCGTTTTCCGCGGTGGCTTATGAGGTGCTGATGCTCCCTGCGCAGGTTATCAGTGTTATTTTTGGCACTTTGCTTCGGACTGAGATCTCGTCTTTTGGCTTGAAAGTCTAGCTCCTGCCTTTTAACTTGGAAGAGGAGAAGAGCAGAATTTGAATCTGAAGGTTCTAGACACCTGAAGAGCCTAGAAAGACAGCATATTTTATCACTTATATAAATGGCATATTTTCCCACTACATAGAAAGCTTCTGTTCCTTTTCCCGTCTGCTCATACATTCCTACAAGGGGTCTGAAAGCAGGGATTGCCTTGGATTCGCCTGTAACGGGAGTGTGAGTTGCCCCATCAGCACTCTGCAGCCCTGGTTGAAGTGAGAGGCTGCAGCAGAGGTGAGCTGCAGTGAGCTTGAGCTGTTGAGCTCTTGGGGCTCCTTGTCCTCCACGCAGACAGCTGATAACATGTGTCACTTTGGTAAGGTGCCTCATACCTCTCTGCCACTCCCTGTTACTCTCCTCCTCGCGCACCAGACTCATCGACGGATGGTGACTGGTTTAGAAAGCTAGAGGTCTGAGAGGAGTGAGCAATCTTACAGATGGGGCAAGGGGCTTTACCAGTCCCTGCAAGATGTCTCTACAGTGATACTGGTGCTGCAGGAGGTGATGTCCCAGCTCTGCAAGGAAGGGCTGCTAGACTCAGTGACTCGCAACTGGTGACGCCCACACCAGCCATTAGCCAAGGCTCGTTAAAAAAGTTTCCCCTCTTAGCTGCTCTAAGCTGCCTTTCCTTTCAAGTGGGCATAGAGCTAGAGTTGTCCTGGGAGTGGATGACTTACAGAAATGATTGTTCTTTTGCATTGAAGTGAACCACCGTATCAGCAGAGTGTGAAAGCTAACCCAACCTCCAAGCCACTGCCTTGGGAGCAGCTGTTACGTGTCACTCTCTGCAGGGAGATGTCCAGAGAAAAGCTTACTTTGCAAAGGGAGTTCCTGGGACTGCACAGATTGGAGGAGTCATCAGAAACTGTTTAAAATGTCTGTAGGTTTTAAAAATAATCTTGGTATTTGGATGCAATGGCATGCTGTGCAGTTGGGTCTGTGGTCTTCGGGTGGTTGCGAAGGACCCGTGCACATAATTAGACTGTCTGAGCTTATTAGAAATCTTCCTGTTGGAGGCTATCAGGTTGTCGTTTCATTGGGTTAAAGTACTCGTTGGGAAATGGGTTGGGACAAGGAGTAAAAAGCTGGTTTGTGCTGGTAAAAAACAAACAAACAAACAAAACCACCTGAGATATGAGGTCCACCATGCTTGTCCTGTGGCCCTAAATGCACAACGTAGGAGTGTGCTGAGATTTCCACATAGCAGTACAAGGCGCTTTTAGACACAATTACTAGAGTCACAATTACGTTTGTCTGGAGTGGTTTGAATTTTTTTTTCCCCTAATTTGTGGAAAGCTTTTACTAATGAGAGGGAAATCCTAGTTTGTGCAAGGTGTCTATCTCCTCTTTGAAGTTAAAAATGTTCCCTTGTGAGGGTAGGAGAAGAGAGAGGCAAGGAGGCAATGTGATCCAATTAAAATTGGTGGCAGAAATCTGTGGTAATTTCCAAAAGGAGTCTCACTTCTAATTTCTTTTGTCTATTTAAGCCAGTGAAGAAAAAGAAGATAAAACGCGAGGTTAAGATTCTGGAGAATCTACGTGGTGGCACCAACATCATTAATTTGATTGACACTGTCAAGGATCCAGTGGTAGGTGCACGTCATGGTGTGTGTGGTGGGCTTGCCTCCGTGCTGGCTGTGGGCACGGGCCAGGCACTGCCACAGGCTGCTTCCATCTTGAATCAGGTGCTGCTGCTTGTGCCTGTGTCTTCATGCCAGCCAGGGGCAAGCGGTGTCCAGCTCATTAGTGTATCCTGAGGTGGGTTGGTTTGGATGGGCTCGTGTTCTGTGGACTCTTCGACACCCCTTCTGTGAGTTTCCCATGGGTGATGGGGGAGTAGTTTTGTAGCGCTGCATATTTTCTGTAAGAAAACAGAGCTGTAGCCTTCCAGCTCCTGCCTGGCATTTGGAACATAAGTATCTGCCAGGGCACTTGGATATTAAGCACTTTTCATCCTTGTGGTTGCTGTCCTCCCCAGTGACCAGAGGCCGTATCCTTTGTCTGCGTTGCCACAATTGCCCCATTCCTGGGACGTTTTCTCTTGACTAGCAGCCTGCTGGCAGCCACGGAGAGGAAACGGCACTGCTGCAGCATTGGCAGTCCTGCCTGGCCTTCCTGCTGCATTGGGCTGCGAGGCCTTAGCCCTGGTGACACTTTTGCCTTGCCCAGTGCTGTCTCTGCTCTGTGGCGTGGGAAGGAGCAGCACTGGCCAAAATGCTGTGTTGGTGCTCGCTGCGTGGGGTGTAAGCAGACGCTGCGTTTCTCTTGCCGTCCTGCTCTCCACAGTGATGGTTGGGCAGGAAGCAAAAGCTTTTTCAGGTCTCTTGGAGTAAAGAAAAGTCAAGAGGGTGTTTTAAACCACGACTCTCTCTCTTTCTTGCAGTCAAAGACCCCGGCTCTGGTGTTTGAGTACATCAATAATACAGATTTTAAGGTGAGTCTGCCTGAGCGTGGAGGGGGAGGCTTTCCATTTCTGTTAAGAGCGGCGTGATCTTGGGTTGTCAGATACTCCTCAAGAGCTGTGGGGGAGTTTGGGGTCACTTATGTTGGCTTCACCTTCCTTTCCCTATGTAAATTGGAAACCTGTAAATAGGCTCTAGATGAGAAGGAAGAAAACGTTTGTGTGCTGAATCTCCTCCCAACTTTGAGGAGTAAGTTCAACAGGTTAGATATTCTTACTCCCCTCTCAAGTTAGTAATTACTGCTGTGCTATATATTCAGCCCAAGTTAATCTCTGTGCTGCGATGCTCTATTTACAGCAGTGCAGTTGATGGAGCAGGAGACACTCGTTTGTGCTGGAATCCTTCTGACTTGTGGCCTGTGGGGTGGCAGAGGCAGGACAGCACGTCTCCTGCTGCTGGTGGGCCTGGCAGCAGGGCAGTGAGCAGTCTTGAATACACCTTAAGAGCTTTTGTGCTTCCCTGAGGCTGCAGGGTATTCCCTGGCTCTTCTGATTTCTGGGGAGCTCCAGGTGGTATTACTCTTTCCTGAGATGGCATCTGAGTGCAGCTACAACTGCCTGTGCTACTGAAATGCTGCTGGCTGGCAGCAGCAACCTGATACGTAAAAGGGACGTATAATTAGCAACCACACCTATTTAAATGGTATCTTTGCTTCCCCCATGTGAATCTTTTCCCTAAGTCATTAAGTCAGTGGTGGAGAATTAATGGAGCAGTTGCCATTAGAAAGCCAGCAGTCATCCCCTCCTGCACTGTTCAGAGATCTCTTTCCTTCTATGTTATGGGATGGTGCTTTTTTTCTTCCTGTGTGTGCTGGAGCGTTGTGTAGGTGCGCGCCTTGTAGGATGCAGCTTCAGCAGATACCTTGAACACCCAGAGAATGACCCTGGGTTGGTGGTGGTGGAAAGGACGTAGCTTGGCAGCTGGTCCATGGACTGTCTCACCTGCAGCCCTGCACTCTGTGAGGCAGCACATGTATTTTCTGTGCCTCTGGGGTTGGTCTGGTGAGCTGAATCCTGCTGGGTGGGACGCTGTGCATAGCCAGAGCTGCAGCCATGCCAGCGGTGGTAGTCTTAGCGCTACTTAATCTCATATACAGACTTACTGCAGAGGCTAGAATAATAGTAACTTGCCGCAGCGTCTGCCCTGACAGCTCTGGGTGGGGAGATGACTGTTAACTACATCAAGTAAACAGCCATGAGTGCTATGTGGTGACCTTTCAGGGCTAATTAAAGCAGGCTTGGTTTGTTTGGGCTTCATTGACATCAGCTGGGCTGTTCCAGTGCTGCCTGTGTGTTGGAAACGTGCCCCTCTGCTTCTCCTGGTGACCCAGGGACTCTTCATAAGGCGGATCCTGGAAGTTTTAAACTTTTTGTTTAGATAATTTTCTGCATTTTTATTTTTAATATATGCCTTGAGATAAAATAGGTTGCTAGGGCAGTGACATGCCTTGCTGAGGATCACTTTGTGTGTCTTCTCGTCAAAATGTGATTACGCCACTCTATCGTGTCCTTAGAGGAAAAAAATATCATCAAAGTTATCACCCAGTAACTGAAATATGTTCACAAAGTGAAGTGTTATGTAGTTACTTGAGGCCAGTGGCCAACAGAGACTCTTAACTGAAAAATGCAGGGCTTGGAGTGCCTGGTAGCGCTGCTGTCCTGGCCAAACTGAGAGCTGTCACAGTCACTGTTGCAGCTGGTAAAGCAGTTTTGGTCTGCCCACAGCAAAAGTGCTCAGCTCTGGCTGCTGCATTGGAAACAACTATAGGAGGTTGCAGCAGATCATTTCTAGGCTCCTAGGAGAAAGCCTGGGTCTTTGAGGAAGAGGACCAGATTCACAGCTGTACAAGTCCAAGACAGAAAGTATTGATGCTTTTGCTGATTGGTGCAAGGCCAGCATAACTTGTCTTGGGAATGCAAGCGTGTCCCCCGGGGCACGTAGTATGGCTGTTCATGTTCAGGGCTTATTTGTAACCTGAATTTCACTAGCTATGTATGGGGTGTGGGGGTTATTTGATCTATGCGCCCATGAGCTCTGATGCCTATTTGGGTTGCAGGTTCTTGGGGCTGCAGCTAACTGGCAGAGCTGCTGCTACTCACAAGTGCCTGTAGATATCTTCTGTACAAAGGCTCTTCCCTTA
The DNA here is from genome assembly GCA_013398295.1 of Chionis minor. NCBI lineage: Eukaryota > Metazoa > Chordata > Aves > Charadriiformes > Chionidae > Chionis > Chionis minor. The sequence continues at coordinate 15,374 of VZSF01005412.1, forward strand.
CTCTGAATTGTCCTTGACAAGCAGAAAGCGCAGAGTAGATGAGTCCACTTGTGTTGGAGGTCTAGGCTTGCCCTATACGTCTATACATGAAGCAGCTGGAGAACACCCTGTCATTGTCCCCTCGGCTCCACAGTCCTGATGTACCCAGGCAGCCAAATTCTGCTGGAGCTGTGCCACATGAACTAATTCTGGTGACGGGGACCTCTTCTCTTTGTTTTGAGGTGGCTGCTGCTGATCTGCCCATCTCTGCATTGACATCTGGATTCAGTAGAACTGATGAGTACTGTGCATGACGCTAGCAAATCACCTTCAGGGTGTTTGAGGGGGTTCCCAAGGGCAGCTTGCGTACAGCAGGTGGTTGCTGGCAGCTTTACGGGATTGCCTTTTTCTCTGTCCTGTTGGCAATAGTTGCTCCTCACAAGTTTGGCTGCCTCCTCAGTTGTCTCCTTTCTGGCAGTTTCTTTCCTTCAACATTGTTATTTTTTACTTAATGTTAATACTTTTCCCCCCTCTGCTCATTCAGATGGCAGGACACTATTCATGTCCACGCGACCATGAAAATGGCTGTTGGGTTTCCTCAGCTCTCTGGGCACGGGCAGGAGCTGCACTTCTGTGGGGCCTAAGGCTGCGGACAGTTCCAGATCAGAAGCACAAGCTTGCATTCCACACGGCTTGGCTATTTTTAAATGATGGTATAAACAGGAGACTTAGGTGATAACCACCCTAGAGCTGATTACATTTTCTTAAATTACCCAGCTGGGTCCCTTCTGAAAGTGACGGCTCGGTACTCACAGGGATGATGAGTTGTAACGAGCCTAAATGTGTATTCTGCTGTGTGAGGATGGCAGTTTGTTTATGGGGCTAGTGTTTCTCCTCAGACCTGCTGTTTTACTTGTCATCTGCGAGCTCTCAAGCTACCCAGTCATCTGCCTTAAATGATAGCTGCACTGCAGAGCCATGCAGTCAACGGAGTAGCCATTAGTGAAATTAAATGTCTTTTGCTAATTGGCTTTAAACTAAAAGTGAGATGCCTGTCCTTCTACCACCATCAGCTGCCACCTATTTTGTGTAGTCCCTGAGAGTACCCGGTACTGTGCTTTTCGTTGCCCCAAAGAGGCAAATCCCTTGGGAAAGAAGGGGGCAGAGGCGGGTCTCCAGGAGCAGTGCTGAGTTGGGTTTGCGATTGTGTTCTTAAAACACGCTAGCAGGTTTGCAGCTGAAGAGGAGATGGGCAGCAAGGTGAGCGATGAAAGGTTGCCTTCAGGATGTTCAGCCTGTCAGAGTTGCGGGGACAGGGGGCTTTTGAGACAAGTCTTCTACTGTGTGCACCTCAGTGCATTTTCAGGCTAACTGGCTGTGAGGGAAGCGTGTGCCTGTTTTTTTTTATCCTTGTACATCCAAGGTTTGTTCAAAAAATAGTTGTTGCCTTGCATAGGCGATGCAGAAGTATGGAAGATTTTCTTCCCTTGCATGGCTGCTGAGGCCAGGGTGCTTTGAGAGCTTTTTCCTTTTCTTTTCCTGCTGCCTGCCCTGCACCCCAAAGCAGTGTGTCTCTCCCCTGACAGCTCCTCGCAGCCATCATGTTGCTTTGCAGATGCTGCTTCCTGCATTTAGCCAGCTTTGTTGCTCACTCAAGGGAGAAGAACAAGTGTTTAACTCCTGTCAGCCCCACAGAGAGGGGAAGCATGTCTCTGCCTCCTCCGGCACTGACAGTATTAGTTTACAATTGGTTACGTGATATGTGCCAAAATACCACCAAAAGCTGGAGATGGGTAGAGGCTGCCGGTGGGCGAGTTTGGCCTTTACTCGTGTTCTGTATGGAGAAAGGAGACCAGCCCAGGTCTCAGGCCTTGTGTGATCCTGAGTGCTGACAACGAGCTGAGCATATGTTTGAGCTGGGTCTGAGTGATCCCCACAGTGATGTTTTGGATAGTTTTACTCCGAAGATCCAGCTGTAAGAGCAGAGTATGGGACATGTCTCCAAAGGAGGTGTCTGATCTCCCTTACTAGGCTGGGCAAAGGGCATTTGGAGCCACGCTGCTGGCACAGTGGGAGGGTGAGAGGTGCTGGGTTTCGAGGGAAGTCTGTTGAAAGCTGGTTGCCCAATGGCTACCTCTGCTGAAGGCTGAGTTGGAGAAGCAACGGCACTGTGGGCCTGGGAAGAAAGGCATAAGTGACCTCCCTTCCATCCCTTCCCTGCTTACAGGCAGTGAGAAACAATGGAGCCAGGGAATTGGGAAAATGGGGTCTAGCCCTGTTCTGCCACTGCCTCTCCTGCCCTCCTCCTTCCCCAGGTGCATTGATGTTGCCAGGTGAAGTTAAACAGGGCAGTGATTCCCAGAAAGACATGTTTTAAGCATCTCTGTCCCCCCATAGTGTTTGTTACCTAAGCAAGCTGTTTAAACAAACTCCTGGAAGGGCTCAGCTGTCCTCTGCTGGCCCTGGGTCATGCATCAGAGCCATGCGCAACTGAGTCAGGAAATCTATCCCTGCTCTTTGCTCCCTGCTCACTTGGCTGCTTCAGTGGGTTGCTCCGAAGTGTTAGGATCATCCTGGCTCCTGAGAATACAATGCACCTTGTGTTCTGAAGGCTGTTAAAGCTCTGCGTGTCTAAGTGACACTTGTATGTTGTCAAATGATTTCCCAGAGCAGTATTGGGGGTGTTGGGGCTGTTTGGAGCTGGGTGTGAGGCAGGATCCCGAAGATAATCGGGTGTGGAGGGAACCTGGGGCCAGAGCTGCTTTCTTGGAATGTGAATTTCAATCCCTTGCTCTGGGATTTTTCCTGAAGCTGCCAAGTGGTGCCCGTGATGAGCAGCTGGCCCCAGTGCTGGTGCAATCAGTGATTTGACTGAGCTGTGAGATGATCCTTGTTTGTTACAAGGGGCATAGGGGTCTGGTCCTACTGCTGCCCTCTGAATATCCTTCTTTGCCCTGTCCTGGCATCTCGCCTTGCTTTTTCTGGATGAGAGCATAGCCCAATGGGGTCAGGCTAGCACTGCTGCCAGTGACGGGCATAGAGCAGAGGCAGATTTGGGGACAGTTGTGACCTGGTGTGGGAGTGACAGGATGATGAGTTCTCTAGTGACAGTGCCGGTGGCAAAATGCGGGTTAAAGTACACCCTGGATCTTTTGTCACTTCTGCATGAGTAGCCACAGAAGGACACAGAGGTGAGGAGGGTGGTGAACGTGTGCTGGCACTTCGCTGAGACTCTGAGCTGTGCTTTCCTTGGCCCCGCAAGCATTTCTGTGTTGTTGAGTTGCATTGGCCTTTATTCTGGGATAAGGGGGAGCCTCCACAGCTCTGAGGCTGTCTCTACCCTTTGTGCTTCCCCACCCTACGCTCCTTTAGGTTAATGATTTCCTCTCCCTGCCCCACCTTGAGCACTTAGAAGCCTTGCCTGTGTGTTCCCACCCTGCGTGCTCTGAACGCTGTTACCCGTGTTGTCTGGGTACCCATGTTGCTGTCATGACTCTGCATGTGAACAGAGTCAAGATCATCTGTGCCAACTCCAGCATGCTCTGAAGGGCTTGCTGTCTTCTCCCTGGATAGACAGCCTGCCTGTCTCCCACTGAAAAGAAGTCATGACAGGTCTGAATGATCTCAGCAGCATTTCCTATCTGCATTTCCTAGCGTGTAGACCTTGGCAGGTCTGAGACCAGGACAGCCTTCAGAAGTGGTAGCATTCACAGGGGATCTGGAGTGGGTTCAGTGATCGGAAGCAGGTGGGGTGCAGGAGACTAATCCATATCTGGAGTATTTATTTTTTTCTTTTTTTTTTTTTCCCCTCCCTCCCCAAATCTGTTTCAGCAACTGTACCAGATCCTGACAGACTTTGATATTCGGTTTTATATGTATGAGCTGCTGAAGGTGAGTGGCATTTAATATGGCTGTCTGGATGGGGAGACCGGGAATGAGAGAAGCAGTAGCAGGGCTGACAGGGCAGTGCTACTAGGTGGTTACTTCTCTCGTGTTCAATGCAGAATCCATGTCTGATAACCTGGGAAGGTTTGGAAAGAGATCTGGGTTGCCTGGCTTGTTGCTGTGAGGTATTGCAGCCAGACTGGGGACCTTTGGTCACCTCCAAAGAGTCTTTGATTCTCTGGGGTCTGTTCTTTCCCTGTGAAGCATTTGTGATTGATAGCCACTAGGCAGGGCTCTAGCACCATTGTGCTGCTGTGAGGAAAATCAGCACTCTCCTGGCCAAACCAGCATGCACCCAGAGGCATTTGCAGGTCTGGGGAACTGGCACTTTTTAGCATGCTTTCTTCTGCTGCAGTGTTCAAATACAGACCCAGAAGGCGACTTCTGCCAGCTTGGTCTTAGGTCCATCTGTCTCTGGGTGGGTGATCTAGGATACTTCAAGAACAAGCTGGCCAGCTCAATGCCCTGTGGTCACAGAAAACCCCATGGATGTGGTCCTGGGGAAAGGAGCTCCTGGTTATGCTGGCTGTTACATATTGATATAACGCTGGTATTTTCTTTTGAGACCTCCCAGCCAAAGCTTTCCCTGCCCCTCTGATGAAGGGCAAGGAGTGCCCTAAATACCTCCTCTTAACTAGCCTAGCTTGCATCTCCCAATGGAAACGCTCATGGAGCCATATGGCAGATCTGTAAGATCTGCTGCACTGCCCCTCTGGGCTGCAGGACACGGGAACCAGCAGGGCATTGTGTTCAGCATGAGGTTTTGGCTGATCCCAAGGCTGTTCTGTGCTGACCTGCTGGAGCAGCAGCTTGGCTGTGTCAGGTCCTAGCAGGGCCTCGGGACTTCTGGGCTGGCACTTTGCAGGTCCTCTGCCTCTGGAAATGAGTGGGACAGGCTAGTGAAAGCCCTTTGTGCTTCAGGACTTGGTGACTACAGGAGATGTCCTGAAGTAGATCTAGTGGGCTTGAGGGAGGCTTTCTTCTCTGTACCTGTCTGCAAGGGAAAGACCTTCCTAATGAAGGCTGGAGGGAGCCTGAGGCAGCCCGGGATTAGAGTGAGGGGTGATGAGATTTAGATGATCCAGCCTTGAGACAAGCAAGACACTAGAACAGCATCATCCCTGGAAGCAGTTTGTCCAATCTGTTACAGCTCTCCTGTACTGGAGATCCCAGGACCACTGTTTGCTGAGACTCCTGTTGGCTGCGAGGTCATGTGTCATTGCAGGGATATTCCCTGCGGCCTTGCTGTGATGGAAGCCCTTGCCTCCTATGCTTCCCGCTGTGGCAGGGTCCCAAGGACAGTGCGACTTCCCTGGCACTGGTGTCTTGGATATTGAATGACTGCCAGCTGTACCCTCCTTCCGTGCTGCTGGAGATTTCAGAGCATCTGATAGATGTTGATGGATGGATCTCCCTTCCCCTTGGAGATGATTAAACAACACTCTCACCCCCTTGCTCAAGGGAACAGCTGCGTGGGGGGGTGAGTGGTGCAAGGTCATGGAGTTGGAGAGCTTATGCGTGCCTTCAGGCTTTAAGCAGCATTGCTCTCCCTGGCGTGCTATCACCTGTCTTTTGTAAGTGCAGGTTTGGCTTAAATGAGCAGGGCAGGGGTGACTTTCTAGCTTAAGTGTGTTTAGGGACACAAGTGGAAAGCTGCACTGGAAGGCCATGAAACTGGATGCATGTAAGAATCATCCCCTTCTGGGGAAGAGAGCGTGACCTAGGAAGCACAGGGCTACCCAGGTTAACAAGCATTGGGCTTGTCAGCAGGTGGGACACCTCCCTGCATCGTTTTCTTCAAAGACTGTGCAGGGAACACAGTTCCAGGACCCGTGACTGCAGTACGACACGAGATCAATGCAGTCTTGTTGCCAGCTTGTTGCTTCATCATGTGCAGCATAAGAACTGAAAATGCCAGTTTCTTATGCCAGGGTTGCAAGCACTTCCTCGTGACCAGGGCACTCTTGCTCCTGGCTGGAATCGTCTGTTAATTGTATTGTTAATGCTGTGCCTGTGGTTACAGACATGTCTAATGTATGTGTGTGTGTCTGCCAGGCCCTGGATTACTGTCACAGCATGGGGATCATGCACAGGGACGTCAAACCCCACAACGTCATGATAGACCACCAACAGAAAAAGGTACTGTGGCATCAGGGCTTACAAGCAGGGTTTTTCCAGGGAAACTTGAAACTCTGCTGCCTCTGTACCCATAGCCTGGGCGGCTGTAGTTACCCCTTTAACCTTTCTTCACCAGTTCCCCTGGGTTTCTTTGATGAGAAGAGGAGGTCTGGGCTGTTAATCTCCACCTGGGGAGGTGTGGCAGTAGGGTGCAGAGGCCCTGGCCAGAAGAAGGGTGGCCTTGTCTGAAACACACGTGGATACTTTTACCTAGGGAACATAAGTTCTTTGTGTAGTACAGCCTGGTTGTCTCACAGTGGCTTCCTCCCTTCTGGGGCATTCTAGTTAGATTACAGGAAGCATTTGTACCCAGCTTGCTACCATGGAAAATGGGCAGCGCAGGGAGCTTTCTCACCCTGTCCTGGTACTTCTACCTCATCGGATGCTGTGTGTACCTGTCTCCCCAGGGACCTGGGATTTGCAGCAGTGAATTAGTTGCTGGTCCACGGGTCTGTCCCTGTCCATCAGAGGTGGCTGTGCAAGCACGGCAGGGTTTATAAGGAGGGGCAAATCTCCTACTAGACCTGCTGTCCTTCAGTAACACAGCAGGTGATCCATTCCTGCGGCTGTGGAGGAGATGGATGCGCCTTGTGGGAGGTGGTGGGCCCCCCTCCTACCTCATTGCCTGCTCTCAGCCCCTAGTTAAAATCAATCCCATCAGCCCAGCCCCTCTAAACAGCAGGGTAAGACAGCTGGCTTTTGCCTGTTCCCCAGTATGCAACGACCTGTGCACTGTGGCTGGCGGTGCTGGTAAGGAGCCAGTTGCCCAGCAGTAAGCGTGCTTGGACTCAGGAGGCAGAGGAGCTTTCTAAGCTGGGCTGCGCCCCACCAGCTGGTGATAGGGGGAAGTGAAGAGCCTGACCAGAGCACTGCTGAGAACATCTCCTGTCCTCAGAGCGCCTCCCTGCATCCCAGGCTCTATGCTTGCATCACAGGATTGAGAGGTTTGGCCAACGTGGCTTCACCTAACCGGCTCATCCTGAGGCTCCTGACTCTGTGTCTCTTTATCACATGTTCAGCTGCGGCTCATAGACTGGGGTTTGGCTGAATTCTACCATCCAGCTCAGGAATACAATGTCCGTGTGGCCTCTAGGTACTTCAAAGGACCGGAGCTCCTTGTGGACTACCAAGTAAGAGTCTGCGTCCTCCTTGCTAGCTGGTGCTACCACTTGTGGTTGCACTTTGGTCACCTTTGGGTTGCCTGGTTTTGCCTGCAAGGGCATTGCCTGGGTTGGAAAGAGGCTGGCTGTGAAGTGAAAAGGCTGAGGCTGCCCATGCGGTTGGGGAACCAGGCTGTGGTGAGCATGACTTTTCTGACAGCTTCTCCTTTTTCCCCTCAGATGTATGACTACAGCTTAGACATGTGGAGTTTAGGCTGTATGCTGGCAAGCATGATCTTCCGAAAGGAGCCCTTCTTCCATGGCCAGGACAATTATGACCAAGTAAAGACTTTGCTACCTGGCTTGTTTCTTGAGATGTTTGTCACCGCCTTATCTCTCTCTTTGTGTATAGTGGGGAAGTTCTGGGGGTCAGACCACGAGGCTGGGAGGATGTTGCTACATGCTTAGTTAAGCCATCCGGGATTGCACTTCACCTTGGGTAGAAGACTTGTTTTCTGCACGTGTTGCAAAAACAAGTTTCAAGGGAGATATTCCTTCAGTGTGGGATGTTTCCGGAAGGAGAGCTCTTAGATTTGTGCAGTTCTGCTTCTGCAAGAGTGGTGGCCTGCCTTTCTGTTCTCTCTCAACATACCTTTTGTTCCAGCTGGTTCGCATCGCAAAGGTCCTGGGCACAGATGAGCTGTATGGGTATCTCAAGAAGTACCACATAGAACTGGACCCACACTTCAATGATATCCTGGGCCAGTAAGTGGAGAAGTGAAATGCAGCCTTTTTTCCCTGTAACACAGAGAGGAAAATGAACTGATGTCCACCCCCCTGAAGGACTCTCAGCAAAGGCCTGCTTTGATATTCTGGGTCACAGTCCTGCTTGCAGGCTTCCCATCTGGCTGCTCATGTCATCTCAGGAGGCCACTGAAATGCAGGCTCTTTGCTTTTACCTCTCCCATGATCCATGAGCCATCCCGTTTCTTCCTTCTGCTCGTTGACATCCTAGAAGTGGAGATGTAGACACTAGAGTTGAGTGTGGGCTGAGGGGCTCAAAATCTCCAAGCTGAGATTCCTGAAGAGAGGTGGGTGGGATAGCGAGCCAGCTGTGAGGCTGGCTGGCAGCTGGAGCACTTCTGGCCTCAAGGGTGTCACCCTACATGCTGTTGGCTAGTCCCTGTAGATAGAAGGGAACGTCCAATATTGCACCTTTCCCAGGCATAGGACATCCACACGGTTGTGTGCCTAAAGAAAAGGGTTTTCCACCTTTGGCAAGTGCTTGCTGAACAGTAGCTTGTGCAAGGAAGAGCTGTAGGCAGTGTCCATCACAGCCATCTCTTCTCAGAAGTGGCTAGTGACAGGTCATTCCCCTGGGACCTCTGGGTACTGCTGTGCTGGTCAGAGCTGGCCAGTGACAGCTGGTCCCTTTGCAGGCATTCCCGGAAGCGCTGGGAGAACTTCATCCACAGTGAGAACAGGCACCTGGTCAGTCCTGAAGTCTTAGACCTCCTGGACAAGCTGCTGCGATATGACCATCAACAGAGGCTGACCGCCAAGGAGGCGATGGAGCACCCCTATTTCTGTGAGTCTGTGGAGAAGCTGGGGCCAGCTGGGATGGAGTGGGCTCTTGGGTTGTGGGGGCACATTTTGGCTCCCCACTCTGCGAAAGCCTTAGCAGCTGTGTGGGTTTTGAGGGCAGTTTCTCTGGAGGGGTTTGCCAGGGTGGAGCTTCCGCTTTATTAAATGCTATTTCCCCTTCCTGCCTGGTCTGTGTCTCCTGCAGATCCAGTGGTGAAGGAGCAGTCCCAGCCCAGCTCAGAAAACGCTGTGCTCTCCAGTGGCCTGACAACAGCGCGATGAAGACTGGAAAACGACGGGTAATTCAAGATGTTTACAAATAAAAGCAAAACCCTCGGTCACACAGTGAAGGGAAAAGAACCAAGGACCTCCCCCTCCTTCCCCTCCCCTTTATACTTGGCAGAAATCTAACCTTGCGGGGGGGGGGGGGGGGTCATAAACCTCAGTTCCTCTCTGGTGGTTGTGGTTAATGTAACTCTAACCCTGTGGTACCAAAGCCCTGGGCAAATGGTCTTGCAAGAGCTAAACATGTAGTGATATCCCCAGGGCTCAACACAACTGATTCTGGTTCGCATCTCTATGGATCCTTCTATTCCTTCTCAGTCCAGCCTTCCCCACCACGCTGGTGGGGACAAATTGGTCGTTCCACCATCAGCCCTTAGCATGCCTCTTTCTAAACATGCCTTTCTGACTTGTAGACTGGACGAACCAAATTCAGGCTGGGGGTCAGCAGGTGCAACTCTGTTTTGAGGTCCAAGTCCTACTGCTCACTCTGGGCTTGAATTTGGCCTTTTGAATTCCAGTTTCAATTGCGAATGCCGGGGGGCGGTTGGGGGGAGGGGGAAGGTTCAACAAAAAAACAGCCCACAAACCCAGCAGCGTCTCAGGATTGGTTTGGAGCATTAAAACGAAGGCACTGATCCGAGTTGCTGGGGAGAGGTGAGATCCTCCCTCCAGGTGTTTGACAAAGGCTCGCTCTGAGAAGAAACTCAATAGACCTGCTTTGGAAACTTGTGAATGAGGGCTGCTCTTGTGGCAGGAGGGGGGGAGGGACTACCCAGACTTTCCCACCGAGCTCAGGAAAGTCAGTGTTGCAAGACTTCTTATGATAGGTGTGCAACCACGTACCTCATGACGTGGCTCCCATGAGAATTCGTGCCAGATGCAGACTTGTGCCAGAGCACAGCTCTGGAGCGGTTCAGTCCAGCACCGCAGGATGGAGGAGCGGAGAGGAGGCCAGGGAGAAGAGCACAGGGAAGGGGGAAGGATCAGCAAACAGCAGCGTTGTCTGTCGGGGAGGGGGCTGTGCAGCTACTGATCCAGGACTTGGGATCCCACGTAGTGTTTTAACAAAGTCAGCCATTTGTTGAATTCTGGGGTACCGATCCTGTTGTGGGGGGTGGGGGGTTCATCTTGCGGGTTCTTTCATCAGATCCCTCGATGGCTTTATAGCCCCACAATTCACAGTTGCCTCCTCTACTTGTTCTGTGTGTAACTCCATCAAGTGGTTCTGGTGACACTCAAACCTAGAAGCTGGAGATAGTGTTTTCCCACCAGCACCTAAACACAGAATTTCCTTCTGCGGCATTGTTGAAATAGTTAATTTTTTATAAGGTTGCAATGTTTCTATTTGAAACATCTGTTTACATTCCATATTCCAATAAAGTTCTATTGGCATCGATAGCAGGTCAATCCATTTGTATAATTCACTGAAACCAATAAATATCTATACATCTGAACGTCTGCTGTCTCAAATCTATGGGATAGCCAGAGAGCCTGAGAGCTGAAGGCATTGCCTCCTCGAGGAGGTCAGGTTGGATCTTCCAGCCCCTTCTGTCTGAGTATTTTGGGATCTTTTAGTCTTTGGTTGCAGTTCTTTGTGCTGTGGAGCCCTGAGAGTTGCACTGTGGCAGATTGTCTCCGCTTCCACGGGGCGGCAGAGAAGGCGCAAAGTTTTGGGGACAGCATGAGAGCTGGCTCTTGTGGTACCCTGGCCTCAAACAGCCACTGCCCGAGGCAGCAGTCTCGCTCTGTTACATGGCTGGTCAGAGGAGAAGTCGCCGATGCTTGGCTGAAAGCTGGGGGTTATTCACGGGTGTACCCTCGTGCTTGTCTCCTCTCCGCCTGGGTGGATGGCATTTTCTGAAGATGTGCTGAGCAGGGAGTAGTTCTTTCCTCCCACCCTGCAACATGAGCTCAGTTATCAGTGTCCGGGCTGGGGAGCCATCAGTAGTGTTCCTGCCATGCCACAGGGCCCTCGCTCGCGTTAACTCTTCTGCAGATGCTGCTGAAGGCTTTGGCGAGTGCTTCCAGCCCTTTGTCCTTCCATCTGCCAGACCTACAGGCTGCCTGGCCCGAGAGGTGTGGGAGTCTCCTGTGCTTTTAAGCTGTTGTAATACCAGCAGGGTTGGTTTGGGGTTTTAACATCAATTTCTGAACTGATTGTAAACATACATTGAATTGCTGCATTGACAAGAGGCGGGAGTGGATGTTTCTCGTGGCCTGTCCAAATTGCTCTGGGGGAAACTTGCCCATTTTCCAGCTCTCGTGTGTTGGCATTCCCAGCTTCTGGAGAGCTAAGATGGAAGAGGCACGGGGGAGAAGAACAGGTTCGGTGTCAGAATTTTGATAGGCAAAAAATGTTGATTATTGTGTGTGAGTGCTTGACAGTGTCCAAACCTGATGGTGGAGCTTCAAGGTGTTGCTTTGGGAAGTACCAGTTCTGTAAACCTGAGTCAGAATTTCCTCCCTGCCACCCTCGAGCAGAGGAAGAGAGATGTGAAATGGGTGAACAGCTTTCCCTGGTTGCTGTAAGCAGAGAGGCTGGAACAACCTGCCCCATGTCTCCCCACATCCCTACCCCAGCTCTAGGGTAGGATGAGCTGTGAAAGATACATCCTGGAGGGAAACAGCTGAGCAAGCATAGCCGGGGAGTGAGGAGGGTGTGGAGTCTCCACATCCCAGGGCAGTGTGGATGCTCGGCTGCAGCTCAGGACAGTTCCTCTCTGCACCCATCGTCCCTTCCAGCATGTGAAGCAGGAAACCCTGCTCTCTTCTGGACCTTAGCAAAGCGTTGTCCTGCCTGTAGGGACAGCTGGGAGCTGGAGAAGACAGGGTCTTGCCTTAGGAAGGAAGGAGGCTGGAGAACATGCATCTTCATGTGCTTTCTCCTGGAGAAAGTTGGGAGAGTCCTCATGCGTGTCCTGGCCTTTCAGCTGGCCTGGCCCCGGCTTTCTGGCAGAAGTAGAGCACAGGTTTGACCAAGTGCCTTGTAAGACGAAAGTCTCAGTCAGAATCACGGCAGCTGTTGAGGGATGTGGTAGGAGAGCGATGCGGTGAGGAACTTTCCTAGCTTGCCTGTGACTGTTGCAAGTGTGATGTGGCATGATGGGAGCCTTTAGCGGGACTAGAGGAGATGTTTGCAGCAGTGGAGTGAGACTTAACACAGGAGGTTGGGGAGAAAAAAGTCCACGCTTGTGTCTGGCTGTCCATGAAAGTGCTGCTTTGCTGGACTGCGTGTCTCTCCCTTACCTTGCTTGACCCTGCCTTCCCCTTTCACCCTGCCACCCCTTCTAAAGCAGGCTGAGGATCCCCCACGGTCCCCATGTCCAGAGGGACACGGAGGGTACAGCCAGGCCTGGCTGGGAGTGGGTTGGCAGGACATGGGACAGCCCTTTCCTTGTCACTTGGGGCTGGAGGAGCTCTGTGTCAAGCTGGCAGTGCCCTGTGATGCTCACTTCCCTCCTCCCGTCTCTCCTCAGGTCCGATGCTGTTGCTCCCAATTTTCCATAAGCAGAACGAGAACCAAATCAAAACGTCCTATCACCATGTGTAGAGTGACGGCGGGCAGACTGCGCGGCACGGGCAGGGCTGAGAGCAGTGGCTGGATGGCACTCTCCTTATGACTGCAGCCCTTCCCTCCGAGTGTTAAAGGTTCTTCTGCCTTTGGTTCCTTGTTGAGTTCTTCCTGACCCAGAAAGCACGGAAATGTGAAGGGTGTGCAAAGCAGTTGTTGGTTAGTTGTTTCTTCCTCCATTCTGACTGTTCCCCCCAACCTCTGACGAACCACAGTTAGCCAGCTTGCGCCTGTCTCTGCCAGGGCATGGGGGTGGCAGGGGATGTAGTATCACAACGGGCAGTTCTATATTATAATTAAAAGAATTCTATATTGTTGAATAAAAGTTTTAAAAGAAGAATACAAGGAGGAGTATTGAGTGGGAATGGAGGATGCTGGCAGCATGAGCCGTTGCCTGTGCCCTGCTAGGACAGGCTGGACGAGGAGAGCAGGAGGAACTAGTTGTACAAAATCACCATGGGCAGAGGCAAAGGAGCCACTTGCCACTTTTGAGGGTGTCGCTTCTTATGCCCCACACGCTCTTCTGGAGGTGCCTGCCTGGGCGCTAATGCTGCTGCCTGCTTTTCCCAGCCCGCAGGGCATGGGCATGGCTCTGACTCTGCACCCCAGGAGCAACCATCTCTTTCTCTTTCTTGGGCTGAGAGTCTCCTTCTCCTCCCCAGCACCATCACTGCAAAGCCCTAAACTTGGAGCTCCTGCCTGTGGGCCCCTGCGTCACAGGAGATGTGGTGCTTCACCAGCAGCTCTTCGGAGAGCCTGGCTGTGACGCTGGTGGTTGTCCAAGCTGTGCTCTGGTCTTAGATGTTAACGGACCACTTGAAACTCTGGTCTGAAAACCTCCAAGCTGGACTATATATGACTGTTTGTGGGCATTTCTCTTCCATTGATTGTCCCATTCCTTCACGTGTGTTTTTCCCTACACAGTTTTCCCCTATACTGAAGCTGCCCCAGGCTAAGGGTACCTCTGAGGCAAGACTCTTGACTGGGAAAGATAGACCTGTTGCTGGTTCCCAGGGAGGGGAGCTTGGGTGAGGTGAGCTGTGAGCTCCTGCTGGCACAGAACCACACGGTGCTGCTCTCACCCAGTCCTGGGCAGTGGCTGAAGTTGAAATGCAGGAGTGAGTCCTCGCACAAAGACTGTGAGTGGTACAGGTGGGAATTTGCCAACACCATCCTTGTGCATCACCCCTGGAGCTGTGCCGATGTGGACATGTACATCAGGTAAGTTCAAGCTGCTGGTGCTGCAAGGCAGGGCTTGGTCCGTTGCCGAGGCATGGTGTCATGATAACCGTGTTGTATCCAGGACTGCGCTGATCTCTGGTGCCTAATTCCAGCAAGACTTTTTGGCTGGTGTAGATCTGGCCAGTGGTGAGGGCCTGTCCCTGCAGGGAAGAGCCCATGGCGGAGTCCACCTGAGGTCCACATGTGCCGGGAAGAAGCAGCGCTGCAAGCATATGCCGAACTGAGGTCCCTGCAGCATTGTGGCACATCACAGTGCTGTTCTTCTGCCTCATTCATCACTCTCCTGACACTGTTGGGTCATGCCCCCCATTCCCACCTCCTGCCTGCTGCGGCCCAGGTTCTCTCCAAGTCAACAGCTCATCTCTAAAGGATGCTCTTTTTAACTGTTGCTTGTCAGAAATAAACTCTTCTTTCCCTCCTGGTTTTTTGTCTCCAGTTTGTCCAGAGTCAGAAAGGTTTTGTTCATTCTTGCCCCTTGCTGCACCATGACATCCATTGCACAGTGGTCCCACCAAGGTGGTGTCCCCCACTTCCTTGACTTTCTATGACAAAGAGCTCCAGCACACGCTGGCCCTGTCTCCTTCTGCAGCTACTGATGTTTACACCCCTGTTCTCTTCTGGTCCCCTGCTCTGCAGCAGCCCAGCTTCCTCCTCCTCCTGCACTGCTCAGAGTTCAGCTAGCACGAGGTCCAAAGCCTTCATCCAGGTTTCCTCAGCACCCAAAGGCACTTCTGCACCTTGCCTCCCCTTGCATGTAGTGGCTATGGATCTCCTGCCCAATTCCTTTTTGGTTTCCTCATTACAGCTGCCCTTCATCCAGTTCTGCTCCCATAGGAAAATCCAGGCTGGGAGAGATGGCTGGAGTCATCTGGGCAAATCCCAGGATCTCACACTCCTTGCTTTGTTCTGGTTTTTGCCATACAGTGAAGCCTTTTGGCTCACAAAGATACTGAATCTGGTTTTACTGTCCTTTCCGCTGGCCCACTGGGCCGTGCAGCCTGCCCTAGGCATCTCCTCTCCAGCAATGGCTGCAGCTGAGAGGGCGACGGTCCAGCCTGGGATTTCCCAGGCCGTGAACCTGGACTCTGTGCTCCAGGGCAAGCACAGACTTGGTGATACTGGCGAAAGCTGCTGTGTTTTGCTCTAGTAACTGCACCCAGCAACGTGAAACTTCAGAGCAGCAATGTTTCGGGAGCTTCCTGAGGATCTCATTCTTCTGAAGGCATCAGGTTGCTGGGAACTTGGAAAGGCAGGAAATGCTTTATTGGGCAGTTATTTCTGGAGCAGGCAACCCCTGCTCACTTCTTGGACCAGATTATTCTCTTAGGATGGGCCTTTTCCTCCACTGGCTCCCCAAAATCCAATCGCTCAACACCCTGGGAATTGGGAATGGGGGTGATGCAACACGCCAGCATCTTTCCAGCAATCTTCCAGGTGGATAACATCAGTGTGTGAGTCTCGCTGAAATCCATCTCCAAGAGGCCTCTTTCCAGACGCCAGCCTCGACTATTAATGTGTGTTAACGTCTCACTAGGCTTCTCCTTTAGCCTGCACATGCCTGAGGAAGGAGAAGAGGCAATGGGGATTATTTGCCATTAAAATTCATGGAGAAATAGGGACGATGTGAAACCACAACATATTCCCATGTACATCACTTGCAGCAAAACACAGCGTTAAAACGGTAAGTGGAAAGCGTGTGAATGAGCAGGCTGCTCAGGAACAGCAGCTGGATATTTGTCCCAGTTGACTCTTACCATCCGATTAAGGGAGCAAGTTATTTAATTGCGCCGTATAAAGTGTACTCTAGCCCACTGACTAATCATTTCTAAAGAATGCCTTGCTTTTTGTGTGCTCCACTTGTTTGTGTGAGGAATTGTAAATGAAGGAGAAAGTGCTGCTAATGCCAGTGCTTCGAGGGACCATTGGAGCATTTGTAGCCCAAGGGAGAGACGGTACAACTAAGCAGATGACGGTGGGGTTGTCAGCGGAATTCAGATGGGGCATTAGTTAGCAACAAGAGCTACACAGGGGCCTGGAGTTAAACTGCAGGATCATAATGCTGGCGCAAAATGGTAATTTCAGGCTGTTTAGTATCTGCACATTGAAAAGAGATGCTACAGGTGGTATTACAGCAGGAAGAACTGTAATATATTTCAGTTTAAAAATGTAATTTCTAGCCCAAGCTGTTCCTGTTAAGCCTCTCAGCTGTGCAAGGCCCCGTCTATACTCAAAAGCATTTTCACCTCAGTAAAGCTGTACATCAGCCCCCCTCCTTATATTGTGAAGGTACTGCATCTTATCCCAGCTCACAAAAAGGGCAAAAAAAAGCACATTTCTTTGCAGTCACACAGTAAGAGACGGGAGTTGTTGCAGGCACAGTTATCTTGGAGCAGCAACATGAACATACTCCAGCAGATAAAGCTGGCTACTGGAGGCTAGGCCAGAGCAGAAAGCACTAACAATTTAAAAGGAGCAAGTAAACAGCATGAAAAATTCAGGGTTGTACAGTGTACGCTGCCGCTTCTTGCTTATGCCCAGATAAGGGCTTCTTCTGAAGATGAACTGGGTTTGGCTCACGTCCCTGTGAAGATTCCCAGACAAATCAATGGTCCCTTGGCAGGCGGGCAGCAGGCACAACAGGGACAGGGCTCTGCCCACCTGTGCGCTCCTGCGCAAGGAGTTTTGTGAATCCTGATTGTGGAGGGTTTCACTGACCAGTATCGGCAAAGGGCAAAGGCACCATTTTGGCTTGAACAGTGGCAGCTGGTGGAGGGCAGGGAGGGAGAGCGTGCGCAGCCACATCACATTACCTGCTTCTCCCACCCATGGGAAGCTGCTTTGGTTTCATAGAATCATAGAATCATAGAATGGTTTAGGTTGGAAGGGACCTTGCAGATCATGGAGTTCCAACCCCCCTGCCATAGGCAGGGACACCTCCCACTAGACCAGGTTGCCCAAGGCCACATCCAGCCTGGTCTTAAACACCTCCAGGGATGGGGCCTCAACAACCTCTCTGGGCAACCTGTTCCAGTGCCTTACCACCCTCAAAGTAAACAATTTCTTCCTAATGTTTAATCTAAACCTGCCCTCTTCCAGTTTAAAGCCATTCCCCCTCGTCCTATCACTACATGCCCTAGTGAAAAGTCCTTCCCCTGCTCTCCTGTAGGCCCCCTTTAGGTACTGGAAGGCCGCAATAAGATCTCCCCAGAGCCTTCTCTTCTCCAGGCTGAACAGCCCTAACTCTTTCAGCCTCTCCTCATAGGAGAGGTGCTCCAGCCCTCAGACTATCCTCGTGGCTCTCCTCTGGACAGGTTCCAGCAGGTCCATGTCCTTCTTATGTTGGGGACTCCAGAGCTGGATGCAGTACTCCAGGTGGGGTCTCACCAGAGTGGAGTAGAGGGGCAGAATCACCTCCCTTGACCTGCTGGCCACACTTCTCTTGATGCAGCCCAGGATGCGGTTGGCCTTCTGGGCTGCGATCGCACATTGCTGGCTCATGTTGAGCTTCTCGTCGATCAGCACACCCAGGTCCTTCTCCTCAGGGCTGCTCTCCAGCCATTCCTCGCCGAGCCTGTATTTGTGCTTGGGATTGCCCTGACCCAGATGTAGGACCTTGCGCTTAGCCTTGTTGAACTGCATGAGATTGGCTTGGGCCCACCTCTCCAGCCTGTCCAGGTCCCTCTGGATGGCATCCCTCCCCTCCAGCGTGTCTACTTCGCCAAACAACTTGGTATCATCGGCAAACTTGCTGAGGGTGCACTCGACCCCACTGTCCACTCAACCCCTGTTTCTTGCCTTTGGGAAAGTTTTTTCCAGAGGTTCGTTCCTTTGGCACCTTTATTTGCTCAAGCAAATACATTTGTGCTTGGCACTGCGACGCACTGAGCTGAGTGTCCCTGCAGACATCAGTTCTGGATCTGATGCAGCCCTCTCCAACCAGAGGCAGCGCCTGCCCACCTCCTAGCAGTGCGCACTGCGGGCCCTCAGGGCTTATGTGGTATTCCTTGGCCTGGAGGCTGGTGCTTCTCCAGGAGGGCAAAGATGCCTCTTTCCACCAAGCCAAAAATCCTGATCTCCATGTGGGCACAGATTAGTGTCTTCCTGCTCAAACAAGCCAGGTGGCTGGAACTGCCGCCCCTGGGGAGACGCTGGGAGGAGACTCGCCCAGCACTGGCGTCCCTGCACAACTTAGAGCATCATGTTGGAGCTGGCGGTATTCCACGGACTGTGTTTGAGAGCCTTCCTGCCCCTTCCTCCTACTGGTCTGCCTCACAATGGGTATCTCTGATGCCAGGGAGTAGAGAATCTGGCCCATTTCCACATGCAGATGGAGTGGTTCTGGCCTGAAATGCTGAGGAAATGCCACCATGACAGCAAGCATGAATCACAGAATCACCGGGGTTGGCAGGACCCTCTGGAGATCATCTGGTCCAACCCCCCTGCCAGAGCAGGTCCACCTACAGCAGGTTGCACAGGATGGCATCCAGGTGGGTTGGGAATGTCTCCAGAGTCGGAGACTCCACCACCTCTCTGGGCAGCCTGTGCCAGTGCTCTGCCACCCTCAAAGGAAAGAAGTTCCTCCTTATGTTCAGATGGAACTTCCTACGGTCAAGTTTGTGCCCATTACCTCTTGTCCTGTCACTGGGCACCACTGGAAAAAGCCTGGCCCCCTCCTCCTGGCACCCTCCCTTTAAGTATTTATACGAGGCAGGACAGGGACAACCTCACGTGCTGGCCAACGTGCAGGAGGCTCCTCTGGAAAACATGGCTTTGTAGATGTCCCAGTGGTTTCTGACCTACCGAGGCAGCAGCCTCCAGCACCGTGTCCCTGTCAGTGCCCCACGGGTGCGTGGCAGGAACAGAGCTCCGAGCACGCAGCTGCGCACAGCTCCGGCCCGGCTGCCACCGGGAATGGCTTGGCGGAGGGTGGGCGGTGCTCACCGCGGTGTGTGACCGAAACATCCTTCCCTTCCTCTCCCACCAAAGGTGGTTGCCTTTCCCTTGGCCGCAGAGGCCCGGGAAAGGGTCTGGCCGTGTCTCGGAGACCTGAGTCGGGAAACAGCGCGGGAACGACAGGAGCTGCTTCCAGTGCTCACACTTGGCGGTAGCGCTGCCCTAGCCGCAGGCCCGCGGACACGGGGCAAAGCCAGGGCATTTACCACTGGGCGTTAAGAGGGCCGCTGGCATTAAGAGTCAGGTGGGATTTCCAGCAGGCGCGTACAGGCTGCTCCAGCAGTACCAGGACTGGGATGGACAGACAGATGTCACCTGGTGGAGCAAGTGAAGCTTGGGAACTCGGGAGCAAGACTGGGGCTGAGAGAAGCAGCCAAGTGGAGCAAACGCTGGCCGGATGCTCTGGGGAAGGGNCACCTCAGGGACGCGCTCGGCCTCTCGCCCCGCCCCCGGCCCCGCCCATCCCGTTGCCATGGCAGCGCGCGCTCCCACAACACCTCAGCGGCAGGCGGAAGTAGATCCGGCGTCAGCCGCGAGGCGCGCGTGAAAGTAGTACCTTGGTGACGGCGGCGCCGCGACCCGGAAGCGCGGAGGGATTCGTGTCAGGGGCAGCGGGGAGCACGGCCGCCGTGTCCTTCCGCAGAGCGGCCGCCGCGGCCCCGGCGGTGGGAGAGCAGCGCCCGGCGCGGCGCCGGCATGTTCAAGAACACGTTCCAGAGCGGGTTCCTCTCGGTGCTGTACAGCATCGGCAGCAAGCCTCTCCAGATCTGGGACAAGAAGGTGAGGCGGCGGCGGGGCCGGGGCCGGAGGAGCAGCGCGGCCTCTCGCCTCAGCCTCCCGGGGCAGGCCCGGCCTCGACCTGCTGTGGCGGGACAAGGGGCCGCGGCCCAGCGGGTGGCGCCCGGGCACCGCTAGGGCTGCTCTCGGCAGGCTGCCCCTGCCAGGCTTCCGGGGGCTCCACGGGGCTTGGGGTGTTTTTTTTTTGAGGGGGATGAGCAGCAGCGCCCTGCCAGGGAAGCGGGCCAGCCCGGTGGCTGGAGATGCGGCATGGCAAGAGGCTGCAAAACACGTCAAACGCTGGAAATAATCAGCAGAAAACAAAATTATGCTTCTGCGTGATACCTGGGTATAACCGAGAAGGGGGTCTTCTCTCGTATGTGACCCATTTTTTAAGCAGGCTTGCTAAAGGTATTTAAAGGTAGACTGTGTGGTGGCTTTTAGGGGGCACAAGAAGTCGTGAATGTTTGGTCTGTTTATTTTTCCTTCCTGTCTGTTTCTAAAGTAGCTCTGTTGAGGGTCCCCTGCCGCCTTCTGGGTATCTTGCATCGGGAAGCCCATATGAGGAAGCTTGGAGGTGTTGAGACCTGCTGCTTCCTTCCCTTCCCAAAACACCCATGGTTGTGTTGCTGCCCCAAAGTAATTTGGCAAAATGCTTCTTATAATCTCTGAGCAGGCTCCGCTCTCTGAGTTTATGATGGGTGTTCAGTCACTTGTGCTTGAACCAAAACTGAGTTTCTGGTGGTTTCAGCAGGAGTGAAAGCCTTTAAGGCAGTTGAAGGTGGTGTTTGACCTCAGTGGGCTCACATGAGCGTTTACAAGTCACGGGATGGGGGACAGGCAGCCCAGACCCATCCTGTTTCTGATCAATGGGGTACCCATGAAGCTCTGAGAAGAACTGGGTTGCCCTGCCATAGGCTGGCTGTGCATTTGTGCCTGAGTTAAGGCTTTTGCACAAATATTCGTCACTTTAAAAAGGGATCGGCAGCTTACTGGGATGGTGTGAGGACGGGATGCATTAAAGACTTTTAGTCAAAGGGATGTAACGCGTTTCCAGACTGGATAAAGCCATGAGCAATCTGGGCTGACCCTCCTTGGAGGTGGAGGTTGGACTGGAGACCTCCTGAAGTACCTTCCAACATGAATTGTCCCGTGCAGGGTGATACCATTGCACTCACGCTGCTCGTGGGGTGGCCAGCAGGAGCTCTGCTTGCAGAGTGGATGGAAGCAGTGGTCCATTTGGGTGCAGTAGTTGCTGGATTGTGCAAAAAGGACTGATGAAAAATGAGCACTGCTGTTCCCAAGAAGAGCAGCTGGGTGTGCAGGCTGTTCCATCATGGGTTGTAGGGCCTGCATGTGACTGGGCTCTTCTAGCGCTGCCCTGTGTCCTTGGTGAGCAGCAGGGCTGTGTGCAGGTGCTCTTCCTTGCTCAGAGGCCTGTCTGTACTGAGGATCACCCTGCTCACAAAGGTGTGTTGTGAAACCAGAGTGGGTTTTCTGCCTGTGGATGTCAGTGTTGCTTGCTCTTTCACCTCGCTTTTCTATTTAAAAGGAGTATGGGTGGTGGGGTTTTGTAATAGCTTTGGCATTCCTGTTCTAACACCCTTGGTGTGTTTGCAGCAATGGGAAGCAAAGGGCGGCACTTAGGGCATCTCACCGCCTTGGGACTGAGAAAGAAGAGTCTCTCAGGTCTTCACCCGATTGCGTGGGTGTCATCTCCCCTGCTCAGCCCCTTCAGAAAATCCTGCTCGTGCTGCTGACTTGTAACACACGAGCAGTGTGAAGACTGTGTGAACTCACAGCGTGGGGAAGTGCCACTGCCAGTTTGGATGCTGATGGCCTGCTGCAAGCAGGGAGCTGCGTGTTAAGTTGCCGATGAAGCCTCTCTGGCTCGAGGCAAGAACCTGCCAGGCTGGCAGCAGATGCGCGGGCTGGCATCTGACTTGGGCAGTGCATTCATGAAGCGAGTAAATGTGAATGAGAAATGGTGAGGGATTTTTTCAGTGGGTTTGTTCGTTTATTTATGGGAAAATACTGATGTGTCCAAACTTAGACATTCCAGGAATGGCCCAGCTCTAGCATTGCCACAGGAGAGGGTTTGGGTTGGGATTTCTGGAAAAATCACTTTGCAGTAAGTGCTAGCTGCTCTCTTCAGGGGTGTGTAAAATGCACTTGTAGTTTTCGTGAGAATTGGAAACAAGGGGTCTGATGTTCTCCCATGTCCTAGGTGAATGCCCAGAGTTCTGTATTCATAGCTGTCCTGATGTGTCCTTATCCTTGCAAAAAGTCCCAGCAGACAGTGATTCTTTTTTTTTTCTTTTTGAATTTTTTTTTTTTTTTTTTTTAAGATCTTAGGGAATTTCAGGTTTTTGTGACATGGGGAAAACCATTTCTTCTTTGGCCCTATTAGGATGTGCACATTAGCTTGTGCTAATGGAGATGGAGTGAAATAGAGGCTTCTTCATTTGATACAGGTGTAGAAATGGGGCACTGGAAGCCTTTCCTTTCTGCAACCATTTGTAACCTCTCTCTAAGCAGTAGGTTACAGTCCTTCCCTTCTCCCTCAGGGGCTATGGGTAAGCTCTGGGCAGGCCTTGGCAGCAAACCCTGCCAAGCCCAATCTCTCCTGGCCACCAGCATCCTGTCCCAGAGGGCTGTGGCAGGACTGAAGCGTCCCAGACATTGGGAGGAGCATGGTCACTGTCCCACTGTCCCTGTAGGCACTGTTCCTCCTTTGGCCTTGTCTGCAGAGAACCAGTAACTGCTGGGCTGGGCTGTCTTCTTCTGCCTCCCAGCACTGTGTTATGCCTGGTTTAGAGACCTGTTTGCAAGGTGTTTTCTGTTCACCTTCCAGCACTTTGTTGTTCAGAGTCCTCTGTTTATTCCTGCAGTGTTTTGCCACCATGGTCCTCCGGCTGATGCATGGAGACACACCGACTAGTCTCCAGGGCGCTTGCTGACACTTTTCTGCGGAGCAGATGGGAAGGGTTCGATGAAACTTGTCAAACCTATTGATCCTCTGGTGATTTCTCCATATTCCTTCTGCTGATGTGTTGATGTGCAGTATCGTTAGCCATTTCAAATGCCGTTGGGAGGTAGCAAGGTCAGCTAGTGTTCCATCCCATTGTCTGAATGTCAAATGCTTGCTGTGCCACCCGGATGCAGGTAGCAATTTCCCTGATAAGCGTGACCAGGATCAAGTCCCTGCGAATGCTATGGCGGGGTCCTCTCTTGCAGCCCATATCTGACTCGGTAGTTCTCTCACACAGCGTCCTTGTCCAGGTTGTTCCAGATCTCTGCAACTCAAGTACAGCAGGCTGTGCTGCTCACTCCTCCTCCCCAAACCTGTGTGCACTGAACAGTACAGCACAGCCAAGAAGCTCCTGCTTTTAACTCTTGTTTTACCCTTTCTCCCTTCCTGGGGGAAGGAGGTAGGATGAGGGCCTCGTGGCCTGTTCCAGACTCACCACTGGCTTTGAGAATCATAGAATCACTTGGGTTGGAAGAGACCTTCAAGATCATCGAGTCCAACCATAAACCTATGCCAAAACCACCCCTAAAGCATGTCCCTCAGCACCACGTCTGCCCGGCTTTTAAATACCTCCAGGGACGGCGATTCCACTACCTCCCTGGGCAGCCTATTCCAATGCTTGATAACCCTTTCAGTAAAGAATTTTTTCCTAATATCCAACCTAAACCTCCCCTGGCACAACTTGAGGCCATTTCCTCTTGTCCTGTCGCTTGTTCCTTGGGAGAAGAGATTGACCCCCACCTTGCTACAGCCTCCTTTCAGGGAGTTGTAGAGAGTGATGAGGCCTCCCCTCAACCTTCTCCAGGCTAAACTATCCCAACTCTCTCAGCTGCTCCTCATAAGACTTGTTCTCCAGACCTCTCACCAGCTTCGTTGCCCTTCTCTGGACATGCTCCAGCACCTCAATGTCTCTCCTGTGCTGTGGTGCCCAAAACTGAACACAGCACTCGAGCTGTGGCCTCACCAGTGCTGAGTACAGGGGCACAATCACTTCCCTGCTCCTGCTGGCCACGCTATTCTTGATACAGGCCAAGATGCCATTTGCCTTCTTGAGAAGTGCTGGCCTCTCCCAAGGCAATGGCATACCCATGGCTACAGTAGCCTAGACAGTGGTGCTGGCCGGGTCTCAGCTTGCTGTTGCTTGCAAGAGCCCGTCACCTAACGACGGGGCGGCTGGCCACAATGCAGGAGCGAGCCTCCAGAGGTCGGCCTCGCACCGTGGCATCCTGCCTGCCAGTGGGTGGGTGGCTGGGCCTGGGGAGGATTGCCCCTTTCTGCCTTTCCTCTGGTCTGTGTTATGTTTGACTAGTGTTGCTAGCAGCAGTGTCAGCCTCAAGAAATACATACGTTCATATGCAACCTTCTGTGAAGCTGCTGCTCCCTCCAAATGCAGCTGCAAAAAAGGCTTTTTCAGTTTGTCTGTAGGCAGCAGGTAACTTCCAGTTATCCTGGATTCAGAGGATATTAGGCGTTTGAAGAACTTTTGTTTTCTAAGAGGGCTGTTGCCCTTTTTTCCAGCTTCAAAAATCCACCTTCTTAGGCTTAAGATGGCTAGAAAATATTGGCCAAGTATGAGTGTGGAGTGTTTTGTTTAGCTTTCTAAAATTTTCTGAAATCTTCTATTCCTGAGCTTCTGTGAGGTAGGGGAAAGCCCCTGAAGACTGGGAGCTCTTGCTGAGTAGTCGCTGCAAACACAGCAGGACCATCCCTCCCGCTGTGTTTGGTGGCTGTGCCTGGTGAAGCTGGAGGTTGCCTCTTGGTCTGTGTGAGCGTGTTGGGAAGGAACCCCCACAGCTGGCAGGGGAAGAGAAGTGCTCCTCTGGCCATGACCAGAATATGTCCCTTGTCAGGGAGGTGGTCCCGAGGCAGGCAGGAGACAAGCTCAGCCTCTGGCGGGGAGCTGGGCTGAGTGAGCCAAGGGGCTGAGCCGGGGTGTTTGGCACCACCGAGTCCCAGAGGGCAGCGCTTTGAGCCAGCGTTGGCAGTGAGTGCTTCAGATGCCATTTAGCCTTGTCTTACCGAAACAGTGAGGCTGCTTGGACTTCTGATCCAGCCAGCACTGCATGTCATGCTCCGGATGTCTGTGTGTCTGTCCTACCAGTGCTGGCCACAGGGACATGCAGACAGCCTGGTCTTTGTGCGGAAGGGTGTCTGTGCAACCTGGCCACCGTCTCCCTAAAGCTGGGCAGCAGTGCAGCTCACAGAGACTTAGGACCAGGAGGAAGGCCTCTGCTGCAGTCCGGCTGTTTTGTACCTCTCTCCTCTCTTTTCTGCTGTCTTTCATCCTGTTTCTGGCAATGCAGGAGGAAGAGTGGCTTCTTTTCATTGTCCCTGTAATCTGGGCAAGGAAAGCCTTTGCAGGCGAAGGAATGGGACCTGATTACATATAGAAACACTACTAATTGGTTTAAAGCACGTTTAGCTGTTTTCTCTGTTCTCTCCAGAGAAGCCCAAACCTGAACCTTTTTCTCTCTGTGGAGCTGCAAGCTGTCCTTGGTGAAAGCTGTCTTACGTGGGGTGGAGGCAGGCTTTGTTGTGCACTACTGTCACCTGCTTAGGCAGGGTTATTTCCCAGTGTTAAGTCTGCATGCTGTATCCTTGTGACTTCCAGGATTTAGTTTCCTATGTGTCAGTTGCTGCTTCAAATACAGAGGGGCACATGGGGCTTCTGTGGGGCTGGTGAATTTTTTTTTTTTTTTCAAAAAAAAAAAAAAGGGGGAAAGTCCTCCAGACTTCAGGCAGTTGGTTTCTCCTGAACAGAGATACAAGTCAATGGGAGTTGTATTTGATGCGAAGGAGAGATACGATTATCCTGCAAAGATCTCCTCTCTGAGCTTAATGTTTTCTGGAAGCATCTGTGCAGGCTTGAAGCAGAGTTAAGAGCAGCCTGGCAGGGTGAGCTGCACTCTTACACTTAGCAGCAGCAGGCTGAGGTTTCTTGAAAGTGCTTAGTGTAGAGACAAGCTGGGGGTGGGCTGCTCACAAGGAGCATTTCTGAAATTGCCTCTTTCTTCCAGCAAATGTATGTAACATCACCCAGGTAGGTCCCTCTGGAGAAAGGAACTTTGAAGATGAATTGCTAAACCTGTAAATCATTTCATAGCTCCTGACTGGAACCATCCCATTAGAAGCTTAATGTATCCTTTATATTAGCAGTGGTGATAGGTGCTAAAGAAATTAATTGACAGAGCCAGAAGGAGCATTGTAATTTGCTGATCTAGCATTGCAGAAGAGCAGAGGGCTTAATTAGCAAAAGTGCCTTTTAAATGGAGCTAAATTTGATGGGAAGTAAGCTGTTTCATTAAAATAAAAATAAATCGTCAGACCCTGGGATTCATCCGTGTTGCTTGTGGAGAAAAATGAATTTGTGTTGGCTCCTGGTTCTGGCCTCCCTGAGCTCTGTGGGGAGCTGGCTGCATCTGAGTAGCCAAATCCCCGTGCCCCTCAGCAGAGCAGATGATGGCAACTTTGCGCTTGCGTATGCTGTAATTGTGAAGAATTTTAACCAAGCTCTCCTATGGTCCTGCTTTTCCACAGAGGCAGTCAGCCATGCACAGCAGTAGAGACTAAGACACCTTGGCCACCAGTGGCTCCCTTTGCTTGCCCCTGTATTGCTCATACTTGTTTTTACCCCTTAGCTAACTCTAGTTTGATCTTGCTCTCACACTTTTATGTTTGTTTATTTGGGCCTCTAACATGAGGCTTGAGTCACGTGTGTTCACTGTAGCGTAATTTGATAAATCGAAGTCTTGCACTCGGCGTCTGTGCAGCATGCTGGGCCATAAACTCTTGCTTGGAGTCCTGGCACTCTGGGGCAGCGATCAAAGCCTTGGAAACATCACTGTCTAGGACAATGGGAGCCAAGCAAATGTAGATGGGTCCTCCTGGGATCTTTTTCTCCCTCTCAATGAAGCCGTGGGCGTCTCTTGTTTCCCTCTCAAGTAATGTCTGTGCTGACTGCCCTGCTTTTCTTCCAGGTGCGCAATGGCCACATCAAGAGAATCACCGACAATGACATTCAGTCGCTGGTGCTGGAGATCGAAGGGACTAATGTCAGGTAGGAGAAGGCATTGTCTTCTGCCCTGGCGTGCCCTGGAGCAGAGTGAAAGATGGCAGTGCCCAGCAGACGTCTCCTTCAGACTCTACTGCAATCTCTCTGTCAATAATATTGATGCTGATGTTGTCACTGATACCCCTCTGTGGCACTGTACCATGCCTTTCCCTGGGTGTGCTTGTAGAGCTCTCTGTCATCCTCAGTTAGGCTAAAGGGTAAAAAATAAAGTCCCATTATTTTTCCATCACTTGGCGGGGGGAAAAAGCTATATTTGATACCCAGTCCCCAGTCAGTGCTGAGAAAGCAGCACTCTGCCTTCTGCATCTTTTATTGTCTTAAGACTGCTCTGCTGGTCTCGCCATGTGACAGCTGCTCTCCCGACAGCAGGAAGATCAAAGGGAGATTTATGAGGGGAGTTGCTTATGGTGCTTCACTTAGCAACCTTGTCTCCATCGACCGAGTAGAGAGATGCCAGCTCCACCAGCGGGCTCAGAGTCCCCAAGGCTTCTCTGGGGTTACTCAGAGCAGGGCGCTCCTTATAAGGGCAGGGGAGACTCCTCTCCTGCAGACAGGCTGAGCCAACGCTTCTCTTCCTCCTAAGATGTGTTGGTACAGAACTTGCCAGGCGTGACGTGTACTTCTAAGGCTTATGACCTCTGCTTTCCCAGCCATATAGAGCACACAGGGCCTCTGCTGTGCTCTGGAGGGCTCTACCTGTTCAGTCAAGGGTAAGAGGAGGTTGTGTTAAGAAACAGCGCTGACATGGCCCTGAAACTGAGGAAGTGAAGCTGTCCAGGAAGGTGTTTCATGCCCCGGGTGAGAAAACTGGGATCTGAAATACATTCTTTGGGCCTTTTATCTTGTTCTCCCTGCAGCTACCTCTGAAATGCTCCCTCCTATTACAAGAAGCCCTGGTTGTCGCTGAGATCGTGCGATCACAGCTGTCTCTTTCTGCCTGTCGTCCAAGAGTGTGTTAGGTCAAAGGAGAGACTTGGGACTCTGGCTGTGTATTTTGTGCTGTGTGACATCCTAAAGCAGTCTTCTGTCCCTCTCAGTACCACATACATCACGTGCCCCGCTGACCCAAAGAAGACCTTGGGCATCAAACTACCTTTCCTAGTGATGATCATCAAGAACCTGAAGAAATACTTCACTTTTGAAGTGCAGGTGAGGAGCGTGCGGCGAGGAGGCCCTTCCAGGGACCAGCGAGGAAAGTGCCAGGGAGCCCACAGTCTTATGTTGGAACTGGTCCCAGGCAGCATGTAGTCCCCCAAAACGATTTTGCTTTCTTGGCCATGTGATGTGCCAGGTCTTACGCTACGGGAGCATCAGCAGCTCACAAAGCACATCGTTGCTATTCCTGAAAATGGGTCTGTTTCCTGTGTTAAAAATACTTCTGCTGTGAAATGGAGGGTTGGGAATAGGAGAGCCTTCTCTCAGAGGTGGGTAGAGCCTGAGTCTGGAACAGCTGCTGTCTCACGGAGCTGGGGTCCCTGATGCCTGGGTCAGCAGCCTGCCTTCCTTGCCCCAGGTGCTGGATGATAAGAATGTACGCCGGCGTTTCCGGGCGAGTAACTACCAGAGCACGACTCGGGTGAAGCCCTTCATCTGCACCATGCCCATGCGGCTGGATGATGGCTGGAACCAAATCCAGTTCAACCTGTCGGACTTCACGCGCCGGGCTTATGGGACAAATTACATCGAGACCCTGAGAGTTCAGGTGAGAAACAGTCATGTCCTGCCCACGGAAACCAGTGCTTGCTAATCTTCCTGATGGTTGGGACAGCCTTGTTGTGTACTGGGAATCCAGGTTTTGTCCCGACTGGTTCTTTTGCCAGTCCTGCTCTTCGCAGAGCGCTGCGGGAGGGGAGCAAAGGCACGACTGAGGCAGCAGAGGTCTTGGTGTTGCCTCACTTCACTGGACTAGACTGGGATGAACGAGCCTGTTTCCATCTTATTTCTCTTTCTGGCTGTCAGTTAGAGTAAGAGTTGCAGTCCCCCTGAAGTTCCTAGTGGTGTGCCAAGTACCCTGTCCAGATATGCCAGACAGCAACTGGCCGAGTGGGACCCTGGCTGGTAAAGACCCAGGGTGTTATGGTGTATACATAATCCTGGTCAAGCTTTCCTAGTGCCAGTGGAGTGACCTTGCCTTCATCAAGCCCCTTGGATCAGAGCTGATGCAGCTGAGGATATAAAACTACTTCCATCTGCTAGGGATTCACGTTTGCTGTGTCCAATGGCATGTGTTATGTTAAGAAAAGCCTGGGTGCAGAGGATGCCTGTTCCTTAGTGTGATGGGACTGCTGCAGTTCCTCATGGGGTTGCCCTGAGGTGAGCAGGCAGTCAACTGGAAAATGTCTCATGTAGCCATGAGGGGGACTGGAGTGACTCCTTCACTCTCAGCTGATAGTGGAGGCAGTGCAGACTGGACAGTCTCATTCCTGACTTCAGGGAGGCCCTGAAGAGGCAGTGTTAAAAATGCAGCAAACCGAGGCTGAGGGTGTTCTGGAAAACGCTGATAGCAGTGGAGAAGCAGAGGTGGGTTCATAGCAAAGAACCCCCTAAGCAACTGAGGCAGATCTCGGTTTGCAGAGATGCCAGAAGTTGGCCAAATCTCTTGAGCCAGCTTGCATCACTGGAGTGAGCATCTAAACACAAAGCAGAGGGTATGCACCAACATCTGTTCTCTCATGCCCTGTCTGATTCGGAGAGAGGCAGTGAGGTCTCTTCTCCAGCTGCTCAGCCAAGGAATCCAGACTGCTGCATGACAGCAAAGCTGGATGTAGAAAGAGCGTATAGAAAATGGACAGCCTCTTTGTTTTGACTCTCAGATCCATGCCAACTGTCGCATCCGACGAGTGTACTTCTCTGACCGGCTCTACTCGGAGGATGAGCTCCCAGCTGAGTTCAAGCTGTATCTGCCTGTCCAGAACAAGGCCAAGGTGAGCTAGCCATGGGCAAAGAGGGTGGGAGCAGCAGCTGGGCCGGGCTAGCATTCCTCCTCCTGCTGCCTTCACAATCCAGGGTTCCTTCTAGCAGCAGAACTCTTACCAGCTTTGGCCATTGGCCAGGGAGCACCCTTACTGTTGCCAGGGTGAGCAGTCTGTCGGGGGTGCTTTGCCGAGTGACTTCCCTGCCAGAACACATGGAAGTTGTCATTACCATCTAGGAGCAGGGTGAGCTGTGCAGCTGCTGCCCATGTCCTTCCTGTTCGGGTTGAAGGACTCTGGGCAGGGTGGGAGCCTCCCGGCGTCTCTCCAGAGCTTTCACCTATGACTCAGCACAGCGGCTTTGCTCTTCAGAGCTAGCTGCAGCTCCACACTTGTCTTCCAAGAGAGATGCTGTTTGTGTCCCTCTAGCCCATACTCCCCTCTGACCTCTTCCCTGCTCAGGTCAGGTGGCGGCGCAATGAGGTGGGAAAGGGATAGGCAAAGTTTTGGCTGCCCAGCAGGAGGAGATGTTTCTGGGCTGTAGCAGCATCCCGGCGGTGTCTAGGGAGTGCTTGGAGCCCTCACAGTACAGTTGTCTTTTTGCGGCTGAGTCTAATAAGTGTCTCCTTTCTTCTCCCTGCTGTGTCCAGCAATAACACCACGTTGGGAAGAGATGTGAGAAATGTTTGGAATCAGTAGGAGAACAAAAGCAGGTGGAAGAGAAGGCCCTGCCAAGACTAAGTTTTAGATCAGCTCACCTTGCCTGGGGTAACTTTGATTCATGTGGTATCCCTCTTCTGGACAGGACACAATTAACCATGTAACAGGTCTGGGACTATGTTGCTGGTATGCAAGTTGTACAGAATCGGAGTTTTCCTAGCTGTTCCGAAAGTGCTGAGCCTAAACACTGCAAGTGGCCTGGTACCTATCTTGTGTTGCCCAATGAGGTTGCTCCAAGTGGCCAGTGTGCCTCTGAAGAAAAGATTCAGCAGGAATTACAGGGTTAAGTGTGCCCTCTTGAAGATACCAATTTTATTTTTTTCTTTCTTTTTTTCCATCTCTTATTTTATATATGCTCTAAATATGGATGTAATAGTCGCTCTTGGAAAGTTATTAAACATTTGACTCTGTAAGTCTGCTTCTGGCTTCTTCCTCCTTTGGATCCTTTAACTTGCATGTGTTAGAGCTTCAGAAGTTGCTGAAGAATTACTTTAGGATGCCAGATGTTAGAATTTGCCTCTGAATTTGCCTTTGATTGGCAGCCTCGCTGTTTAAGGGATAGCACAGATGTAAACAACACAAGAGAGGAAAAATAGCAAGGCCTTCTTAGGGGAGGCAGGATATTCTACAGTCTATGAGGTTTGTGGTACTCTACCTATGACAAAAACTCACGCTGTTCACTTTTAGTGCATGGAAATGGGTTTTTCATTCGCTTTTTTAAGCTGTTTTCCCAGCAGTGACAAATTGGTCTTACCTGCCTGTTAGGGCACCGCGCTGTTCACTGTGTAGTTAAACAACTCGCTCCACCTCTCAACTAAGCCTTCAGCAGCTACTTATAGCAAGAGGCACACAATAGTCTTCCAGCTGCCAAAGTGTCCCTTTCCCCAGGGATCAAAGGGGGGAGGTTTAGCAAAGCAGCATAACAGGAGCGGAAGTCTTTTCCTGTGCTGAAGCTGCCCTTCCCTGCCTCAAACCAATCTGCCTTTGTTGTGGAAAGGCTTGCGGAGGGGAGGCTGCAGACCTCCACCAGTAACAGAGAGAGTCTGGGAGCAGCTGATGCTTTTCCTCCCTGGGGCCAACCCTGTCCCGCACAGCTACGCCCATGGGTAGGTACCAAATGCGAGGACTGGTCCTTCCCTGATGTTGGGCTGTGGGAAGACTTCACTGGCAATGTTATACCGTAGCACAAAGCTGGTCTCTCCCAGGCGAAGGAGAGCCTGTTGGGGGACATCTGCCACAAGTTCTGGGTTTAATCCTGCCCACTGACTCTCCCAACCTGGTTTAAAGGTTGGGTATGTCTGTGCACCATCATGGTTTGCAGCTCCTCTGTATTGACCCCGCTCCATCCCTGTGGCCAGTGCTCGGGACACCTATAATGCAGCTGCCTTATTTGCACCTTTCAACCTGGTAGACTTTGAGCTGGAGGTGCTGACCCTGTGTCGCCATGTGGGGCTGGGTTGCACTTGCAGAAAACTCTGGAGAAGACCTTTGTGATTTTTGTAGCAGTGGAATAGCGTGGGAGCTCTAAGGAGCCAAGCCAAGGAAGCCCACATGGGAAGGCACCATCCATCTTGCTTTGACATCTGTCAAGCCTTGGCTGGACTTGAGATTTGTTAAGTGGAATTGCACTGTGTTGTGTTCCAAGGATCGGCATTAATGAAGGCCGTGGCAAGGCTTTCCTGCCATGTTTGTGAAGCTTGCCAGGGCTGGGGGAGCTGCTGAGGGAGTGTGTCAGACCCTGGCAGGGTGAAGCGTGCACCCTTTCCCACAAGCCCTCCTTCATGAGCATGTGGTTTTTGCAGTTATTGGTGGCCGAGCACTCACCAGGAGCTGCTGCTGCCGCCTTTCCCTGCCCGTGGGGAGTTGCCTCTTGTCCTTGAGGAGTCAGGCTTGCTCCGAGTGAGTGACCTTAATATGTTAAGAGGGGCTGGGCTCCCCAGGGCCCCGAGCTGGCTGCCTCTGCGGAGAGATTAGATGGGCCCTGCTGCCAATTCCTGCCTGACCTCTAGGAGCTGTGCCAGTGGATTTGCTGGAATAAACTCCCAGCCGCAAACCCTTGTGTCCATGTGGACCCTCTGTGTATTTTTTAATACGAAGCAAAATACTGCGTCTTCCTGTTTACATACTACACAAAGTAGAGCATCATCAGGTATTGGCTCTTTCCTTTAGGGCCAGACGATGGTGGCTTTGTGCGGTGTTCTTCAAAAATCTTCCTCTTCTAGTCCCCCTCTCCCAGCAAAACTTTTAACTGTCTTGCTGAAGGTGAGTGGAGTTCGGATGCTCTCCCCGGGGGAGAGGAGGATGCTGCTGGTGGCTAGGCCACAATGTCGGAGGCATCCTGACAGCAGGTGGTTCCTAGCCTAACTGTGCACCAGCAAAACTTGCGCAGATGGCTCCTGACCTGGCTGGGACATGATGTTCTCCTGTGTGGAAAGAGTGGAAGAAGGCGGGAAGGACGTGGGTGCAGAGATGGGAGTCTGCCCTGAGGACGGCTGCTGCCTGCGTGCTCTTGGGGCAGCCCCAGCTTGGTTCGAGGGGTGTGTGTGGGGGGGGTCCTGCTTCAGAGCAGGCAGCCTGTGAAGAAAAGGTCCTAAATATCCCCCCGTTCACCTTTCTGTGGGTGGCCTGCTCCTTCCTTCCTGCTTAAGTCCTTACTGCAGTTTATGTCTAGTGGGAGAGAAAGGAATCTTTCTTCGTGGGGAGCCCTGGATTCGACCCAGGGCAGAGTGGAGCCCGCCCAAAGATGAGTTTTCCTTGCTGCCGCTGGCTGTTCACCTTCCGCTTCCATTGGCTGCGGCAAGGTCCTGCACTTGGGTGCTTTGAGTGGGACCGAAGTGCTGGGAGCCTGCTTTCTACATCAAAGGCAAAGCTTCCCTTTGAAATCTCGGCTGCTGAAGGAGCAGGAGTGCGCGGGCACCTCGGAGTGAGGGCCGGCAGAGCAACCCTCCCCAGCCTGGCCCGGGGGGCAGACACACTCGGACCAAGTTGGAGCAGCCAGCGGTCACCGTGTGGCCCAAGCCAAGGCCAGGACATCCCTCGGCGCTGGTGGCTCTGCCTGGGCAGGTGGCAGCAGCTGGCAGGGGAAGCGGACAACAGGGGTTTTTTGGGAAAGCTTTACATCTGTTTGCTCTGCTGCTGGGGCAGAAGCAGCCTGGGTGAGAGTCCAGCCCAGTGGAGTGGCAGGACACTGACGTGGGCTTCTGTCTGTGCCTGTGGCCTTCCTTTACTCTTTGTCTTCGTGCTATTAGGTAGATCCTGACACAAAGCATAGAGCTCTGATCACAGAGGTGATATGCAGGAATCAAAAAAAAAATCTGGGCCAAACTTTGGTCCTTGCTCTCTCTGTTGCCCGTTCTGCATCTCCCTGGATGTCTTGGGCCAAATGTTGTCGTCTTTGTAGAGGGATTACACCTCCAGGGCGACGCTAATCCTCTGCAGCTGCTGTTCAGTGTGCAGTGGGTGGGGCTGGAGGCGAGGGAAATATTTATTTTGAGTTTTGCCATTGGCCACCGCCCAGAAAAAACGAGTGACGGTAGTGGGGACTGGCCACTTCTGCATGCAGGGAGAGCTGATCTTCCTGCCCCGCTGGCGCCTGTGGGAGAGGGGTGAGAGCTTCCCCCAGCAGGCTGCAAAGTGGGACCGCACAAGCAAGGTTTTATTTGGGTGACGGAGCAGCTGTGCACCCTGAGAGCTACCTTGGGATGTGATGGGGAAAGCCTTGGAGCTGCTAGAGGTGAGAAAATGATGGCTGCCAAGTTGGGCTGAAGCAGACCTGCAGACTGTCTGCTCCACCATCACCTTGTGTGTCGCCCCTGAAATGACTTTCCTCCCGGTGAGATGAAGGCTCTGGCACCACGGGGAGCAGGGCTGGGGGCTGCGGGGTGGGTGTGAGGGGAGGTGATGGGCACGAGCAGCACACGTGTGCCGAGCTCAATGCAGCTGGTGGGTGCATCCCACCCACAGCAGGGCTGTGCTGGCACTGACACTTGCCCAGGCAACACCCAGAGCCTCAGTCCCGCCTGTGAGTGTGCACAGAGAGAGTCAACCCCTGCCAGGGCCCTGCAGCTCTTCCTTCCATCCGCAGTATCGTTTCCTCTGGCCTTGAGGCTCCTTGGCGTATCCCGGCCCCAGTTCTTCCTCTGCGTCGAGCCCGGCTTCCTCTCTGCTTTCCAGGTCCTCTCCTCAGCGGTGCATGGGGGATCGTGCCCTGGCTTGCAGAGGAAGAGGAGGAGGCAGGAGGAAGCGCAGTTTCTCCTGTGATGATGCCAAGCAGGCAGCGAGAGCCCCCACCAGCCCTGGTCGCCCCCGTCGCCCCCGCTCTGGTGGCAGTGAGAGTCCCACCCCGCAGTGGCCAGCACCACCCCCCACGCAGCAGGGCCTGGAGGATGCTGAGCTCCTGGGGGCTTTTCCAGGTTGGGCTTCTCCAGCCTATTTTTGGGAAGCTGGAAGCTGCCTGGTGGGGGTGGATCCTGGCAGGGCAGTGTGGAGGCTGCCAGGGCCAGGCTGAGCAGGACTCCTGCTCCCCTGAGCCATCACAAGCCCCGTCCCTTGCAGCAGGTGCACCCCTGCCATCACCAAGGTCTCAGGTCCACAGGTGTCCGGAGGCAACCTGACCCCACTGTGGGCACGCAGGGCGGAGTGAGAGCCTCCGACGAAGAGCCTGGGCCCTGCCGAAATGCTGGGCTTTGTCTCCAGCAGGGTCCCTCGCTGCTGTCTGTGAGCATTTCCAGATGGCCCCGGGCTCCTGGCACCAGCTCCACTGCAGCATCCGGGGAAAAGCAGGAGGGGGTGGGAAGTGATGTCCCAGCTTTCCAAAGCTGGGTAGCCTGGGCCTCTGCTTCCAGCACTGCTAATTCCCCCTGGGGAATTGTTCCCAGTCCCTCTCCCACTCTGGATCAGGAAGGAGCCCCCTGCCCTGCTGTGGCAAGGATGCCCAGGGAAGGGAATGCCATGAGCCTCTGTGGCCCTGGGCATCCTTGGCCAGCTCAGCTGGCTTTCCCTGTGAGCCAGGAGTCTCTCCGGCTACCAGGCTTCAGGGTTCCCACCCCTGCATCCTGCCAAGCCTCAGCACCCCTGGGACAAAGGGGAAACACAGCTGCCGTGGGAAATAAATCTGTTGTCGGAAATGCATCTACCATGGGAAGTGCATCTAGTGTGGGAAATGCATCTGCGCCTGCCGCTGGAGCTGCCTTTGTGGGGGCGGGGAGCAGCAAATCCCAGCCCCACTCTCCTCCTGCTTCGCCTTTTGGCCAGGTTCATGCTGTTTGGTAGCTCCCGGTCCCGGTTTCGCCCCAGTTCCGGGCATTCTGGAATGGCAGGCTACCTGCAGCAGGGCTCCCGCTCCCGCAAAGCTGTGAGTCCTCCCACGGCTCCGGGGAGGACCCACGCAAGCACAAATTAAGGCAAAATCGTCAAAACCGAATTGAAAGGAGTTAAAAGCCAAGGAATGTGACCCAGCGTGGCCTGGCTGATGGAATACAACAGCCCAGAGCCATTTGGAGACCTTTTTTTCCTGCCCCCTCCCCCTCGATTCTTCAGGGTGTTTCTTGTCCCTGATTTTGGCTTTTCGCTTGGCTGGAGCGATGTGCTGAGTCTGAGCCACGCGTGTTTCCAGGGAATCAGCTAATGGCTGGGAATCGCTGCCCAGTGTGGACAGGAATGGAGGCCAAGGCAGGGGATGGGTGGCCCAGTCCGCAGGATCCCCCCGCAGCCCCAGGAAAGCAGGGCAAGAACCAGCATCAGTCCTTCCCTTTTAAAGTAATTAGTGGCTGACAAGTGGCGGGGAGGCCTGGGGTAATTTAGTGCCGGGAAGTGGCTGCAGCCGAGTCTTGGGCACTGAGCCAGCGGCTCTGGGTCCGGGGAGGGGGAAGGGGGCACAGAGGCTTCATCCCCACCCGCAAAGCGGGGGGGCTGCCCTCCTGCCCGGGCGGGGATGGGGGCAGAGGGGCAGCCAGTGCCCCAGGGAGGGGGGGGGAGCAGGTCAGGGTGGGTCAGTGCCCCCAGCACGGAGCCCCCTGTGTCGGAGCCACCAGCCCCGTGGGGACAGAGCCAGGGCCAGAGCGCTCGGTGCTGCTGGGCTGTGGGGCTGGGGGAAGCCAGCGGAGGGCTGGGAAGGGGATGCTGGCTGGAGGCCAGTCCACAGGGAGAAGCCCCCCCTGCAGGGGGTCATCTCCACAGGGTGGGTCAGACCCACACATCCCCCACCTGGCACAGCCTGTCCCCCCACCAGTGCACTAACTTCATCAGGCCTCAGCTGCCTGCCCCGAGGCTGCCCCTGTGGCTCCGGAGCAAACCCAGCCCCGGCTCACCACCTCGGTGAGCATCACCAGTGGAGGCAGGGAAGCCGCCATCTCCATCACCGCCTGCCGGGGTTTGGTTTTCCTTCCTGTCAAAGGCTGACCCAACATTCCTCCCTGGATAAATCCAATTTCCTATCCCCCCACGTGTCATCTTTCCCACTCCCACACTTGTTTCCCCAATCTCTGCCGCGATGGCAACTCCTCCTGCGGAAACAGCAGCGGTGAGACATGCTGCAGCCACCCCATTACCCCCAGGAAAAAGGCCAGGGCTGTGTGGGGACAGGGACAGGGAGCCAAAGCACCCGGTAAACTGGCTCCAGGAGGGACCCGGCAGTCCCCTGGCTGCCCAGGGAAGGGAGGTGGCTGCTCTGGGGCTGGAGCACAGTGCTGGCCGAGGGAGAACAAGGCCCGCTGTGTTCCCAGTGTGCCGCTGCCGTGGGAGCTGGTGAAAGGCAGCTCTGTCCACTGTCAGCTCTGTCCACTGTCGTGGGGGGGATGCTTTTGCTGACACCCCCCTCCCCCGAAATGCAAGGCAGGGGCCACTGTGGGGACATCGCCGGCCACGCTGGCCCCTTCCCCACATCCCCTGGCATGGCACCCAGCCCCATGGGTGCCGGGGATGCGTGCTGCCACACCAAGCGGCACAAGTGCAGTGCGTGGCACCCAGCCCCTTGGGTGCCAGGCTCAGGTGATCCCCCCGATACCACAAAACCTGCCAACCCTCGCCCAGGGCAGCCCCTGCAGCTCCTGTCCCCATACCGCAGCAGAAAGGAAGGCACCGGCACCACGGCTCTCCACGCACCCGACCCGTTTAATACACGTAGAAGGCGGCTGTGCCCGCTGCCCTGCCCACGGGCCCGTGTGGCCCCAGCGCTTCGCCCTGCAGCAGCAGCAGGGCACGGGCCAAGCTGAGCCCAGGGAGGGGGCTGCAAAGGTGGTGTCTCCCCCCCTCGTGCTGTCTTTAGGCGCCACATCCCTGTATCCCCACGGTTCAACAGGGAAACGTGGCCGGGAGCTCGGCCCTCCCTTCCCCTTGTGCCTCCCTGCCCTTGCAGGTGGCGGCAGCTGAGACCTGCCAGCTCACAGGACTTGTGAGCAGCCCCCACCCTGCTCGCCGCACCGTGTGGCACAGGCACAGCCCCAGCGGGCTCACACGGGAGGAAGGGACCCTGCTGGGACCCTGCAGCAGAGGCAGGTGCAACAGGATGGGTGACAACCTGAGGGTCACAGCTGGGGAAGGGGGACAACCGCTGGGGAGCAGTCAGGACCTGGACACCTTCCAGCCCCCCCCTCCGTGACCACCCCCCAGTCCCAGCCCAGCTGCTCTGGGGCGCTGGGGAGAGCATCCCCCCTTTTTTGAGGCTGGAGCCATCAAGCAACAATGGGGCAAGAGGGGCCGAGATG
>VZSF01005412.1:65050-125011 GCA_013398295.1 Chionis minor
GGCGGCTGGTCTCCGAGCTCCCCGGCCGCCCCCGCGCCCCCCGGCCCCGCCGCGCCGCTCCCTGAGGCGGCCTGGGCCCGGCGGCGGGAGGCCCGGACAGCGGGGAGCCCCGGCAGGCGGGAGTCGCAGCCGACCATGCCGGAGCGGGCTGTGCCGCCGGCCGCTTCACCAGTTTGAAAGTACCTCTGCTTTCCCGGCTGCTCTGCTTGAATGGTTGTCGCTTCCCACCTCCCACGGAGGGATGAGTTAGGCTTGGAGCTGGCGCCGACTCGGGTACCCGTGCAGAGCCCTCGGTAAGCCAAGGTTGGTATCTCTTGCTCTTCCCGAGCTTCCCCTTCCCGTTAGGCCGGATGGTGTGGGACGCCGTCGCTGTTGGGTCGCTCGTGCCGTGGTTACCGTGGCCTGCGGGGAAGGCGGTGGCCATGCCGTGCCGAAGTTTTGTATCCCGTTGAGCTTGGGTGCCGGCTATCGTAACCATGAGCCCTCCCTTTGTGCGGACAGGCAAGGTGAGCCACATAAGAGGAGGAGGAGGAGGAGATCCTGCATACCAGCAGGGCTGCAGTGGGGCCTTTGGGCATTTTACAGGCCAAAATTGTGCTGGCAGACGAAGTATTGTGGTGTCCCCATAGGCTGAAGGACGCTCCCAAAACCCTGGGGCGTGATGTGGTCTCAGCTGGGCGCTGGGAGAGGTGGGGACGCTGGGTGGTGGGTTCCTCTGCTGCTCCTTATCCCTTGGTTTTAAATACAACAGATGCTCTCCTGGAAGACGCAGGTTTTACTTACCCCGAACGAGGGCAGACAGTTTCATACAGAAACCTGTGTGCTCTTGCAGGGTCAGGGGCTCGTGGCCGCGGAGCGCTGCTGCTCACTGAGGCCTGCACCCTTCCTCTCTCTTGAGGTGTGTCGGCACTGCTGCTCGCTGGCAGGTTTTACTCTTCTCTAAGTTGCTGGCAGGTTTTACTGGACATCTCTAGAAAGACTGGAACTTTTGAGTGAGCAAAGCCCTTGTGATGCTCTGTAGTAAGGCCAGGCAGCGCCTCTGCGTAGATTGTTTGGCTCCAGGGTGCTCTTATTCCATGGTTTGGTAGGGGGTTCAGCCGAGCCATTGCTTTACCACTTCTTTTATCCTCACAGGGAGCGCTGTGCACGATACCTGCGGGTTCTGTGTTTTATCTGATAATGTTGAGGGCCAACCTTCCCCTGAGCTCTCTGGCGCTTCCTAGTCCACGAGTGCTGCCCGGAGAGGGAGAAACCTCTTACATACATCCCTTGAGTAATGTGCACCATACCTGAGCTGCAGGAGGAGCAGAACTGCTTCACAGGGGTGCTTCAGCTGAGATGGGATCAGGTTGGGGTTTGCCTCCGTATCTCTAAAATCTAACCCAGTAGCTTCTTGATCGCACAGCATTTGGCGTACCTTAGCCCATGCAGAGAGACCGATGTTCTCAGCCAGTGCCCCCAGTGGGGCTGGGGGATCCAGCGACTGACAGCGTACTGGGGCCTGGGCAGTTGTGCTGCCTCTGGTGAGAGCGTGCCACTCAGACGTGTGCCTGCCCGTGCTGGGCAGCCTGACCCTTTCCAGGCTGAGCGTGCCTCGTCCCAGGCTGGTGCTCCGGTTCTGGTTAGCTCACCCACACTGGCTTCCTGGTAGCTTTGCAGGGACGCAGGAGAGTTTTCAAAGTGAGCCTTGAGGGGAGGTTGACTGGAGAGTTGTCTGTCTTTTCCTCCGAGACCTGACATGAACTGTCTCCTTTCTTGCAGAGAGAGCTGCTCCCTGGGCTGCTTCCCTCACCCTTCCCAAACGTGAGCACATCGCAGCCGGCACAGAGAAGGGCCTCCTCTTGTCTTCAAGGCACTTGCTTCTGCCTCCTGTTCTCTTGTCCGAAAAAGAAAAAGCCAAACCAAATCAGTCCACAAAGAACTTGTGCTGATCTAAGGAGGAGGCTGCGGAGTCTCAGTCACCCCTTTGCTTCCTGAGATCCTGGCTGTGGGCTGGATTTTCTGTCCTTGACTTCAGGAGATCAGTTAGGGGGAATCAGGATCTTGTCTACTTTTGATTTTTGTTTTTACTTGAACCCTTTCAACCGAGAAGCTGAAGCTGTCACTGCTAAAATCCTGTTTTTTTTTCCCAAGCATGTCAGAAAGCTGGCAGCAGCAACAGCAGCAACCACAACAGCAGCCGCCGCCACCGCAGCAGCACCACGCCGGGGCAGCTGCCCTCCCAGAGCACTCCATCCCGCCCAGCACTGCTGACAACCCCTTGGGCTGTGCGGTCTACGGCATTCTGCTCCAGCCGGACCCCAGCCTGCAGCACCACCAGCACGCCCCCATCCAGGCTGGAGAGCCGTCCCACAAATGTGGTGTGTGTGGCCATGACCTCGCTCACCTCTCCAACCCCCATGAGCACCAGTGCTTGCCAGGCCATGACCGTTCTTTCCAGTGTACCCAGTGCCTGAAGATCTTCCACCAAGCCACCGACCTCCTCGAACACCAGTGCATCCAGGT
Source organism: Chionis minor (assembly GCA_013398295.1). Taxonomy (NCBI): domain Eukaryota; kingdom Metazoa; phylum Chordata; class Aves; order Charadriiformes; family Chionidae; genus Chionis; species Chionis minor. The sequence continues at coordinate 67,556 of VZSF01005412.1, forward strand.
AGAGCAGAAGCCCTTTGTGTGTGGTGTCTGCAAGATGGGATTCTCCCTCCTGACCTCGCTGGCGCAGCACCACAATGTCCACAATGGCAATGCCATGAAGTGCTCTATCTGTGAGAAGACCTACAAGCCTCCTGAGGCCGAGCATTCACAGCCTCTCGATCCCTCGGAGAAGCCCTACAGCTGCTCCATCTGTCAGAAAACCTTTAAACACCTCTCAGAGCTGTCCCGGCACGAGCGCATCCACACGGGTGAGAAGCCGTACAAGTGCACGCTGTGCGACAAGAGCTTCAGCCAGTCATCCCACCTGGTGCACCACAAACGGACGCACAGCTCGGAGCGGCCCTACAAGTGCACGGTGTGTGAGAAGACCTTCAAGCACCGCTCTCACCTGGTGCGCCACATGTATGCACACTCAGGGGAGCACCTCTTCAAGTGCAACATCTGCGAGCTGCACTTCAAGGAGTCGTCAGAGCTGCTGCAGCACCCCTGCACACCCAGCGGGGAACGGCCCTTCCGCTGTGGCGAGTGCCAGAAGGCCTTCAAGCGCCCCTCAGACCTGCGGCAGCATGAGCGCACGCACAGCGAGGAGCGGCCCTTCAAGTGCGACCTCTGCCAGATGAGCTTCAAGCAGCAGTACGCGCTCATGCGCCATCGCCGCACGCACAAGGCTGAGGAGCCCTTCAAGTGCAACCTGTGCGAGAAGGGCTTTGTGCAGCCCTCGCACTTGGTGTACCACCAGCACGTGCACGGCATAGAAAACCTCTTCAAGTGCAACGTGTGCCAGAAGGGCTTCAACCAATCCTCGGAGCTGCTGCGGCACAAGTGCGTGCAGAATGCGGAGCGGCCCTTCAAGTGTGCAGTGTGCAACAAGTCCTACAAGCGGGCCTCAGCTCTGCAGAAGCACCAGCTGGCCCACTGCGCCGAGAAGCCGCTCAAGTGCACACTCTGCGAGAGACGTTTCTTCTCCTCCTCTGAGTTTGTGCAGCACCGCTGTGACCCGGCCCGCGAGAAGCCCCTCAAGTGCCCTGACTGTGAAAAGCGGTTCAAGTACGCCTCGGACCTGCAGCGCCACCGGCGTGTGCACACAGGCGAGAAGCCCTACAAGTGCCCCTCCTGCGAGAAGGCCTTCAAGCAGCGTGAGCACCTCAACAAGCACCACAGCGTGCACGCCCGGGAGCAGCAGTACAAGTGCATGTGGTGCGGGGAGCGGTTCCTGGACTTGGGCCTGCTGCAGGAGCACAGTGTCCAGCACACGGCCGAGGGCGCCTACCAGGTGGCTGCCTGCTTGCCGTGAGCCTCCCGCCCCTCGGTGGCGTTCAGCTTGCATGTGACGCTCCTGAGCCTTGGCCTCCCCTTCCCTCTCCCCGGTTTGTAGACGGCCTCCAGGGAGTTTGGAGGAAAGGGGAGGTACGGTGGGCGGGCGGTTAAACTTTCCTCTGGCCTCTGTGGTCGATATGCCGCCTGTATTGCAGGGGCGATGGACGACAGGGAAAGCTTGAAGGGGTGGAGAGGCAAGGAGAGCGGTGGGGAGAGGAAACGATACCTGTAGCTGCTTAGCATCCCTGGGACTGTAGTTCACGTTGTACCTGCAGTTCCGGTGCTGGGAGCTCAGCTGCCCACTGTGGCCACCAGCCCTTCGTGTGTGGCCTCTTTCCCCTGCCCTGCCTGGTGGGGTCAGAAGGGAGGGCTGGGCAGCTCTCCTCCTGGAGAGGGCTTGGGAGCAAGGCAGAGCCAGCCCTCCCTTCTCCTGGGGTTGGGCTGCTCAGTGAGGAAGTAGCAGGTTTCCGCTGCTGGGATCTCCCAACTTTCTTGGTCCAAGCTCAGCTGAGAGGACCATTTCAGCTCGTTAGTGTCGATTGAGTGCCCCAACCTCCCCTGCTCTCCCTCTTTCTAGAGCGTAGAAAGGGAAAAGCCATGGGGCCGCACAGCTCCAAAAAGCACTTTGGCATTGCTGCTTTTGCAGTCGCTGGCTGTCACCCTCTGCGAGGTTCGGAGTGAGCCTGCCCGCCCTCCCTGCCAGCAGCACGGGGGAGAGTAGCAAGTGCTGCACCGCTACCGGGGAGCACGGCGGGGAGAGGCTCCATGCCCTACCCCTGGCTGAGAGCCCGGCTCTTAAGAGCTGCTTCCTGAGGGACCTAGCTCTCTTGCCAAGACGCACCTCCAGCCCCCTTCCCTCTCTGCACCGCTTGGGCCATTAGTGTACCTCCAGGGGCATCAGGCAAAGGGCCATCCCAGCAGTTCAAACACTAAAGGGTGAGGCAAACACTACTAATAACCTACAACTTTGGAGACGTTGCCATCGCTGACGGTAACCCATGCCTGTGCCAGGGGCTTGGTGTCTGAAATGCTGGGGGAAACCAGAGCAAGGCAGGAGAATCCTTCCTGGCCTGCAGGCTCAGCTCCACAGGGATGGGAAGGTTAGCAGTGGGTAGAGGAGGAGTGTATTTTTTTTTCCCTCTTGCAGGAGTCCTGTTTTACCCCTTTACTCTTTCTTTACCTCTTCTGTATTCTTCAGGTTTTGCACAATTCTTGTAAACATCACTTAAAAATAAATTTCCCCTAGCAAGGTCAATGCAGCCTCAGGTGTTTTCCTCTGCAGGATTTTGCTGGTTTCTTGTGACCGAGAAGCCCATTACAGGCCAGTTAGATGCCTTGGAGGTTGAAGGCATGCTTACTAGGTTACCCATCAGCCTTCCCCTCTCTGTCTTTGGAGGTATTAAGAAGTTAAATGTCCATCTGTGGAGATACTCAAGCCCTGACTGGCCGCGGTCCTGGACAACCTGATGTAGCTGACCCTGCTCGAGCAGGGGGTTGGACTAGATGATCTCCAGAGGTGCCTGCCAGCCTCAGCTCTTCTGCGGTCTTGGCTGGCCATCGTATGAGGTAGTGTTGTGATGAGCTGTAATTAGTGAACAGCAGCCACTAAGTTGCCCATGTGCTGCACAGGTGATTAGGACAAGTTTAATAAACGTCCATGGCAAGTATAGACAGATTCATCTTGCAGACAGTTGGGCTGTGCCTGCTTTGCTGGTAGAGGACACTTATCTGAAAGGTGGAGAAGGGCTTTCGTTTCCATTTCCAGCACAGTGACCAGGGAACGGGGTGCCTTTTTGGGGGCTGGGACAGTCAGTGACAGGTCTGCCCTGGGGCTGAGTCTTCATGCGCAGCTTTCAGGAGGTTGAAACAGACCTTGCTCTCTGCTGCCCAAGGAAGAGGGACCGATAGTTATCTTACTTCATGCTGCCTCAAGGATGTGGAACTTCCTATCGAGTTTTCTGTCTGTATTTCTTTTTCCCTTTTTTTTTCCTTTTTTGTTTTAAACAGTTTGTTAATATTCATTAAAAAATACTGTATAGTTTAACTTGATGTCATACTGGATCTTTTTAAAAAAAAATGTGATAACTTGGATTTTTAAAGAGCTCTGGTTCTAGGTAGCTGCTTTTTGCTCTTTAATATGTAGTAAGTTCAGTGTATGCTTTACTATAAGAGTAAAAATGAGGAGTAAAACCAAGGAAGGCTAATCCTGTCTTTACAGAAGGGCTTGGTGGTGACGGAGGCTGTGAGCATGGGACCGAAGGCCAGCTGGGGTGTGCGGCACCCCCCAGAACCCTCGCTGTCTTCTGCCTCAGGCTGTGGTTAGCTCTGCTCTTCCCCCAGGCAGCCTGGGGGGCTGCTGCAGGTCCCAGAGAGCCAGGGGTTCAGCAGTTGCCCTGACTGCTTGGGTATGGCACCGGCAACCAGGGATGCTGCCCTGAGCTGGAAGCTTGTGGAGAGGCTCGTCTTTAGTAAGAGGTGTGAAATGGAGGCTGCTGGAGCCTCCCGGGGGGGTTTGATGGCTGTATTTCTTTCTGGAACAACTGATGGCTAGGGGAGGGGTTTGGAGAAATCGTTAGCGTGGCCCCTGGAGAGCTGTGCCCTGCTCTCTTACCTCCCCAGGGGCCTGGGTGGCTGGACAGCCTCGGTGCTTGGGTCAGAGGAGGATGACGGTGAGCCCCAGAGAGCTTCTCACCACGTGCTGGCCACGGAGCTGCTGGATCCTCTCCCCTTGGTACCATCTGGGCACAGGGACTGTTGGGGAGCGTTTCCCTCATGCTGAGCAGCTGGGAAAGCCTTCGGTGTCCCAGTGAGAAGCTCCAGTTCCACTTAGGACATAGCAACTGCTGAGCTGCGCCTTGGGCAGAGAAAGCATCATCGGGGCTGAGCGCTTGGGGGCCCGTGCCAGGGGGAGAGGGGATGCCGCGGGGAGCTCGGTGGGGGCAAGCACAGGTCCAGGTCATCAGCTGGTGCCTGTGAGTAGGTGCTTCCAGGTTCGAAAACGTCTTGATGTGTCATTAGAGCATCATTAAGTAGGACTGGCTGTGGGCCCATGATGATTCGGTCTCTTCATCTTCTTTGCTGCCCTGCAACAGCCCAAATCCAGTGGAAGCCTATGGTGGCTTCTGCTGCCAGACCTCCGTGCTGGTGGGTGAAGGAGCTGTGTGGAGTGGGCAGCTGGGTGGCTGACGTGAGCCTCAGGTATGCTTTCACAGGGAGATGGTCTAGTTGGAAGCAGCTGTCTTGCATACCTGGGGGAGCAGGTTGAGCTCTCTTTGCTGTGCCTTTGGGTCGTGGTTTGTACCATAAGGTGAGAGGTGATGGAAATAGCAGGAGGCACGTGGGTGTCGGGAGCATGGTGCTGGGTGGGAGGCAGGGGCTGGCCTGGGGGGCTAATGGATGTCCCCTGGCCATGACACCGTGAAGGGCTCTCTGCTAGCTGCTGGTGTTTCCTTTGCAAACCAAAGAGCAGTTGTGGCCAAAGCCTCTTGGGAGTAAAACGTCTTTCTACTCTGTCCCTGGCTTGCACTTCCCTTCTGACATTTATTTCGAGAGACTTGGACTTCTTCATGCTGCCTCTTGCATCACTCACGGCCCCACGGCACCCACGAGGGTTGCCATGCTGGAGCTGGTGCTGTGTCAGGCCCTGTGGCAAGTGCTCATGTGTCTGGAAGACCTGGTTGCCAGACTGCGTGAGGATACTCTGTAGGGATAGAGTAGGGGATGGTCCCTCCCCAAGGGCTCTTCTCTTTGGTAGGCGGCTTGAGCATGGGATACTGCTAGGGAGGTGGCAGGGAGGGTTAGGCTGGCCAACGGAGGTGTGGATGTTGTCCAGGAAATCAATCCTGCTCTCTAGGGCTGCTGTTCTTGTGGCTTCCTGCGTCCAGGAAGAAGGTAATCTGTTAGCTGGGCTCCTTTCCCGTTTTCACTTGCCCTTACCCTACCTATGGGATGCCTTTAGCTGTGTTTCAGCCCCTTCCCCTCCATGGCTCTTACACTTTTATAGCTGTCTTTTCCCATCGATCAATTCTTTATTTGTAAGCAGCAGTTTGGTTTTCCATCCCTTTTTCCATGTTGATCGTGGGCTCTCTTCCCCTTCTCCTTTCCTGCCCCCCCCAGTTCCTCTCCCAGGCTGGATCCAGGTGGTACCAAACCACTGATGATGAGGTCAGGTGTTTGGCACCTGAATGTTACTCAAATCCATTGGGTGCATCTGGTCCTTCACCCCATGAGGCTGCCCATCCTGCTGGACACGGGCAGTACCTGTGCCCCGGCAGCTTGACTCAGCCAGGTTGTGTCCGTGGCAAGGGAGTCTGAGCCAAGACTAGGAGCCAGAGCAGAACTGTCGGGAACAGGCGCTGGGGTGAGACTGGCCATTTCTGTGGTGGATCCCTTTGCCACATCTCCAAGGCTGGGGTTAAGTCAGTGAAGGGCTGGCAGACATTCTGGAGAGAAGTCATGGCGCTGGGGTGGGGTCGGACCGCTTAGTTCCCTGGGAATGCCTGTGGAGTGGCTGTGCGCAGCAGGCAGGCGGCTGAGCTAAGTGAGCCACGGCATAGACACCCCTGGGACTACGGGTCTGCCCAGGGGGCCCTGCCAGCTCTCAGGGGAGCAGGTGCCATCTCTGTGAGCTCTGGTGGGAAGATGTGTGTGCTCTGGTCGCGGAGCCTATGCGCTGGGGTGGGCGGCGAGGGGGAAAGTGTCCTCTGATAGTAGTTTGGGACCATCTCTGGGTGCTCAAGCTTGGCCTTGAGCTGTTTGGAGGGAGGAGAGCACTTTCTACGCTTCCCTTGGGTATTTACCGTCAAGTCCAGGCTGCAGCCAGGCTCTGGCTATTCATAATAAGCAAAAAAATCCCTTGTTGTTCTTCAGAGTTTGACTCTTCCTCTGGTGGGTGGCGAGTTCATATGTGGGAAGGCTCGTGTGTGGGCGTACTGCTGAGATGCAATAATGGTGGGCTGGCAGGGCCTGGGGCGGTGGCTCTCCCCCAGACCTGGGTGAGCCCAGCTTTTTGATGGCTGCCAGGCTGCTTCTGCAGCATCTCCTGGCAGCCCCCTCCGCTGCTTTCTGGACGATGCTGTGCCCGGGATGCTTGGCAGGGAGGGAGCTGAACCATGGGCTTGTCTCCGAATGCCTCCCAGCTGTGGGTCCGAGGGATTTCATGGCTGGTGAGGTTCTGGGGCTCCGCCTAACCTGTGCTCAAGCCTCAGGCAGGGTTCCCAGGGCCATGGGAAATTGCAGCCAAGGATGATGAGGTTTGTGTGGCTTGCAGTGCCTTTAACACTGCTCTCTGTGTGTTTCTAAGATGATACTCCATGTATGTGTGTATATATATTGTATTAACACATCCCGCTCTTCTGTGTGAGTGTCAAATGGTTTTGCTTTACTAATAAATTTATAGTTATTTATACCTTGCTGTGGGTGTGTAAGATTCCTGGAGCAGAGGCTGTGTGTCATGCACCGCCTCCTCTGTCTGTCTTTGTGCTCTCTGGCTCTGCTTGATTTTTTGTTTTCATATTTTCTTTCTTTCCCCTGAACTTTATGAATGGAGAAATGATGGTTCCTCTGCCAGGTAACCAAAAGGTGAGACACAGGGTACAGGCAGGCTCCCGGGGGCTGAAAGCAGAGTCTGCAATGTGGTTTTGCCCCTCGCTAGAGGGCAACTGCACCCTCCCCGGAGCCCAGCTTGCTGCTGGGGCTTCAGGGCAGAAGCAGGCAGGGTTCCCTGCCTGCCAAAAAGGAGGCAGAAGCTGATTTGTGTTGTGCTCCAAGGGCCTCAGCCCCATGCATGATCATTTCAGCTTTCCCACAAGGATTTTTTTTGGTATCCCCCCTTATCCTGTGATAGGAAGAGAGGAGCCCTCTACCTGCAGATCGCCTGACTTGCTCCATCCCACACCGAGGCCAGGTGAGGTGTGTGTTTGTCTCCAGATCACTGAGAAAACGCTTCTGGCTGAAGTTTTGGGAAGGGGATGGGATGCAAAAATGGGAACCTGAAGTGAGAGTGGGGACAGCACTCACCCAGGATCCCACAGCAGGGAGACGTCTCAGCATCCCTTCTCAGCCAGCCGCTCCATTCAGAGCTCCCTAAATTACAGCGGAGAGGTGCTCGGGAGGAGGATGTCCATGTCTTGAGGAAGCAGCAGGCTCCCCTACCCCTTTGTTGATGCTGATTCTGGGTCACTGCTCCCACCGCGGCAGCTGTGCCCCAGGAGGGCATTAATGCCACCGAGCAGAATTTTGTGCCCAGTGGCAGAAGGGTGATACCTTTCCCAGCTGCCCTAAGTTCTTATTCCTGGCTGGATGACTGCCGTGGGAAGATGAAAAGTTAAACCACAGCCGATAGTCCCAAGCCGTGCCTGTGTTTGAACTTTGCGGTTTGAGGAAATACTCCGTATCCTCAGGGCAGGAAAGCAAACTGCATCGGCACCACCGGTTGCACGGGGTTTTACTTTTCGTCTCCGATTTCCCTAAATCACAGCAAAGCTGTTTAATTTTTGTTGTGCTCCGTGTGCTGGAGCGCCAGGCTCTGGCTGGGGGAGGAGCGGTTGAGGGGAGCAACATCCTCTCAGCAACTTATTAAGATCCCCTTAAAGTCTGGTTACTTTTCCAGAAGACCTTACCTACTTGGCAGCTATTTTCTATGCAGGTGTCATCACTGATCCCTCCTGCCTCACCCCATGAATGTAAAAGCTGGGGATGCAAATGGAAGGACAGCGGAAGTGGATGGAAAGCAGTTCTCCAGAAAGCATGCCAGGAGTGCTGGTGGCATTGCCCAGGTGAGGAGCAGAACCTTCTTGCTCCCCGGGGTTCCTCTTGGACATTTGCTAGCAGAAATAAGTCGAAGACCTTTGTAGGCAGGTCCGGCTCAAAGACAAAGTGTCTCCAGAGTGTCCTTGGAGGAGATGCAGATTTAGCCATCGGCAGTTGCTGCTTTTTTTGAACCCCTCGCTGCAGGATTTCATGAGCCTGAGCCGCCAAAAGTCCACTTGAAACTGTCTCTGTGTCACTTTGCTTTTTCGGGCCCTGCTGTCAGCAAGTTGATTTAACACTGCCCCTGTCCAGGAGCCACCGCTGCTCCTCAGGAGCTTGCACATGGGGGCTTTTGGGCCCACCACAGCTTGCTGTCTTCATGAGTGTGTTTTTTCCTGACAATCCAGGGTTTTCAAGGCATTCCGCAGCTTTGAAACCCTCATGCCCTGCTTTCAGAGTCAAGGCTCCTCTGCCACCCCCAGCCCATAGGGGTCAGCAGCTGTCCCACAGCGAGGAGCAGGGGGTTTGCCCCCTGGCATGGAGGCACATATTTGGGGCAGCTGAAGTTGCCAATGGATTAAACTGAGATTATAATTTTTTTGGGGGGGTGTTGGAGCATCTCCTGGACCCCCAGCCCCTGTAGCCTGGTGATGGAGGTAGCATTCCAGTCATGGCCATCTCTGGGCTCATCCCGCTTCTCAGGGCAGACTGGGCCAGGGGAGAAGCAGCGGTGGCCCTTTCTGCTCCATGTGATGATGACACACGTGTACAGGACTTTGGCACCTTCTGGGACCTCGCTTGCCTCTTGCCACCACCAGCCAGGGCTGCCTGGCCTGGGATGGGAGCCCTGAGCTCCTCTCCTGGCCACTGTGGAGGGTTTGCTGCTGATTCCTTCTGGGGCAGGGACAGGTCTGCTGGCTGGAGTCACGGGGAGCGAAGTGAGGAGAGCTGAGGCTGGGTAATGGCTTTGGTAGCCCGAAGGCCTGGGAGAGTGTGGCAAGCACCTTTGATTCGTGTTTCTGCCATTAAAATCAGTGGCTAACGCCAAGGTCTAAGCAGTCGTCACTCTGCTTCAGAGTGAACAGTATCTCTGAAATAAAAAGATGCCTTTTGGTCAGCTTCCCCAGGCCCAGTGGGTGGGGAACAGGGTGCAATTTGGGAGCTCGTTGCTTTGTACCTCAGTTTTCCTGGCTGTGGACCAAAGCTGCAGAGGGGCTGGGCTGGGACCGGGCAGGATGGGTTCCTGTTGTTCACCAGCCTGGCGACAGCCCTGGGGCCAGGGAAGGAGGAATCAGGCCAGGGGGCTCCACCGCTGCTCCAAAGAAAGAAGCTGGGGCTGGATGTCACGCAGCAAAGCCGTGCCAGTCCCAAGATTCCAGGGTGTGACCGTGGCCGAGATTAGGAGAGATGGGAAAGGCTGGCAGTCACACAGGGCTGGAGGTAAACGGATCAAGCAGCAATTGGCAGGCTCAGCAAGGGGAGGCTTAGCTCAGTCCAGATTTGCTGCCTCCTGCCCCAGATCCTCTGGGGTCGAGGCAGAGTGGTGGCTGGAGCATACTCGGGCACAGCACCCTTGGCACAGCACACTTGCATCGCCCCGAAGGGTTTCAGCACCCCCGTTGCTGCTCGTCTGCACATCCGCACGCCTGCCTGCGCCCAGGCAAGACAACAGCCTTCCCTGCAGCACTGCCGGGCTCGCACGCAGCTGGTGAGTGTCTGGTGTAGCCTCGGTGGCTCCAGGGATTTTGAGATTGCCTAAACCTGCTTGATTTTAGGGTTTTCTTTGCACTATCTTGCACCCAAACCGGGCTGGCTGCTGGGACCTGGGGCATTCAGGACAGCTTGGGGCTGGTAATCCCATTTGCAGGCAGCGCTGGGCTAATCCTCGCAGAGTCCGGAGCGGATTGGGGTGGGTTTGGGTGATCAGTGGCGAGCTGCGGTGGCCAAGGGAGCCCGCGCATCCCCAGGGGTGGCTTCCTGGGGAGGTGGTGGTGAGCCTGTAGGGGGGTAAGTGGTGGATGGAGGTGAGGGGTATGGCTGGAGTTTCTGTGGGGCCACCTCTGGACATCGCCCAGAGGTTTGGTGCTCCGCAGCAGGGGCACAGCTCCATGGGGAGTGACGCTGCAAGGGTGACGGATCTGGGTAATGTTGGAGGGGTTTGGATCGATGCTGGCGCAGGGAGGGAAAGGCTGTGGTGCTCCGTGCTCTGAATAAGGATGGTGGGTCTGTGCCCCACTTCGTGCTCCGGGAGATGGGGGTGCTTCACCCGCTGGTGCGTGCCCTGCAGAGCTCGCACGACAAGCGGCGGCACCGGCCGATGCCTGCAACACAGGGGGACTGCAACAGGTGCCATTGCAGGCAAATCCTGGCTGCTCGTTCCTACTGCTTCCAGCAACTAATTTTTGGAGACCCACAACTGTTTCTGCCCCTCTCTTGTTTGGATGTGCCAGAGGAATGGCCCCAGCCCTCCACTTTCCTTCCCAGGCCAAGGACAGGCTTAAGCTCCAGACTTTTACAGCTGCCCAAGCTTATGTCAAGGGAGAAGGTGGCCTTGGTTGGTGGGGGGGCTCGCTCCAGCCCCGGGGGACATTCTCTGGCTTGTCTGGGCTCAGTGGTGTACGTTGGCCCTGGGCTTCTTTGGGACTTCTGAAGGTCCCCAGGCACGGGTGGAAATGTCACTGTGCCACATGCGCTGACAGGTTTTCCTTGCTGGGGCATTTCCAGCACCTTAATCCCTTAGACCCAGTGGGAGGTAAAAGGCAATTCCTTAATTAGTTTCTGGTCATCAGGCCTCTTGGGAGGTGTTTTACAGCCACCCTGTCCCCCTTTGGGGATGTGGGGGTCTTCAGGAGAGCTGGACCTGCCTGTGGTGTGCCAGGGGCTGGAGTTGCCACGTGGGGCAATGCTTCGGCTGCATCCAAATCCAGCTCCTGGGCTTGCACAAGATGGGGGCAAGCCAAGCACTGAGGATGCACATCACCCCACCCGGGAACCTCGGCTGGGTAAGATTTAAGACGCCAGATTTTGGGCAAGAGCCTGGTGCTGAGCAACTTCCAGCCTATAACCTGCTGCTATATGGGACTGGGGCCATGTGTTTACCCGGGATCCAGACTCCTGGCTGGGCTGGATGGAGCTCAGGGATCTGCTTTCTCTTGCCCTTCATGGGTGTCTCCTGCGAGCAGCAGTGTGGGGGCCACCCAAGGCACTCCTGAGCCTCTCCTGCGAGCAGCAGTGTGGGGGCCACCCAAGGCACTCCTGAGCCTCTCCTGCGAGCAGCAGTGTGGGGGCCACCCAAGGCACTCCTGAGCCTCTCCTGGAGCAGAGTGGGCTGTCTTTGGAGGAGCATTTTGGGCAGAGTGGGGCTCTTTTGAGGGGCAGCAGCAGAAGTTTGAGCTGGGTGAGAGCCCCCAGCCCTTGTCCTGTACCCAAGCATGGGAAAGTGCAGCATCGCTGGTGGTGTGTCCCCGGAGTCGCACTGAAAAGGGGGAGGGGGGGGACGGGACCCAAACAGACCAAGCAAACAGAGCTTGAACAGCTGAATCCTTGCCCTGCAACATCTTATTTTTACCTATTCCCTCAACATCTCAGCAGCCACAGCAAGTGGCCACCTTTGCTCCCCTCCCCAGGCCAGTGCCTGCCCCAGCGAGCACCACGGCCCCGGGCCATGGCTGAAAGGTGATGGAGCGGAGTTGTTTCCTGGGGGAGAGCAAATTGATATGTGTTGGGATGTGAACTTACTCATAAAAAAAATTCTGCTCAAATTCCTGTTGCTTTTCAGCCTTCAAATAAAAAATGAGGGGGAGTGTAGAGGCCCATGACCACAATTTCTGTGATCTCAGCTGTGGCTTCCCTTTGAGCACCCCTAGCCATTTAGGGTTGTGCAGAAGAATACCCTTGAATGAGCGGTTATGTTTAGGAAAAGCACGTTTAACTGAGCCTGTGAGCTTAAAATAGAGGGCATAGTGCGCTCACGGTAACGGTGATGGGTCAAGGGTTGAGCTGGGTTTGGTCCGGCTGTGCTGCAGTGCTGTATTTCCCAAGCAGGACGTGGAAGCGGAAGGCTGCCAAGGACCTTTTTGGGCTTTCCTGGGGACAGCGTGAGCAGCTGGTGCACCTGGTAATCCCTGGGGAGCGTGCACCCCTGCTGCTGGCCTCTTGCCAGCCGGAGACCCCTCCTTGCTACCCGTAGGTAGAGGGATGCTGGGGTGGATCGAGCGGGTGGTTCCCCAGCCCCCGGTGCCTCATCTGACAGAGGAGACCCCTCCAGCCCCGGTGCGGGACCCAGAGCTGGCTAAGGTGAGTGGGGAGCGATTTGGGGGGGGTACAGGGCACCCTGTGAGCTCGGTGGAGAGATGCCTGATGCCTCTGCGTCCACCCCCGACACTGGCACCCAGGGATGCTCCACAGTATCCCCAGGAGGGATGGAGGCCAGCATGCATTCCCCCCTCCGAGCTGCTGGGAGGCAGCAGGAAGGATGGGGAGTCCCTGGGGTTTGCAGCTGCCTTTGAACGGGGGACGCTGTCTCTTACACCTCACTCACTGACACCTTCTGCCTTTTACCCTGAAGGCACCGATGGGAAAGGCCGGTGGCCTTGGGAATGCCGCTGACTGCACGTGCACCGAGGGTAAGCCCCCATGGCAGGGGGACGTGCTGGCTCGGGCAGTGGATCAGCGTTCCTTTACCAGCTGGTCCTCCCCCTACCCGGCACACTGGAGGCTGGCAGAGCGGTGATGGGAGACTTTATTTTTTTTTTTTCCTTTCCTGCTGTCATTGAAGAAATGGAAAAGAAAGTGGGATTTGCAGTCCCCGAGGACCCAGGCTCTGTGTTCGAGAGGTATTGTGTTTGCACCCTCCAGTGTGCAACGTGGTTTTCTTGGGGTTTTGTTTTCGGTTGGGGGCTGGATGACCGGGATGGGGGGGGCCCCAGCCTGACTCACTCCCTTCTCTGGCAGCGTGGGGAGCAGTGTGCTCTCCTGGCTCTCCCAGGGGCTGGAGAAAGTGATTCCCCAGCCAGTCCCAGCCCCAGGGACTCTGGAGGCGCTCAGGAAGAGCTTTGAGATGAGCATCGATATTCCTGATCAGGTAGGTGACAGACCTGGGTAACGGTCTGGTATATTTGCAGTTGTAGCTCTTTTTACCTTTTCTTCTTCTTTTCTATTCATTCCTATCATTCTCCCAGTGCTAACTGGGAGCACTAACCCTGCCCCCTGAGGGCTTCTGTCTTCATTCATCCCTGGGGAAAAGGCAGGTTTCCCTCTCTGCCCGGCGGGACGAGCTCCCCTCTGCTGCCGGGTTGTTGATGGTCTGTTTGGCTTTTCAGACGGAGGTCCAGATCCTCAGGGAAGAGGAAGAGGATCCTCTTGGTAAGGAGAGCCAGGGGCCTTTCTGGGACTCCCCCGTTCCACATCCTACCTCCTTGGTTGGCGATGCTGGTACTATTGGCCCCTTGAGCTGTCCGATGGTGGGGCCAGGAGCTCCCAGCAGTGCAGGTCCCGGCTCTGCCCCATCCCCACAGCACTGCTCTCCTTGCAGAGATAACCCCCTTTGATCCCGAGGAGGATGAGCTGGATGGTGATGGGTCCGAGGCTGGCTCAGATACCGGGACAGAGGAGTGGTGAGTCCCTGGGGAGGCTGGCCGGAGGATGCAGGAGGGGTGCAGGATGAGCTCCCTGACCGTGTTCTCCTCACAGGGCAGGAGCGCGGGTGCTCAGCTGGCTGGTGCAGGGCTTCGAGAGGATGGTGCCGCAGCCAGAGACGCTGAAAAAGCCGGAGGTGAGCACTGCCCAGCTAGGGGAAACTAGGGGGCTGCCAGGCAGTTGTGGCAGCGGAGCAGGCTCCCCATCCTCTTGCACATCCCGGCTGGGACCTTGGGGGAGAAAATCTCAGGGAAAATTCAGCAGAGTGAAAGAGAGTCCTCAGGGTGCCATCCTGGTGCTCCCTGACCTGCCTGCACACCGGGAGCCTCTCCATTAAGGACCCACTGGTGCCAGCAACGCTGCTGGGGTCTGAGTTTAATGGTCCTTGTCAATGAAATGGAGCTGAAACCGCAGTGGAGGGTGTGTGGGGCTTGTGCGTGTGTCCCCATGGGGTGAGGGACGTGCGTGCCTGGGGTGATGTGTGGCCACAGACCATCCATCCGTCTTTCTGTCTCTCTGCAGCCGGAGCCGAAGGAGCCAAAGCGTGAAGCTGTGGCAGGAGGTGAGTGGTCCCCCTTCCCTGGGTTGCCCTTTCAGAAGGGACACTGTCTTGGAGAGCCTGGATGCAGACAGGCACTAGCACTGGGGCTGTCCTCTATCCCCGTGCCCTGGGAACTGCCGAGAGGGGTGGGCACGCTGGGTCCTGGCATCATGGCACTGTCCCTACACCACATCTGTCCCCAAACTGCCTGTGTCCTCATCCCAGGATGGGTACCTGGCGGGGGCGGAAGCTGCCAGGGAGGTCCCCCAAGCCTGTCCCACTGTGGGAGGTGACCCTTCCTCACTCGCTTCCCTTCCCCAACAATTTATAAGATAACCACTGCATTGCCTATCCACCTTCTCCTTCCAAATAAACCTGAGCAGGCACAAAAGGGACTAAAACCCTGGCAAAGCCAAAAAGCAGCATTTCAGCTGCCCAGAGTATCCCGGGAGCAGTGGAGCCAGCAGCAGCTGAGAGGCAGCCAGAGCCAGTGGCCACCCTCACCCCTCCGTCCCTGGCTGGGGATGGCAGCAGGTAACTGCGGTGGCAACTTCTGCTTGGGTCCCAAGGCCGGAGGGACGGCTGCTGTGGGAGCAAAGGCTCCAGCAGGCAAGTCTAATGATGGTTTCTGCTCACCAGGATGTTTGCCTGGTTTGTCCAGGGTCTGGAGAAGATGATGCCACAGCCAGTGACCAGGGAAAAGCAGGACATACAGGTATGCTGTCTGCTGGATAGGCAAAGGCTGCAGGAATGCCGTGTCCCTGGCGGGGAGGACATCCCCTGCAATTGCAGATGCCACCAGATCAGTGCCGGGACCTGCCGTGCTTCATGCTGTCACCCAGCTCCTTCGAGAAACCAAATCCCCACCATCTGTTTAGCTGATGAAAACCAGGATTTGGCCCCTAAGCAGCAAGAGAGCCCATAGTGTGTGTTTTCTTTGCCATTTCCTTGCCTTCCTGTCCGGCTCCTTGTATCTCACCTGGGTGTGGTCCAGCTCTAAGGAGATGCACCTTTACACGTTCTCCTTCCTTTCCCTTGCACCCAGGTGAGCTCACTGATGTGCTCCTGCCCTTTACTGCTGGGCATGGGGTGCTTGTGCCCAAGGCCAAGCCATCCAACGTTCCCCTAGAAATCACATGGGGTATTTAGGATAAAAGGGCCACATTTACTGAAGATGGGGCATTTAGGGTAAAAATTTACATGAGCAACATCTCATGTTTCCCTTTTCCTCCTGGCAGGGAGTGGCTGCAGCAACCTCGAGTCCTGTGGAAGAAAGTAAGTGGTTGCTCTGTCCACCACGCTGGTTAGTTTGCCGAGTTCAGAAAGCAGTTTTTGGGAAGAGGGGCAGCTGGCAGCCTTTATCACCTGGTCTGCCATGGGTGCCAGCTGGGGGGGGCCCTCAAATCCCCCGGGGAAGCCATGAGAGGCTGTTGCTGCTTGAGAAGGAGGAGCAGACTCAGCGTTGTGGTGAGGGTGTGATAAACCTCAGGCCATGGGCGTCCCTCCGAGTGCATCATCCCACATCCTTGGGTCCTGGGTTTTGAGGCTAGTGCTGATATCAAGGTCTGTCCTCGAGCTGTGCCAGAGCGTGTTTGCTGAGCTGGTGGGATTTGATCAAAGGATTACAAGGGAATTCAAACCTGCCACCTTCATCACCCCTGCTGGCAGGTTTGCTGCTGAGATGGCAGGTGTTTGCCAAGCCTGGTGTGAGACGTCTAGGGAGGTACGTCAGGAAAACAAGATCCTGGGATTAGATAGATGTGTTAGATGTGAGTCTGCATGGTCCTAGGAAAACATAGCAGGGATTCACACCGCTGCTTGCCTGCCTGTGGAGGAGGACAAGGGCCAGCTCTGCGGGCAGCTAGGCTTGGCTTCCCATGCCAGCCATGTTGCAGGATGCTGAGCAAAACGGGGAGCCTGTCCGGGAGCCGTGGCTGCCTCCATGCATGGGATCAGGCAGGGGAGATGTCACACAGCCCCGTGCAAGTGCCATCCCTGGCAAGGAGTGGTTGGTCGGGCCGTGGGAGCTGCTGATGGGAGCAAGAACCTCCTGTGGCACACAGAGGCCGTACATCCCTCCAGGGACATGCTGGAAGGCTGCTCCTGCCTAGCCAGCAGCTGCTTGGCGGGATCTTGGAGCGGGAAATCCTGCAGAAAGGCATTTCTCCGCGTGTTTGTACAAACTGGAGCCCTGAGCGCTGCTGTGGGCCTTGGAAAGAGACAAAGCCAAGTAGGATGCTGCTGCGTGTGCAGGGCAGTCACACCCTTTGTGCGTGGCTGGCTTGCGTTGCTGCTCGCTTTGGTGCCTTGAGGCATCTCAAGGTCACTTAATCTGCCCAAGGAAGGGAGCGATCAGGTTGAGCAAGAGATCTTGCCCCAGCACCAAGCTGCCAGCACACTCATTAATGTTTTCCTTCTCCTTTTGTTTCAGGGGGCAAAGGGGCTTAGCGCCTCTGAAACAAATGGAAAATGAAGACGGTGGCGGGCCAGCCCTTCCCACAACAAAACAAGACCAACCTGAGGAGAAAGCACAGTTGGGGAGGAAAAGCAAAGGGGAATCTGCAAATGGTCTCCAGCTCCTTCCCAGCCAGCTGGGGTGTCAGGGACCTAAGGCTGGCTGCGTGTCCCCAGTGCCAGGGCTGTCCCATCGAGGCTCCCTCTCAGCTCTGTGAACCAGAGCTATTGGTTTTGCAGAATGATGTCTATGAGACGGGAGCTCTAATTTATAGGAGGGTAGAAAAGCATCACTCAGGACACCTCAGAGGCAGAAAGCCTCTTGCTGCAGCCTCCCAGCACTCCTGGCCCTCTCGCCTCCCCCCTAGCATCCAAGTATTCACCCTTCAGACCGCCAGCTGAAGCCCACAGGCATCTTTTAGTCAACTTCTGCCTCCGAGCTATAATGTCATAAAGCTCTTATTGCTTTTCTTCCATTATCTGAGTGTTTTCTCCCAGCAAGTGGAAAGGGCTCTGGTTTGCAGCAGCGAATGCAGGCAGCTGAGGTCAATCTTTAGACAAATAGGTGGGAGTTAATGGTTAAAAGCCTTTGCCCAGATTCTTCTTATGGGAGAACTTACCCCAAACTCTCCTTCCTCCCAGCTATGGCTGCTCTGTCCCAAAGCTCGCAGCTCCTCGGATGCAGCACTAGCTGCGGTGGCAGCAGTGTCCCAGCAGGGAAGAGATCCCAGGGGCTGTCCCCAGCCCAGAGGTGTGCGGCCAGGCAGAGCCAATGCAGGCAGGCTGAGCCGCATGGGGCGAGAGCCCCTATGTTCCAGGTTTTTCATACAGACCTTGGAATCGTGGAATGGTTTGGGTTCGGAGGGACCTTCAAAGATGATCCAGTCCAACCCCCCTGCCATGGGCAGGGACACCTTCCACCAGATTAGGCTAGTTAAAGTCCCGTCCAGCCTGACCTTCAACACTTGACAGGACATCTGCAACTTCTCTGAGTGACCTCTTCCATTGTCTCACCACCCTCCTTGCAAAGCATTTCTCCCTTATCTCCAATCAAAATCTGCCTTCTTTCAGTTTAAAACCATTGCCCCTTGTCCTGTCATTACAGACCTTGGTAAAAAGTCTTTCTCCATCTTTTATATAAGCCCCCTTGAGATATCGAAAGGCCACACTAAGGTCTCTCACAATCTCATTTCATCTCTTTAGGATGACCTAGGCAGCCAAGCAACCACTCTGAGCCTCCGTTCATAACGAACCCCATTGGTACCAGGCTACAATTTTAGTATTTGCCCCCGTTTCTCATATAATGTATCCAAAAGTCGTGGCGTGTTTTAAAAGCCTGATTGCTGTCCCACATTTTAATTAATGGAGATCTAGAGGGAATGGGCTCTGTGGGGAGGCTAAATACAGCCCAGAGCCAACTGTGGGTGGGTTTCCTCCCTTTCTGTAGTTGAATTTGCACGTTTCTATTAGCTTCGCTGCAGACATGTAAGTTTTGTTGTCAGGCAGGCTTCAAAATAAACTGGTTGTACAGTATGCGGATGTGCTTCCTCCTCCTGTTTCTCCAGTGTGTGCCTGACGTGGTAGGATGGGTACCCCTGGGCTACGGAGAGGGCCAGTCATGGGTCAGACCCGCACTCTTCGCTTTGCAGCTGGTCCAACAGTCTTCCCAGGAACCCACCATGGGTTTTCTCCCAGTGATACTGGGAAATGGTGGGGCATGTGGGATGTTTCCTATGGCATGCCCGAGGCAGCATTCAGAGCAGACATGGCGTGGTGCTCGGGGGGTTACAGCATGGGCTCTGGGTTGAGTCTTGCTCTACAACACCAGGGCCCTTGGGCTGCGCTAGCACCACGTTCTGCTCAGCATTCACAAGGGGAAAGGCTTTGGGCTCTTCCCGCTGCTGCTTCTGTTTGCAAGGAGAGCCAAAATGTGGCCTGGAGACGGGTCAAATTGTCCGCTGGTGGAGGTTGCTATGCACGTAGGGAAGCCAACAGGCAGCTGTATGCAAAGGGTTATAGTTTTTGTAGGGCTTTGCACATGCTTGGCACAAAATGGTGAATTTTCTTCTTTCTCCTGTCAAAAGTGCCCTAGGCATCCATCTGGCACAGCTCAGCAAGGACAGGGCTGCACAGGTCTGTGCAGGCTGAGGTGCTTCTGTGGTGGCACGCGGCAGCACCTCTGCATCGAGCAGCTAAAACGTGGGATCTACCCTGGCCCTACCCCGACCTCTTAAAAACAGGCTACTCTTACTTCATTGCCTCCCTTTGCCCGTTCCTGTTTCAGTTCATATTGTCCCTGGGGAACCTGAGGAGACTGACCTCGTCCTGGAAGAGATCAATGATGACTGGATCAATGAAGCCACGTGTGAGATGATGGCTTGGGGTTGCGAGGCTGAGCTGGTGGCAGATGCTCATCCCCTTCCCCCCATACAGGAGGAACCTCAGGAAGAAGAAAACAGGTAGGAGAAGGGAGATGCACACTCTCCAGCCACCAACGTGGTGGCGATAGGAGGGGACAAGCATGTCTCTGGGCATCCCTCCTTGCCAGCACTGGTGGTGGAGCTGGCAGCAGGCAGCCAAGGAGCCCATTTCCAAAGAGGGAGGTGCCAGAAGGGCCCAAAAAGCGTTTGAGCAAAACCAGCTTTTCCTTCTGATGTTGAAATCCTGATGTTGAATGGCAGAGCCATGATTGCAATGCTTCACAATGCCCTGCAGGGGACAGCTGAAGGATGTTCTGGCTTAGGTTTCCCTTAAGTGAGAGGGTTTGGACCTCATTCCCATCAACTGCACATCCAACAGTCGTGACATTGGGAAATGGTAGTCTTCTCTGTCTAATTCATCCTTCTTCTTCGGAAAAAAACCCCTCTGAGGTTCTCCTGAGGGCTGGGCAGTGCGTTCAGAGCCAGGAGTAGGCTGCATTGCAGCGGGGGGATGAGAGGTGTCCATGTACCCTCCCAAAAGGTTTCAGGAGCCCGCCAAAACGCTCCCTGCACCCAGTGCATGTGCAGGGGAGGGTGAGCGCAGCAGTCGCCACCTCCAACATGGGCAATGTTCAACTGCACTAAGCCACAAGCAATGCCCGGGAGCCACGTTCGCTTGGCAGAGCTCTCTTCTGCTCAGCCAGAAAACACCAGACATGGGACAAAAATGTTTTTCAGATTTTTTTTTTTTACCCTTAGTATATGAGCCTGAGAAGTTGTGGGTAGCATGTCCTGTCCTGGAGGCTGGATTTCATTAACAGGGAAGTTTTGGTCAAAATCAGCAACAAGTGACCCCTAAGCACATGTTCTCCACGTGCTGCAAGGGAGATTTGAAGGCGCTAGGACTCTGCTTTTGTGTTCCCTAACTTTTTCACATTCTTCCTTGTCACGCCCCACTCAGACACGCTCAAAAAGGCGGGGTGGGGGGGAGGGAGGACGGGGACAGGACAACTGGTGACTCAAATTTGCAAATCCCCAGCGGTGTGGACTAAGGTGAGACAACTCTCAAGGTCCATACACAAACGTTTAGTAGATTCCCATGATGATTAATATCTACCTTAACTAGGTCCACGATAATTGGTCGGGTCTATAATGAATTATGGCAAGTGGTAAAGTACACTTTGCATTACTTAGCAACAGATACACAACAGATTATGGCAAGTGGTACTTCACAACAGATACACAGTGAATTATGGCGAGCAGTAGGGTATGCTTTGTGCTACTTGCTGAACTCTGTAAGAAAAGAGAAAGGAGAGGGATAGAAAGGGAGAGTGACAGGTCACTGGTCCTGCTTCCAGCGTTGGTGCAGCCAACGGGGGGAGTGGGAGCGCTCTTCTGCGGATCCCCCAGGAGAAAAGAAGTCCATCATCGTCATCCCCCCAGAGGCGTGTATCTTCCCTTTTTCTGTTGGCCATATCAGTACGACCCTCCCCACTGTTCCAGTGACAGTTTGTCTCAGGTTTCCCCCTCCCCAGGTGGCGTGGATTTGGGTGGGGGCACGGGTGCCAGAGTCACCCTTAATACACATTTCACAGGTAATGTTTTCACCCGCTTCACAAACCCATTTGGTTTTTGAAAGGCTCCCCCCACCCCTCCTGTGTTATTCAGTGAGTTTCTCCGCACGAGTCACACAGGAGATGAGCTGGTGTCAGTCTCAGCAGCTCTCTGAGCACAAGTCCCACGTCATCCATGTGTCCACCCGCAGCTACTGCTGCATTTTGAGGTAGTTGTGAGCGTTTGAGACGTTCAGAAAGTTTCAGAAGGCCTCAGCCCCCTCCCCTTAGCTCTCCTCAGGCTGCTTCTCTCAGCCTTTGTTTTGGGGAGTTTACAAGTCATCTCTTACATTCCTCCCACCCACGCAGGGCCACAGACAGTGCTAGGCCGTGAAACGCCAGTGTGTGCCCTCCTGAGGGGGCGGCCAGGGGGCGCGGAGGCTGGCAGCGCTCCTCTTGTGAGGGTCAGCCACGCTGTCTGGATTTCACCTAATGAGTTTCTCCTTCCCAGGCTGTGGTTGTGCTCCCTGAGTGCTGCCGAGGAGGAGGAGGAGGGGGAGGGGGAGGAAGAGGAGGAGAAGGCAGCAGAGGAGAAGGAAGCAGAGGAGAAGGCGGTGGAGGAGAGCGTGGGGTGAGTGGCGCCCATTGCCTTTATGGCTTTGTCAGAAACGAGCGTGAACACAGTTGTTGTTTCAGCTGCGTTCACGATCTGGAGAGGCCGGAACACCCATGGGAGGAGTGAGCTCCTTTAGGCAGAGGGGCGCTCCCCACCCCGCCAGCATGCCCCGGGGAGGGATGCGGCTGGGGAGGGATGGGTTTGGGAGGGATGGGTTCAGGAAGGATGCTTTCACACACCGGCTTCACCCCAGGGCTCGCTGCTGACGTGGTACCGGGTGGCAGGCGAGTGTCTCCTGGAGACACAGGCTCCATCGCAGCCGCCCGTAGCAACCGTGGCCCCCGGCCGTCACCTCCCGTGGGGTCCGGCAGCTCGGCCAAGCAGGAGCCCCGGCTTCTGCCTTCTTCATTGGGAGCTGGGAGCAGCGTCCCCCCGGAGATGGTCCGTCCACATTATTTAAAACTATACCCATGAATTCAGGGCGACTGGGATTACTATGACTATTACAGAGCTGAATTTAAAGACAGGATTATGTTTCGTACTTGAAAATGCTACTTAAAACAAGTAGGTAGAATTTTACATATTTTTTCCTGTTGTAGAAAATAGCTGAGTTATTGTCAGCTATAGTAGGTGGTGGCTTCAGTCTAGATAGTATTTACAATTTTTTTTCCCACTTAGTTTAGTGGTTTGCTCTGATTTTATGTGAGATAAGCATTTAGGGGTTTATTACATAGACCTACAATATTATTCTCTGTTAATTCCTCTGAAGTAGCTAGATTTTCAGGAAGAAGCTGAAAACGTATGAATATTCAGTGTTAAAACCGTATCTTTTTATTTCATCAAAATCTTTTCCTGCAGCTCCATAATAGAAACTTGAGCTTCAGTTAAAGGGTGAATGAGATGCTGCTCCATCCTTCAATGTATTTCTCTGTTTATAGGAAAAGAGAGACAGCAACAGGTTTTCTAGATTAGGATGAAAATATTTGTGATTGCATTTGAAGGGAGTCTGATTTAAAAAAAAAGGGGGGGAATATTAAAAATAATTTTTAAAATACCTTGGAAAATAGCAGTTTTTCAGGACACAGAGATAAAAGATAAAAACCAGCCACTGCTTGTCACATAGATCTTCTGACTTAAGACCTGCCAAGGATGCAGTTTTCATGCATTTTGCTACTGTAAAATTTTTTTAATTATCCACAATCCCCACTTTCCTGCCAGGAAAGAGCAAATCCGGAAATAAGTGCACAGAACAATATGATGAGGCTTTATTTTTTTCAGCTGTAATGTTATATTAAACCAATAAAATCTATTTTGTGAGCTCCCTTCATCAGAATGGCAGAACTGGGGTCTGCACTTGCTGCTGAAGGAAAATGAGAATTATATGTCCTGGTGGTGTCTTGCAGAGGGAAACGTGGGATTCAGATGGTGCTTATGGGACAGTTCTTCCCGGAAATTAGGCTGTCGGCTTTTTATTTGGCAAATTTTATTTATGTGAGAAATTATTATGCACCGTGGGAGAAACTTGCTGCCTGTATCTTTCTGCATATGCAATTTTTGCTTATGCATGTGCAATGCCCTGCATTATTTATGCACCTCTCACCTGGTCTCCTATGTAGGATTTTTTCCAAGACCTTTCTAACCTAAGCAGCAAATTTATTTTTTTTTTTTTTTTTGCACCACTACTGTATTAAACTAAGATTTCTGTGGTATTTTTCACCTGCTGATGGGGCTGGCGGCACAGCTGGAGGAGCAGTGCTCCCCGAAACTGGGAGAGCTGGGCATTGTCCCCCATTGACGTGATGCGTCCCCCATTGACGTGATGCGTCCCCCGTTGACATGATGCATCCCCTGTTGATGTGAGGCCCCCAGTCTGCAACGTGCCCAACCTCAGAAAGGACAAAAGCGAGCTTAGGTGCTTGTCTCTGCTTCATCTGTCCCATCCAGACCCCTGCTCCAGTCGCCTTGTCTCCCCACTGACGAGGGTGTGGATGAAGTCTACTTTGCGGAGGAGGCCCTCAGGTTTGAGCAGCTGGAAGAAGCTGAGATAAGTGACCTCGAAGGTGCTTTTGTACAGGTAAAACATCGCACCCTGCTTGGGCTCAGGTCTGCAAGGAGCTCTTGCAGCCCAGCACACGCTGGGGGCTCGGAGCTTGTGCCAGGGGGACACGGTGCCCTGGTGAGGAGCAGGGACTGGGATGAGGACTGGGAATGTTGCCCACTGAGATGTCCCTACCTCTGAACCTGAGACAGCATCAGTGGGATGTTTTCACCCCAAAATGCTGGCGCTGAAGAACAAGCTGAGAGGCGGGGCAACGGTCGGGGGACATGGGGCACACAATCAATCTGCAATGTCTGCTCTTATATTGACGGAGCTGGTCTCTCTCACTTTAAAATGGCTTTTTTTTTGCTTTGAAGGTGGAAGAGGAGACAGCCGAAGCTACTGAAACTGATGCCGAAGGTATAATACACAGCAGCATAATGTCAAATTAGGATGAAACAAAACAGGCAATGCCATGCCCAGCGAGGGGAAAACGCGGCTTCTCCCTCCCTGCTGCTCCCCCTCTGGGAGCGGGCGGCCGAGTGGGCCTGTGTGGGCAGTCAGGGCTTTTTGCTGGCTTAAAACATCCCATGGGCACAGCAACGGCAATTTTGTCATCAGCTGGAGCCAGCTCTGAAAAGCTGGTGCTTATGCAGTGCTTAGCCTTGTTGATTAAGCAATCTCTGATGTGAAACAGGAGTTCCTCCTTCAGCTGAAGAATGTAAGGGGGATAAAAGGGATTTTCTCCACCACTTTGATGAATTTGGGAAATAGTGGGATAAAGTGTTTTTTAATATAAACTTTTATAAAGAGTTGGTAATGAAACTTAAGTGCCAGGCTCCCATTGCGGCCTGAGTGAACAAAGGCAGCTCCTGGCACAGGGGCCTCTTGTGATAGGCCGAGGGATAATAGCTTTAAACTAAAAAGGAGAAGATTTAAACTAGATAGAAGGGAGAAATTTTTTACACCGAGGGTGGAGACAATAGCAGAGGTTGCCCTGAGAGCTGGTGGATGCCCCATCCCTGGAAATATTCCAGGCCAGTCTGGACGGCTCTGAGCAACCTGTTCTGGTTGAAGATGTCCCCCCATGGCAAGGGGTTGGACGAGATAGCCTTTAAACATCCCTTCTCACCCAAAGTATTCTATGATAACTCCACCGATGCTGGGGAAGTTGCACAAGGGATGGCTTGACCTGAGCCCTGGTGCAGGCTGGAGGTTTCTCTGCTCACGTGGTCTTGCAGCAATGCTAGAAAAGCATGCGGTAGGACGCTCACCACCATGGCTACCAACAGAACCCCAAACAAAAGCCCCAGCAGCCTTGCATTTCTCTGTGCTGACACAGTTGTCCTGTCTCAAACCACTCTGTGTTTTATTGCAGCTTCAGATGCCTTGTCTTTTGCTTGAAGCACCTAGGTGCCTAGCAGCATGTCCAAGCGTGCCCGAGACGTCGAGCTAGATCAGCTGGTGCATGACAAGCCGCTCCATGGCGGGGACGCCTCCCCTCCCGGCTGCGGTGCACTAGAGCAGCTCCCCAATGTCCCCAGCTACCGAGCCACCGCTGCCTCCTGCACCCCTGTCCTTACCGCCAGCAAGCCAAAGGCTGGAGTTGTCAACCCCAATTTTTGCAATGAGGAACAATCCCCGCTAGGTATTAGAGATGTCGGCTTTGACAATGGGCTTGCGTGGCTTGAGGGGGGCGAGGGGTTATTCCTGGAGTAGTTGCTTTCTGTTGGTTTTCTGGGGGAAAAAAAAAATAATAAAAGCACATGTCATGTTGCAGCAGAGAGGCTGGGGAACAAAATTCATGTTTTTTTCTGCTTTGGGCTCATCACTGTGTGCCTTTCTAGCTAAGCTCTAGAGAGCGTTTGCTAAATTATATGCTATATGTTTTGACCTGCTTGGCCAAAAACTCTCTCATGAAGGACCTGCAGGCAGAGGGTTAAATATCCGCTGCGCGCAGTTTTCTCCTCAGCATTTGTGCAACCCACTCGTACTAAGAGGACAGTAAGATGAAGGTTTGCTGTTCACAGTTTTCTGCATTTTAACCCAGAAGGACAAATTATGTTTCTGAAGCTTTGCTTTGCTTTGTTTTTAACCAGCAAGCTGAATTCTGCTGCTTTTCCTTACATATAATGGGATTTGAACTTTGCAACCGGAACAGGCGTTTTCTTGGTGATTTGATCGAGCCATACTCTGACCCACTGGTCCCATATCGGTGTGGGGCAGGAGGGGGATGCACGGGGTCTTTCAGACGTGTGAAAACCTCCCTTAGAAGAAATCCTGCAGGAACTCACTGCATTTTGTTATATAGTTGGGAAAAGGCAAGACGCTTCACAGCCTAGCCGGCTGTGGGGTCCAACCAAGATAACTCCCAGCACCATTTCTCCCTTGGAAAATTGGCACTTCTCCTTATACCCCCTATGAATACCCAACCTTCCTGCTTCTAACCTTTGCTCCTGGCAAAAAAGAGGGGCTGTTAGTTGTTATTTAAATAGTGCCTTATTCTGTGTGTAATTTGGAGCTTGCACAATCCATGTGTTTATGTTCAGGAGACCCAGGGGATTTTCTAGACCCTGGGTTTGCAGCTGGAAATCCTGGGTTCCTGCATAACACCTGCAGCTGGTAATCCTCATCGCCAACGTTTTCTGAACCAGGGAGACCCAACGCTTGCACACAGTAGTTGCAATCACTGCAAGCTGGGAAAGCAGAAGGGAAGCAGGTGGCACTTCTTACAGTGTTAATACTGGGAAAGAAAAAAAAAAAAAAAAGCTCCAAACTGTTAGGAGAAAGAGTGCTG
This sequence comes from Chionis minor, assembly GCA_013398295.1. Classification (NCBI taxonomy): domain Eukaryota; kingdom Metazoa; phylum Chordata; class Aves; order Charadriiformes; family Chionidae; genus Chionis; species Chionis minor. The sequence goes on from VZSF01005412.1 coordinate 93,679, forward strand.
GGCAAGAAAGGAATGAAGGGAAAAGGCGAGTCCTTCCAACACGCTTCAGGGTTTGGGGGCAGCTCCGCGGAGGTGCTGGGGCTTGGGGATTCCTCCTGGCTGCGCCCCTCTCACCTGCAATTATTGTCCTTCTCCACGGGCCAGGTAATTACCCCACCGTGGACATCAAGGATGTGGACAGTGGAGGCGATGCTGTGGAGAACGATGGTACCCATTTACCGGTGCCCATTGCCAGTGCTCCCAACATGCTGGTGGTGCCCGGCGCAGCGCCAGCATCCCCCAGGTATGGCTCTGCCCAGGCGCGGTCCCCAGCTCCTGAGAGTCTCACCCCCCCCTCCCCCCCCCAGTGGTGCTGGTACACAAAAACTTATGCAACCATAGGGAGCAACCCACTTCTGGCAGGTCTGGACAGCAAGACGGGGTGATGCATGTGTGGTGGGTGACACCCTAGTGCAAGGCAGGGGAGATGGTAAAAGCCTTACCTCTTGTTTGCATTTTTTAAGTGGTTAAGTTTTGTTTAAAGCTTTTGGGGACCGGGGACAGCCCTGTCTGTGTGTCCTCCTGGTTTGGTCTCCAGGCTGTGGTCAGATCCCATTTGCCTGCTGACACGTGTCTGTGCTCCCAAATTCAGAGCATGGGGGGTCTGCATGCGGGTTTTCATCATAAAAACCCAACTTCTCGCATTTTTGCTGGAAGGGTTTGCAGCATCTCCCCCTTCACATCAAGGGTGCTCAGAGAGGGAGAGAATTAAAATTGAGGCTAGAGGAAGCCAATGGTTGTTGCTGGGGTTCTTTTGCGGCTCAATTCTTGCAGAGGATTAAAAATAAAAATGAAGGTGTGTTTTTCTGTGCTGAAAACCAGGTGTTAAATTCATCCCCACATAATAGTTTGGATTTTTTAGTAAACAAGCTCCTGCGGGACTTGAAAACTAAATGTCAAAGATGCCCATGATCCAGTCTGTTGAACAGCTTTTTGAACTGGGAAAGCAGAGCCCAAGGAATCATATGAAATACATGCAGTGCAAACACTGACAGTGTTAAGAGGCCAGTTATTTAAAGCCTGCTGAATCTCACTGCCTTTTTGTATTAGCCCAAGGATGAAAATTGTCCCGTGGCAAGAAGCTCATCGCTGGAGAGCAGTTGAGGCTTGTCCTCAGCCACACAGCACTCGGTGTCATTCTGGGGAAACACCTTTGCCGGTCGCTGCTCAGGATGGGTTTTTCTCTCTCGGGTTAATGAACAGGACAGGCTATTTTTCTGAGACAGAAACATTCACGTTTTCCAGTCCCATCAGCAGGTGCAGCAGCTCTTGCTTTGAATGAGGGTCAAGGTGATGGGCTTTCCCATATGCCTTCAAGTGACCTGAAAAATGGATGAGAACTCAGGTTAACAGCCATGTCGTGCATCCCAGCACACCTTGGGCATCTTTAGAGCCCAGAGTCCATCAACCCAAAGGTACAATCTTAGTTTGTTTAGATCCACTTATCTATGTGCAGTTCTGTCCCCACCATCACTTTTTGTCAAGTCTTTTATCAAGACCTTATTGTGGCCTTTTGATATGTAAATGGAAGCTTATAAGAAAGATGGAGAAAGACTTTTTACCAGGGCCTACAGTGGCAGGACAAGGGGACAGGGTTTTAAACTGGCAGAGAGTAGGTTTACACTGGATATAAGGAAGAAATGTTGTACGCTGAGGGTGGTGAGCCCCTGGCCAGGGTTGCCCAGAGAAGCGGTGAATGCCCCATCCCTGGAGGTGTTCAAGGCCAGGTTGGATAGGACCTGGGGCAACCTGACGTAGTGAAAGATGTCCCTGCCCACAGCAGAGGGGTTGGATTAGATGATCTTCAAAAGATCCCTTCCAACCCAAACCGTTCTGTGATCCTATGATTTCCCAGTAGAGTAATTTTTTGGAGCACTTCAGTTTTCTCATGCTATTTTCTACCAGTTTCATAAAGCAGGTTGTGTGCTTGCAGTTACACATATGGGCATATGAACCTTTCTGCTATGTCTCCAGGTAGTGTCTCTCAAGGCAACACTGGAGGTCCTTGGTAGAGCTGGAGATCTTTAAAATGAGCAACTCCTGTTTGCAAGAGAAACATAAAGAAATAAAATTTCATCGTTCTGGACCAGAAGGGAAATTATAGACTCTGGCTGGTGTTTTCAGAGGAAGAGGACATCAACTCTGCATTGAGCAATCATCCATTTATCCTAACTCACTTCTTTTGGCCACAGTCTTGAGTTTTTCCTACATGGGGCTGTGAAGGATTGGGGTTAATGTTATTCACACAGAGTCACAAAAGACTCTCTGCAAATGAGCCGCATGTTGTCTAACTGGTGCCTGGAAACAGACTTTTGCAGGTTATAAATACCAGGATACACCATAGAATGCCATACGAGGGACCCTGTGCATCCCACGTTGCCCCGGGCAGGCACAGGACAGCTGGTGCTTGTGGCCACAGCTTCCCAAGGGTGTTGAAAATGGAGCAATATTTAGCCTGTGACGGGCACTTCCATCATGGCTGGCTGTTTAGTGGATGGTTGCGTGGTGGCCGGTGCTCCCAGAGCACAGCTGGAGGCTTCGCTTCTGGGCAGCATCGGAGCACCCACTGATGGTCCTTGCCAATGGCCAAGCTCAGGCAGCAGCTGCTCACCTCGTGTTGCTCACCCTTTAGCTTTATTTAGGCAATTGTACTCTCTACTTGGTCTCTTGAAGTGGCAATTTACATTTTTATTGCCTGTATTCAAATTCTTTCATACTTGGCTTCCTGCATTTTTATGCAAGGGGTTCTTGCAGCGCTTTGTACTTGTGCACTTCTCAATTTACTTACTATTAATTTATTATTTATTTGTTTATCAAATCTTTAACTTTTAGCTTTTACTTGGTCTACATGCACTCCTTTTCACTAGCTATGCACCTCTTGGGTCACTCGGTGTCATAGGAGACGCGGTTTGCAGTCTTCATGCATTGGTGGAAAAAAATCTGGGGGTTTGTGCTGTTCTGACTAGCAGTCCAGAGGTCATGTCCCAGAAAAACATCCCCTGCAGCTGGAATGTATTAAAGGACTGAATGTTTTCCCGGGGCTTATCACACAAGTTCCTTTTTTGCCATGGATGGTTGAAAAACTGCTAGTTCTGCTGGGGTTTTGGACTTAGGGTTGCACATACGTGAGCTTTTCCATGGGACTTACTGTAACATCACAGGTTTCCTCTGAGCCCTTCACCCACCATTCTCTAAAATCCACTAAAGTTTGTAGTGCTTTTCAGTTAGCTCCTGTTCCTTCTTATATCCGCGTCTGCTGGAAACACAGGTGAACTACAGGCACTGCAGAATATCAAGGGATGTTTCCTGCGCCTCTGGATTTACAGCCTTCCTGGGGACGTTTATCTCCTCTTACATCTTCCCCAGGGCATCCATTAATCTGAAACAAAAAGAGGCATTCTTTCCCAGACCGATGATGACACACAAAGACTTGCATGTATTTGGAGGGTACCATGTGAGCTCGGTGGCCCGTGTGGAACCATGCCCCAGGTGAAGAGCGGGGACAAGCGATACCCTGTCTGCAGGATCCCCCTTAGAGAGCAAGAGGTTGTTGGGCTGCCCATGTAGGCATCTTGGGCTTGCTCATGGATGAGGCTGGGCAATGGGCCAGCGTGGTGCCCCAACGGGACAGAGGCAGGGGAAGAGTGGCTGGAGACTGGCGAGAGGCGATTGATGTTTGTCTATCATGGACCTTGGCAGGACTATTTCTCCAAACTAGTTTTGGTAATCTCTCCATCCACATCTGAGGGTACTTTAATAGGGGAGTTGGTGGTTTTCCTCTGCCCTGGCACTGTGCACTTGGAGAATGAAGGTTGCGTTGGTCTTGTTCAACTGCTCCCCTTCCTGGCAGGGCACACCTTAGAGCCAGCGAGGCTGGAGGCCAGTGGGTTCATCACATTTGGCTTTCTTCAGGAGACTTGCGGTGACAGGATGACCTCCCTCAGCACCCTGCTTGCTCCTGCTCCATGGCACTAAGCCATTTTACACCAGCATCAGTGAGATCCTGGTTAATTTAGAGCAACACCTGTGGTGGCAGAAGATGAATTCTTTGTTACATTTAAAACTCTGGACTCGACTGCAGGTTTGCAAACCAGATTTTTGCTGTGTTGTCTTCTTCATATGCAGATCTCTTTCTGCCATGTTGCCCGCCCACATGTAAGGAAGTTGTCCCAGAGGCCCATCTGTACCGAAGGGAGCCACCAGCTGTGTTAGGACTCATTTTCTAGGAAGACATCAGTTGCCACTGGCTCAACATTGCCAGGATAGCCTTTACAGTGCTCCTCTTGAACCTGGAGCCATTCTCAGCTGTTGCACTTTGCACTTGGCTTTGCAGATATCAGCAGCCATTGAAGGGTCCATGTAATGTACCCGCTGCTCTGCAATTCACTTTTTGGCTCAGCTGTTCAAGGTGGGATGGAGCCGACTGAGAGCAGGGCAGGGTCCCCAGTACCTTCGTGGTTTCCCAGATTTCACCTTCTTGCACCACCTTGCATTTTTCTTGCCCGCCTCTTGAAGCACCGTGGTGTGATGGTGCAGCACTGGGCATGAGCAGGGAGCAGTGCCCGCTCTCCGCGCATCTTGCCAGGTGACCAAATGGGTTGTGAAATGGGGGGCTGGGTGTCCATGGGTGGCTGCATGCCCATTCAGTCGTGGGCTCGGTGGTGCCCAGGAAGAAATAGGGCTTTAGCAACAAAGCATCAGGGTGGTTTGCTCCAACTGACTTCAGACAACGTCAAAAATTAGGGGAAAACTGACCCTGGTAGGAGAAGGGGAAGTGGAAACAGATGAGACCTGGCAGGAGGAGAAAGAGGAGCTAGCTGAGGATGGGGGATGAGCTGAGCGTCGGTTGCTGTGTTTATGTCCACAGGAGGATGCTGCTGACCCCAGAGGATGGTCTGGACGAGGGACTGGTGAGCCAGTCCCCAACCCGAGCGCTGCTGGGCTGTGATGAGGAGCAGAGTGAATGGTGCGTGGTGGGACTGAGGGGCTCCAGATCAGCCGAGCTCCCAGGCATTTGGATCCCGGGGCTCGTGTGGAAATAGCAAAGATCCTAGAAAGTGCTGGGATACTGAAGGGAGAGGGAGCCATGCCCGCAGTTGGTCTAGTGCTGTGTAACAAGTAATGCACCCTCCTCTCCAAAAATAATGATTGCAATGCCCCCTGGAGCAGAAACTGCTCTCTTGTTTTTCTTGTATGCAGGTAGAAATATTCTCCTTAAAAGTAAGTTTGACCATGGAGAAGATGCTCCTTTGATCTTCGTATGCCATAGGACTATGGGGAGACCTTGTTTTTACTGATTAGAGAGAAATTACCTTCTTCAACGTAGGAAGCAGGCACAAGCTGGGCATCATGTACCCCAGGTCCTGGCTTCCCTGCAGCCCCAGGGGACAGCCTCGGAGCTGGCTGCCCTCTCTGGGAAGCAAAGACTTGGGCAGGGTCTGTACCTCCACATGGTGCAGGGTTTTACTTTCTTCCTGGGCAGAAATTGTACACCAATTATCACAACAAACCAGCTCAGAGCTACAGCAACCGAGCTTGTTTCTGTCCTCCCTCCTAGTTGTGCTTCTCAGTCATGCTAGGTGTGAATCCAACTTAGTTTTAATAAAGACGCTGAAAAGAGATGATGTAATTCATAAATTCAGAGATTTGGTGCACATTTTCACCTCATAGCTCTTCCAAAATCTTCTTTTCCCAAGCACGTGCAATCCAGCCTGGGATCTTGGTGGTTCCCAAGTCCCTCTGGCGGCATCTCACGCTCCAGGGATGAGGCCGGTGCTGCTTGATGGTATTTTACTGAAACCACCTTAACATGTGTTCTTCTGATTACACAGTGGCCAAATAAATAGGGGTAAATCCTAATTCAGCATGCCATAGGTTAAAAAAAAGGGTCACGAACATGACCTTGGGCTTTGCTCCATGTGTGAAATGCCCGATGTTCTCCTTGCAGCCTGCCCAAGCGCATTGGTTCAGCCACGAGCCTGAGCAGCGCCATCGTCAACACCCGGCTCCAGGAGTTGGTGAAGCTCTTCAAAGAGAGAACCGAGAAGGTGAAGGAGAAGCTGACTGACCCCGATGTCACCTCGGATGATGACAGCCCGGTGACATGTGAGTTCATGTGGGGCTGGGAGAGTTTAATGATGGGTACCCGCACACATTGTGTTTTCAGGGATACAGCTGCTTTAAAGACGGTAAAACAAATTGCAGTAAGCAGATTTTCTGCCCTTTAAAAAATAACTGTGTGGCCTCTCCCAGCCCCTGCCAAGCCAGCACCTGCGGCAGCACCGGTGCCCCCCCCAGGCGGGGAACCACAGGGGGACAAGCCAGCAGGGGACGAGCACTACTGCGAGATGCTGTGCTGCACGTTCAAGTACCGGCCCTGGCTGGACCACCTGAAAAACTACCGGTTCCCCAGCAGCATCGACCCGCTCACCAGTGAGTGATGGAGTATGGCCACACACCTGGGCTGGGGGCAAGCAGGTGGGAGAGGCGGGGAGGAGGTGTAAAAGACGAGACCTTGTAGAGAAGGGAGGACAACTAAGCAAGGAGCAACTTAGCTTACACCTACCTACTAAAAACCAGAGTTTTAAAATCCCCTGCAAAGTACAGAATTTCCTAAATACTTCCTGATGGCTGTGGGTGTCAGGAGCATGGAGAGGCTGCCTTCTGCTTTTCAGGCTTTTTAGTGGGCAGATGCTGTGCCTGTGGTGTGAACACCCCAAATGAAAAATAAAATCACAAAGTAAAAAGCCCTTGCCCTGGGGACACCCCACAGGAACCCAGCTTCTTCCTTAGTCTTTGCTGTTTCACAGCCGTTTCGAAGCCTGTGGTGTCTGGCAGCTGTTGGCTCAGCACAGCCTCGGGGCTGAAAGCAAGAAAGTTGGTATTGTGGGAGCAAAGCTCCCAGCTGACCCAGCAAAGTTAGAAGAGGGTTTCTGTTAAAAAGCAACGTGTTCCACAAGCCCTGGTATTCACTTTCCATCTAGAGCACAGCTCACTTGCAGTTAAATGCTGTCCTCCTGCAGGTTCCCTCCTTGCATGCAGGGCAGGGCAGGGGATGGAATCCCCTTTGCGTAGTGGATTCTCACGGACAAGGGACGTGTGCCTGGCTAATCACAGTGTGATTCCTTGTCTACAGACCTGATGTACGTGTTGTGGCTGTTCTTTGTTGTCATGGCCTGGAACTGGAACTGCTGGTTGATCCCCGTCCGCTGGGCTTTCCCCTACCAGACACCAGCAAACATCCACTACTGGCTGGCCATAGACTACCTCTGCGACCTCATCTATCTGCTGGACATCCTCGTCTTTCAGACCCGGCTGCAGTTTGTCCGGGGGGGAGACATAATAGTGAGTGGCAGCGCACTGCATCCCACTGCTGGGGACTGGCTGTGGAGACCTCCCGTCCCCATCACCCCAAGAGACATGGATGGAGCTGGTCACCCGTCTCTGAATTGAGCTATCCCACCATGGCCCTGGCCATCAGGGCTATGTCCACTCTTGGAGGACCACAAGTGTCTCTCCTGCCATGTAGTGGATAAGTCCTTTTGTTCACCAAAAGTACATATTTTTCCCCTAAAGTCAATACCAGCCCATCTAGAACACATGTGGTCCACGGCAGCCCTGTTCCTGGAGGAACAGGGTGCTCGGAGGGTGCTGCTTCATGGGGCAGTCCTGCCAGCAGTGCTGTGAGGTGCACGTGGACCGGCCTCGGCGCAGCCATACACTGCTAATCCGAGAGCAAGCGGCATAATAAACCAGGTTTAATTTTCATGAGCACAGAATGCATTAGCGATATGAGAAAGCAATTGCAATCTGAACGCATAGATCGCACGGCTGAGATAAGGGACAGCCCTTGATTTCGTTTCCATATCCAGTTAAATAAGCTGTGAAAAATAAAGCCTTGAGGGTACAGCCTTCCCGTGGCCCATGCAAATGTTCAGACAGGGAGGTTTCTCCTGTAAACTCTGACTTTTGTGGTGCTAACACTGCGACGTGCTTTCTCCAGGATGGAAAATGAGCACAGGATGCCCCGAGATAGGATGGAAAGATGGCATATGGCCAGGTTTTCTTCTGCTTTTCTTGCTGTGTTTCCCTTCCCGGGCACAAAGGGAGTATTTTCCTTGTTGTGGTACAAAAGTAGACAGGCATGATCATGTTGGCCATGACTTTCCTTTCTGCAAGTAATGATCAATCTTCCTCTCTCTCCCTCCTGTTCCCAACTAGACCGATAAGAAGGCCATGAAAGAGAACTACCTGCGTTCACAACGTTTTAAGGTTTGACGTGATTTTATTTATTAATCTGAATCTTCAGTCTGAACGGTGGACTGCAGCTCCACCCCACCCCACCTGCAGGTCCCCACAGATGTTTCTCTCTTTGTGTGGATTTCAGATGGATTTGGTGTGCCTCCTGCCCCTGGATTTCTTCTACTTCAAAGTTGGTGTCAACCCACTCCTGCGCTTTCCTCGCTGTCTGAAGGTGAGTTGGAGCTTATAAAATCGGGCAGAACACCACTTGCAGGGGATGTGAAGGAGTCCCACCTAGCTATGGGTTGCTAGAGTCATCGATGCTGACAAGAGAATTGTAAAATAGACGGGAAGTCTTGTCCTGAAGGCTTTGCGGGGATGTTGGCCAAACACTTCATTTCAATCCTAAAACACACTCACATTTGAATTGAAGGGCACTTATAGATGGAGCCAAATCTGTCCGGGACGGTTCATGCTGCAGAGAGGCTGCAGCAAGGGAAGGGAGAGGGAGCGAGGTTTTACGGGGATGTAACTCTTCCAGCGGGGCGCAGGAAGCTGGAGCACACTGCTTTCCTTCTCTTCCCAGTACATGGCCTTCTTCGAGTTCAACAACCGCCTGGAGGCTATCCTAAGCAAGGCATACATCTACAGGTGAGAGGGAGGGAGAGAGCGTGGAGTTGCTGTTTACTGCTGGGGAAGAAGGTTCACTTTGGTCTGCACCCATTTTGGGTTTCTGATTTATTTTCCTGCTGTCCCTAGAGCAGCTGACGTGGGTGTTGGCTGATGCAGGTGGGATGTGGGGTTCCTGAAGACCATGTGGGTTGGATCAACGTCTCCCCAGCGCAGTGGGGATGGGGGTCCTGGCAATGAAGAGGAGCTGCCAGTGGATAAGCTGCTCTTTCTGGAACTTCTGGAGCTGCAGGGCTGTGGGAGGGAGCAGCAGGGCCACACGTTTGGGTGCTCTGTGGTTCCTGCGTTGGCAGGATATGCATGGTCAATGCTCAGCTCATCATTTCAAAGCTCCTTGTGACGCCGGGGGCGATCGGATGTGTTTCTCCCAGCAGACACCGTATCATCTCCCCTCCTGCTCTCTTTGGTTTTATTTTGCAGAGTGATTCGGACCACTGCCTATTTACTGTACAGCTTGCACGTGAACTCCTGCCTCTACTACTGGGCATCAGCCTATGAAGGACTGGGCTCTACCACCTGGGTCTACGATGGGGAAGGAAACAGGTACAAGCCAGGGCGTGGGTCCTCACGTCGCACAGCTTGCTGTGATGAGCTGGAGCAAGAAGGGAGGCGTTAGGATGCAGCTGGGTTCATAAAACTCCCTGAAACAAAGGGTTGGGAGTGCCAGGATAAGATGTGGAGCCAGGGAGAATGAGGAGAAGATACGGAGCCAGGTCAGGAGGGATGGGATATGCAGTAATAAACACTGGTGCAAGATGAAGAGGCTGTAACTGGGCTGCCATGGAAGGCAATGGCAGGTCCAAGAGGCTGAAAAACTGGGAACGTGGTGCTGGGAAACAAGGAAACGCTCCCTGGCTGAGTGGGATGGCAGTGTGAGCTCCGTTTCTGCCTGTGCTCACCTGCTGCCAGGTAAGGATGGAGGGTTGAAGCTGGGTGTCTTCTAGGTGCCATGTGTCAGGCCCCTCACACAAGCCCAGCACCCTTGTTCACAGGGTGGGAGACAGGGACGGTGGCCACCCTGTCCCCCGGCCGTGGCATTTCCAAGACACGTGTGTTCAATGTTCATTGCGCTGTTGATGATGGATGCCACAGGGGGAGCACTCGGCTTGCGAGCCGAATGCTGCCTCGTAGGAAATGCCCACATCTGTGAGTTGTACAACGCAGGCGAAATAAAACACTGAGTAAAATTTCACTAATTTAGCACCATGCAGTAGACAGGAGTTTCCTGGAAAAAAAAAAAAAAGGCATGAGCAAGGCATTAAAGACTTAGTGTGAGGTGCAGGTGGGGATAAGTGACTGTCACCTCGGCAGCCTTAGTGCAGGTGTTGCCTTCCCTTTGAGTGCTCGACTGCCCATGTTAATGTTGCTGCTATATAGTTATTTTGTGTGATATGCATATCTGTATCTATCTGTAGGTGTAACTATAAAATCCGAGGGAGTACCCAAGACCAGAGAATCAAGAATTCACTTGTCAGCTCCTGAGTGTCCTGCCAACAATTTCCTCACAAACCCTTTTTTACCCTTATTTCTAAAAGCGTAAATGTTGCTGAAAATATCTTGCTGGTTTATAGCAGTGGGGCTGAAAGATACAGAAAATGGGAATAGCCAGAGCATCCGAGCCTCCTGTGCAGAGGTTTCTGGTGAGTTCCTATGTCCCCCTGCTCCTGTAGCATCTCCAGGAGCACCTGCAGGTGTAGTGGGGAGTCTGCAGCCCCTTAATTTTCCATTTGTCACCCATAATTACTCTCATAAGGCTCTTGCTTGCCATGGCCAGAGGATGTGAGCTCGGTACCAAGGGATGAAACAGGCCTTCACACCAGAAAGGCTTTCAAAGCTGCCTCCTCTTTTCCTCCCAGCTACGTCCGCTGCTACTACTGGGCAGTCAAAACCCTCATCACCATCGGGGGCCTGCCAGACCCCAAGACGCTGTTCGAGATTGTCTTCCAGCTGCTGAATTACTTCACAGGCGTCTTTGCTTTCTCCGTCATGATAGGACAGGTGAGTGAGGGTCACGCAGGGTTCCCAGCCTCAGGTGGGGAAGGTTTTGGTGGGGTTGGTCCACAGGTTTGTATCTCCAGGTCTGTTTTTCCCATGCAAGGACCTGCTCAGCATCATCAGAAGACAAAACAGGTTTGGCAGATGCTGTTAGGACCCAGTATACGCACTCTAGACTGCTTAATCTGTGTGATGGATGTGACATCAATTAAAACATCTCTTCCACCCCTTCCTCCCATTCAGATGAGAGATGTGGTCGGCGCTGCTACCGCAGGGCAAACTTACTATCGGAGCTGCATGGACAGTACCATTAAATACATGAACTTCTACAAAATCCCCAAAAATGTTCAGAACCGGGTGAAAACGTGGTATGAGTACACGTGGCATTCACAAGGCATGCTAGGTGAGATCCAACCTCTCCGAGGGTCAACACTTTCACCTTATATTTTACTGCGGTTGCTTTGCAGAACCAATATGTTACTATCAAACAGCCCTACAGTTTCAGGGCGGGGGTGGCTTATTTTAGTCTTTGCTACACAAGCTTGTTTGCCCACCTATAGAATATATAGGCTGCCACCAGGCTGCAGTGCCTTGATGACCTGGCATCACTCACATTACACTAAGCCCAGCATCCCACCTGCCAGTCCCTGGGTAGAGGACAGCGACTGGCAATCGCTGGCCAAAGCATGTCCAGCAGCAAACCCACTAGCTGTCCCACCAGTGAATCATCAGGCAGGACCTCTGCGCCCACTCTCCTGACCAAGAAAGATGCTGGCTTGGACTCACTGCTCTGTCTCTGAGAGCTGTCAGGGCAGGGATGAAGCGAAGGGCAGCTCTCCATCACCCGTTGGCTTTAGACCTGAGGGTTGCTGAGTGGGCCGGTGCTGGAGGAGACCCTTCTGGGTGAGCTGGCTCCTGCCCTCTGCCACCAGAATGCAGGCTGCTTTCCCGCTGGCATGCCCACATTCCCACAAGGACACACTCTTGGATCAAGTGCTGGAAACAACCAGTTTTCTGCTTTGTCTCACAGATGAGTCAGAGCTGCTGGTGCAGCTGCCGGACAAGATGAGGCTGGACATCGCCATCGATGTGAACTACAATATCGTGAGCAAAGTGGCCCTCTTCCAGGTAGCCTCTGCAGTGTGGGTCCTGGCTGGCAGAGTCTGCCATGCCAGCACAGACTGATGGTGCTATCAAATCTGTTTTGGCTCAGGGCTGTGACAGGCAGATGATCTTTGACATGCTGAAGCGGCTCAGATCAGTGGTCTACCTGCCTAACGACTACGTGTGTAAGAAGGTAATGAGATGCTCGGGTAGCCTCCCATCCCTGGTGTGGTGGCCATGCTGTGCGGGGCACTTGGAGCAATGCAGAGTGGGGAAAACCAGGCCTGGCCCATCACAGTGGCATCCAGCTGCTCCACAGGGAGGGAATTCAGAGCAAAACCATCCTGGGTGGCAGCAGGTCTTGTGCAGAGACTGACCTCTTCTGCTGCAGCTACAAACAGCAGGGGAGCAGGGAAGAGCCTGCCGAGCTGGAGGAGACTTTGGGATCCTTCCATGAGGATGCTCGGGAGCGAGCACTGTCAGGACAAAGTGTTTTGAAAGCTTGGAGAGGGCAGTATGGTCGCGGGGGTTTCCAGGAAGATGCAGGTTAGGGCGTCCATAAGGTCTCCCTCTTTCCGGGCACCCCACGCACCACCCGTCTTCATCGCAGGGAGAAATCGGCCGCGAGATGTACATTATCCAGGCGGGACAAGTGCAGGTGCTGGGGGGACCCGACGGCAAAACCGTGCTGGTGACTCTGAAACCTGGGTCTGTGTTTGGAGAAATAAGGTGAGCAGCCAGGGAAATACAGCTCGCGGGCTCTAGGCAAGGAGGGTGGGAGGCGGGGGAGATCGGCAACACCCTAATGAATCTCTGTGACTGAGAGCCACAAACACTGAGAAGTGTCTGCTACGCAAATTAGAGCTACTTTTCTTGGACCTTTTTGTCATCATGCTGTTTTCTGCCTGGGGAGCTAGTGACAGTAAGCAGAGGTCCATAGAGGGATGGGAAAATGAATAAGAAAAGATGTTTCACTGAAACAGTCCCCCAGCCATTAATCTGCCCGTTTCATGGGCGTGTAAAGTCCTGTGCAAATCCATAACACAGTGATAGAGTTTGTCTTCCTGTGGCCCAGCAGACACTAGACTGGTGTAAAATGCAATATTTAAACTTTCAAACTGGCAAATCATATTTTTACATAGCGCCATGCCAACGTTTCCCAGCATTCTTTAAAAATTGGGCTTGGAAAATTTCACCGGGAGTGAAAATCAAACTCTGAGTCCTCTCAGAGAGAGACATGAAGGGGACACGATGGGAAAAGGGAGATTTTAAATTACAAACTTTGATCCCATTAGTAACAGTATTAATGTCTTGCCATGTCTCTCTCAGCTTGCTGGCGGCAGGAGGGGGAAATCGCCGAACAGCAAACGTCGTAGCTCACGGCTTCGCTAACCTCTTCATTTTGGATAAGAAGGACTTGAATGAGATTTTGGTGCATTATCCGGAGTCTCAGAAGCTGCTGCGTAAGAAGGCCAAGTGCGTGTCAGGCTGCTGCTTTCCAGCCTGTGGGGTTTGAAAAAAAAAGCAGGGCATTGGGTTACAGACTCAGAGGGGGGATTTCTCTCTGTGCGAAGCCCTGGGAAAGTTCCTGCCATGGTGGCCAAGGCGTGAGGCACACATCCCTGGAGGAGAGCCAGGCGGGAGCTGCTGTGCTTCGGCAGAGGGCTCCCATCCCTTGCCGCAGGCTGGAGATGCCCAGAGACAGCCCAGCCCTACTGCAAAGCTGCACTGCTAAAACTGGGCGCAACTTGGGAACAAACGTGGCCGAAGTGCATTTGTTTAAAAATATACTAAAGTATTCACTTCAGATTTTTGGCATTGCTCAGATTTGTTATTCTGTCTGTTTTTGTAAGGTGTAAAAAAATCCTTGTCCTTTTAAAGTCTGATTTTTCTGCTTTTTAAAATCCAGCTAACATAACATGTCCCCGGACTGAAATCAACTCTCTTTTTTCCTTGCTGCAGGAAAATGCTGAAAAACAACAACAAACCCAAAGACGAGAAAGGAGCCCCCGGAGACCCACTGATCATCCCCCCAAAAGCTGACACCCCGAAGCTCTTCCAGGCTGCCCTGGCCGCCACAGGGAGGATGGGAGGCAAGGGGCCGCTGGCACAGCTCCGGTGGAGGCTGAAGGAGCTGAAGGCAATGCAGGCGATGCAGGTCAGCACAGGGACAATGGCAATTTGGTTTTGCTTCATTAGATGCCAAGTTGCAGATCTCCCTGACCAGCTCCAGAGACTGTCCTTAAGGAGTGAGCTCAGGTCTTCGGGGTCTGACCTGGCATGGGCAGATGGGAAGGGGTGGTCCAGCGTCTTACACACGGCCTTGGGACAATGTCATTGTTCCACTGGGGTTTGTTTGGCAACACAAAAGGGAAATACAGTGATTTTTTGCCCAGCTGTGCTAAACCTGAGTCTAGTTTCTAGCTAGGCTATAGCCACAGACAAACATCTCTTCCATGCTGCAGAGACAGAGCCACTCATAATTAATCACTGTGCTGGTGGGATGGAGGGGGGTGATGGCATCCAGCAGCCACAGCCCAGTCAATATTTGCAAAGCTCTCACAGCGTGGTGGGGGCAGAGGCCCCAGCAGCAGGCACACCGTCCTGCCAGCCCTACATGAGCTGCAGGGAAATCGCCCTTGGTTTTTTAGCATGAGCAACTGAAAAAGAAAATGGCCCTGCTCCTCTGTTTTTATTTTCTTTTTTTATTTTTCCTTCCAAGCGTCTCTGCTGCACTGGTATAAAAGGTGCAGGCCTTGTTGTTATTTTCCCCAGCATGGAGTTATGCGGACTATCACATCTGGATGCGTCAAGGGAGGTGAAAGAGCAGCTGATAGGGAGCGTGCGGTGGCCTTGGGGCTGGGTAAATATCCCGGGAGACACTCCGCATAACTGCATTTCTCAGTCCTTCACAAAAGCACGAGGAGACTTCACACCACACGGTGCTTCACACTAATTAATGACCAGCTAAAAGGCAGCGGGGAAGAGTGGCACTGTGTGCTCCAGCGGCAGTGGCAACAAGACCCGTCACTGGAGGGTGTGCAGACTAGGAGCTGACCCCACTGCTGCGGTCAGCAGGACCCCCTTAGAAGGACATCCCTCTCCATGGCATGTTCATAGGTCAGGTTTCTGAGGTTCCTCTCTAAAAGAGGTTTTGGACAGGGCAGTCTGGAGCTGCTCCCTCACAACACCACTTCTGCCAAGCTTTTGCCAAGATCAGCCCCTCCAGATGCTTCAGGAGCAAGCCAGGAGCGAGTGCAGGAGACATGAGAAAGCTTCGTCACTCTTGTCTCTATGTGCTTCCCTTGAGACGTGCAGGGTATAATCCAGCTGCCCCCCTCACAGGGGTTGTCTTTGACATCGCGATGGTGAGGTCCGGTGCGGTGGAACTCCACGAAACACCCGCCCGGCTTTGCACAGTATGGACACTGTGGTTGGGGGTAGTGAACAACGGTCGGTTAATATTGATTTTGCCTTTTTTTCGGATTGCAGGGTTCGAGCTTCAGTCCGGTCCCACCAAAATCACCAGTACACCGGAGATCACCTGTCACCTCCCACAAAGCACGCACCCACCTGGGAGAAGAACTATTCTCAAAATCTTCTGACAGTTTAGTCACCATTCGTGTGATTCCTACGGCACTAGAAGATGAAGAAATCCTTGCTGCTGAGATTTCAGAGAAAGAAGAAGAAAAAGAAGAGAAATGAAAACCAAGCAGGTCCTGGGACAGGAGTAGGAGTCAGGCAAACACCTGGGATAGAAGCTTTTTGTTAACGACTTCAGTGCAGTGGTTGTAGGCTTCGCTAAACGCTGCGGGTAGGATCTGCCTTTCTTTTCTGCCTAGACCTTCACCTGCTGTCGATAAAACCCGCTGCCCTATGACCCAGAACCATACAACGTTTCCATGCTCTGGAGATCTATTTTTATTGAGCATCTTTATGAATATTCCCATTAAATCTCAGGCCAGCCCTCTTGCTTCAAAATCCAGCCTTATGGAGAGGGAGCCCAGAAGAAATTGCTTTTTACAGCTCTGGATGGTTAATGTGAGCGTTCAGATAATGTGTGAAGAATTACTCACCTCTGACAGCTGAGTCACCGCTTGGCCAGAAACAACCACAGGAGAAAAAAAAAAAAGGTTTCTCTCTTGGGCTCAAGGTTGTTAGCCAGCATCTGGAGAGTGATTCATCCAAAAAGGATGTGGACTATGCTCCCAAGCTGAGCAGAGACCAAATCACACTGTCACGAGAAGGCTGAGGTCCATCCTGGTGTGTATAGACTGTAAGATGCTTGAAGGGTCCCTGCATGGTGCCAAGACCACCTTGGGTTTGCTGCTGGGAAGAAGAGCTCCTGCCAGCCATCCACCCTGGAGAGGTGGTGGGGTCTCCATGGCTGGTGCCTGTTACAGAGAGATTTGCTGAGCATCTTTCAGGGACTGAGAAACACAACCCTGAATGAGATGTTCCTGGAGATCCCTTCCAGCCCTGGGTTTCCATGGGTGCACCGACTTGCTGCTGCTGGAGGGATAAACTGAGCGGTTGCTCGGTTGATTTGCTCTTGGCCGTGTTTCCCATGGAGAAGCCACTCTGCTCTTGCTCATTGCTGCAAGATGGGTCGCTTGTCAAGGAGCTTTCCCAGCCAGGTTGAGACGGGAAGGCGAATGCCTGGTCAGCAGGTAGCATGCACAGCCGATGGCTCGAGGTGTCCGATTTTCTTCCAGCACTACTAGTTCCTTGTTTTCCTCAAACCCAGCACCAACTGGAGTGAGCTGCTGGTGAGCTGAGACGTGTCGAGAAGCAGTGGGCAAGATGGTGCTGGGTGAGAGGAAACCCCAAGGTTTCGACTTGCCACATCTCCCCAGCACCACTCACTCCATCCAGAGGAGCCAGTTTCCAGCCTCGGGAGGAAAAGCCAAGGCAGGTTTTGCCACAGGGAGCAGCCCTGGTGCCATGGCCGAGTGACTTTCCGGGTGTTCGGCAGACCCCGTGAGCAGTGCCGCAGGTTTCCCAGGTCTGGCTGGGAGACGGCCAGGCTGTTGGTGGTGGGTGCCAGTGCCGGCATCGCCCTCAGACGCGAGTGATCCCTCTTCCCATCAGCAGCCTGGGGCTGATCTTCACCTCCTACAGGGTCTTCTTGTTTTGTTGCATTTTTCCCCTCTCTTGCAAAATAGATGCCTTTCTGTGGCAGCAAAAAGCCAGAATATATGTTAGTGTTAATTAACAATGTCTTGCTCTTTTAAACAAATTTAATGAGCCACAGGAGGAGCTGAAGTCACCACTGCCCTACACGTTGCAGGGAAAAACCTGGCCTCACCCAAACCTCCCAAAATATTTCTTCTCGTCAGTTATTTGCAAGTGGTTTCCTGCTGGGCAGAAGGTTTCGGTGGGGAGTGCAAAGTTTTTTGTTTCGGTTTTTTTTCCCCACTATATAAATATTTATATAATCAAACCAGGAAATCTGCAAAAGTCAAACTGGGGTTCTGATTTGCTGCTACAATTTGATATGGTTTAGCAAAAGAGTTTAAATAAATAGTGGGCTATAATGGCTTTCATAGTTCACTATATCTACAATAAACATGGCGTAGATTACCATTCATTTGCTGTGGATTTATTTCAAAATTTCAGTTGTTTTCCATCTTCTTGCTCACTGATGCACCAGTGGAGCCAGGAGAGTCCCCACACATGGTTCACAGATTTTCTAACAAACTTTTTTAGAGGCTCTGAGGTCACGTAATACTGGTAGTAGAATTGTAATATATTTTTAATCACCAGAAGGAGGGGGAAAAGCTTTCCAATATGGCAAACACTTGCTTGGAGATTTTAGTTTTCAAGATGCAGCATTAGATGGTGATGGATATATGACTGGTAATTCTGGAACTGCGGAGAGATTTGAAATTATCCTCCTCTGCAAGCTGTTTACAGCTTTAGTTCTTTGGAGAGATTGTTCTGCAGGTAGTAATTAAGGTCAAGGTAGGGTTGGGCTTACAGGCTGGGTTGGAGAGCTGAGCTCAGATCTCTCTGCTGTGCAGGAAATGTACATTTAGAAATGCTATTTAGAAATGACAGGCAGACTAAAGAGATGGGCAGCTCGTTTAGTGCCTCTTGTTTTGGGTGTTGCCATAAATTGGCTTTGTGCTGAATTTTCAGAATCCATTCATTTACCATTGAAATGGTAAATTGGTAAATGAATTGCATTCATCTACCGGTTTTGCTGTATTTGCAATGGGCTCCCTTTGCATTCATTCCTATTAAATGTCCTGCAGTGTGTGCTTACTATGGGTCTGCTCCTTCTACTGTCCTTGTAATGTTCCTGATGGATTTGGTAACGCTCCATGTACCTTTACTGCATTTCTTATTAGCTTTTGCTCATTCTGCTTTGATGTCTTTCAGTGTTGGATCGATCCAATATGAGATTCTCTAATAATATTAATGCAGTATTTGGGGGATCTTGCCGGGCAGCTGCTGGCAGTTGCTAGTCCAGCACCCTGGAATTTCCAGCACCCTGGAAATTCTGCATTGCAGTCTTCCTCTGGTCTTATATTACTGATTAATGGATTTGTCAGAGGTGCATAGCCATAGAAACCAGGTTTTCTTGCAATGTGATTTTAGCTGTTGCTGCTTTTGAGTGAAAGAAGTGGAATAGATAACTGCTGAAGGAAGAAGCAGAGCTTGCTTTTGTTTGATCTGTATGAATGCGTTAGGTTTTGCCTCGCTATCACAAGTAGCATCTTTACTGAAGGCTTTATATATACTGTTTTAATATATATAGACACATATATACACTTTTAAAAATATATATATACTTTTTGTACTAGAGGGGTATTCATATTCCTCATGGCCTGTGCTGTTACATCTTTCAGAAAAGTGATACTGGTTTAATGTTGTGTATGAAGTTAGAGAAGACAAACATTTCTGATTGTCGTGGGTTTGGGCCGGATCGGCCCAAGCAAGCCGAGCGACAGATGTTCCCTCTCTCCTGCCGAGCAGGAGAGAGAGAAGAAGAGAGACTAGTTTAGTAAGAACTAAACTACTTTAATGAAATATAAAGAATAAAATAACAAAAGAAAATAATGAAATATATACAAAACCGTATCAAGCTCCCAGGATGACAATCACGTCACCAGCAGGCACTGGGAAGTCCCAGACCGGACTCAGCGACGGAAGGGAACTGGATCCAGGAATACATGGGTCAGGATCAAAGGCAGACGAACCGATGGAGTCCTCCTCGGACGCCGGCCATTGAAGAAGGAAAGCAAGAGTCCCAGCAAGAGCAAAAGCCCAAGCAAGTCGGAGAAGAAGGTGAAGCCGTAAAACGGGAAACGGATAAAACCGGAACAACTGAAACAACGGAACCACGGAACAACGGAACAACAGAACGCAACGCTGACCCTTTGATCCCTCAGCTTTTATACTGAGCATGATGCAGATGGGATGGAATACACTGTTTGGTCAGTTTTGGGTCACCTGTGCTGTCTGCTCCTCCCCACAGATGGGACCCCTCTACGCCTCTCTGCTTCCAGCCCTCCAACAAGGCAAATGACAAGGTGTCTGGCCTTGGTCGTTATCGCAGTATGTCTAAGCAAGGGCCTCTCTGCATACCGTGCCTTGGCATGAGCTATAAACATGGGTCTTATCACTCTGAGAAAGAGAAGTTTTCTGCACAATATGCTGTTAATTTCAGCAGTTAGAAGAGGCCTAGTTAGAAAGCAGAGTTACTGAACAAAATTGGTCCTGTTTTACCTCAAACCAGGACACATAAAAAAATCAGCTTACAAAAGGAATAATCTAACTGACCATAGACATCTGACTGGGGAGCAAGTTGTCTTTCTCTGGATAGAAAAAGGGCAGGTAGCTTCTCTTTATTTATAGTTGGAGCAATCTTTTAAAAAGATTAAGTGCAATTGCAGGTTAATCACTGATAAGGTTATAATGAAAGTAAAAACAAATAAGCAGGTTTGGGGATTAGGCTCGGGTCTAGAAAGAAATCGTAGGATAAATGGAAAGCCCAGTTAAATGGTGTTTAATTAGAAAGCTTGAAATAAAATTAAGCACTTTAACCTTGAAACCTGGAGACCTTGACCAGCAGGACATGCTCCTAATTCTGGGAACAGTCTGTAAACCGCTTTTTCTGCCTATATGTATTTTTTTTCCGTTTTCTGCTTTGAGTCATGGTTGCAATTAAATCCCTATGAATTCCTTTTACCTTCTTCTAAAACGGAGCCAATGTGAGTCTGGTTTTCGCTGCCATGAGCACACAGCTCCTTTTAAGTGCAGTGATGGTCCCACTGGAGGGAACAGCCAGGAAAAAAAGCCGGACCACCCTTTGGGAAAGGGTCACACAAGCTGATGGGTGCCCATGCCAGCTTTTATTAACAGCAGTTTAGGCTTAGCTGGGGCTAGCTGACATTTTTCCTTTTCTCATTCTTTACCCGTTCTTGTTTTGGGATGAAACTTTCCAGCTTTGGTTCCTGCCCAAGGGTGAATGCCTTTGGGAAAGCTGAGCAATACCCAGCGAGTTGGGTTTGAGTCATCTGAAGAAGTAAAGCCTAGATACCTATCATTTCAGGCATTTTTTTCTGCTTTTAGAAGTCACCTGAGGCATGAGAAGAGCTACAAGTCAAACAGTTGAAGTCTAAAAACCGTTTTCTTGGATAAACTGGAAGGAGTTTGGGGGAACATATGAACAGTTGGAGAAGTGGGCTCCATCAGGTTGCGGGGTGGCTACAGGGTGGCTGGGGGACATCCCCGCCGGCTCTGGACTGTGACATCCAGGGGACAGCATGGCCCAGCGTGCGTCACAGGTTTTGCTTTGCAGGCTCGAGCTCACCGGGACGGCCACCACTGCCTTTCCAGCTGCAAGGGCTCGGAAACGGTGCCTGGGTCTGCCACCACGCAGCAGGAATGCTGCCGCAGCGCCCGTGCCAGCATCCCTTTGCATCCTAGAACATCCCAGTACATCCCGGCCCACAGGTCTCCCTGCGGATGGTCCGAATTCCCCCCAGGGTGAACATCACGTGGGCCGTGCTGTGCCGCTCTGTCTTAGCAATAACCAGAGGAATGAAGACCAGCCAGACTAGTTACTCATTCTAGATAAGAGGCTCTTTTGTGCTGCAGAAATACCAATATCACGTGAAAAATCTTTCTGCTGCCATGGTTACCGGCCACCGTCACTGCCGCCAGTGAGACAGGAACTCATAGCGTTGACAGGGCTCCTGGTCTCCCCCTTGCAAGGGGAAACTTCAGCCGTAAAACTGACGCTGTATCCCAAAAAGGAGGGGGGACATCTGCCAGGGCTGGCTAACCCTCCCCAGGGTGAGCTGGCCTCATCTGGCATCGCGATGCTCAGAGCACGCTGTGTCCGCTGTCACTGCCCCGTCGCTGGGCATTAGGCTCTGGGCTTTATAAATTCTTCACTGGCAACCTGAAATATTGTTAAAACAGTGAGAAAATGGTGCTGCAGCCTGGGCAGGCTGAGAGCAGCTCTGCCCTGTTTCCTGTTTTTCTGGCGTTTAGGAACGACTTGACCTCTTGGCGCTCTCGGTTTTTACACTAATGCGCTTCTCGTTAAAGTGCTTTCCTGAACACTAATTAGGGCGGTTTTCCTTTTGTAAATTAGCCTGATATGATCTGTGTATCTTGGCAGATGCCCTCCGGAGCAAGAACTGAGCTCTTTGCATTTGATCACTGTTTATTTTGCAAATCTCCCCGGTTTTAACGTTCTTGGCTGCCTACTAGAACGTGCTTGCAGGTGGAGATTAATGGGAGAGAAATGGGACTTTCCAGCTTGCCTGCCTTGAGAAACAGGAGAGATTTCATGCTACGGGGCCCTCTGGCTGACATGGGGCGATGGGGTGTTGTGGGCACGCAGGAGCGCTTTACGCTGAGCTCCTTCCCAGCCCATCCCAGCATCCTCACATGGTGTGCGGTGGAGGAGCAGGTCTGCAAGGAAAGGCACTGCCTGAGCCAACCTCTGAACAGGTGATGGGGAAAAAAATAATCCAATTAACACACTTATTCTGTGCAATTAAACCACTTCTTTTGACTATAGCCAGTGCTCAGAGCAGACCCCAGCAAGGACAGACACCCACCTCGAGTGCTGGGTTCAGTTTTGGGCCCCGCACTCCAAGAAAGACATGGAGGGGCTGGAGCGTGTCCAGAGAAGGGCACGGAGCTGATGAGGGGTCTGGAGCACAAGTGTCCTGAGGAGCAGCTGAGGGACCTGGTGTTGTTCAGCCTGGAGAAGAGGAGGCTGAGGGGAGACCTTCTCCCTTTCTACAACTGCCTGAAAGGAGGGTGTAGCCAGGGGGGGTCAGTCTCTTCTCCCAAGTAACAGGCAATAGAACAAGAGGAAACGGCCTGAAGTTGCACCAGGGGAGGTTTCAGATGGATATTAGAGAAAACTTCTTCATAGAAAGGGTCGTCAAGCATTGGCAGAGGCTGCCCAGGGCAGCGGTGGAGGCGCCATCCCTGGAGGTATCTCCCAGCCAGGCAGACGTGGTGCTGAGGGACGTGGGTTAGGGGTGGGTTGGGCAGTGTCAGGCTGATGGTTGGACTTGATGATCTTAAAGGTCCCTTCCAATCTAGGCGATTCTAAATCTGGATATCTGCAGAGGGAGGAAAGTCCACCTGCCTGCCAATGCTACGAAACAGGTTGTGTCAGCAATTTGCCCAGGACCAATGGTGCTCAGGAGGGGACGGACTTTAATCAGATCTCATTTTCTTAATGCACTGGCAGATGGGAGCAGAGGGGACGTTGCTTTCTCCATCTCCGGTCATGGATGGGGCAGAGCCACCAGGGGTTTGCACAGGCTGAGAAATTCAGTGGCAGTGACAACGCTGGGTGCAGGAAGCCATCCACTCCCTTCGCTTGAGCCCAGCATCCCTGGGGGGGTCCTGCCACCCTGGCTCTGCGTCAGCTGCTGGGAGCCTTCTGGGACCGGGCACCATTACGGACCACCTTTACAAAAGGTCCTTAACAAGGGAAGAGGAGAACTGCCAGGGGGCTTCACCCAGGGACTCCTGAGATTGGGACTGAGTGGACAAAGCCCCCAACAAAAAGGCAACAATTCCTCTGTGCCGGTGTGCCAGCCGTATGGCACCATGTGTGGAAGAGCGCGGTGAAGCATCCCACCCCAGAGCGCTGCTGCCAGCATCGGCCACACCAGCACAGCCACACCAGCCCAGCCTGCTCCCAGGGTCCCCAGGGGTCTGACAGCGGGGACCACGGGGGCCGTATCTGGAGCTCGTCCCCCCCCTTCCCAGGCTGCGTGGAGCCATGCACGCGCTGTGCGCGCTGGCGGGACTGTCGGTGCAGGGCTGGAGCAAGGGGAGCAGCAAGAGGAGTGGGATGCAGGCTGCTGAGAGCATCCCTGCCTTCGGCACTGAAGGTGAGCGCCACGGCCTCGGGGGGAATTTCTGCCGACCAGCAGGCACTGTGCAGAGACTGCCGCATGGAGGAGGACCCTTCCAAAAACTGTGCCCGGCACCAGGGTTGGCCTGGCTCGGCCCACAGGTGAGAGCAGTGGGGTGAGGCTGGGGGTGAGCAGGCAGAAGCTGTCTCAAAAGCAAAGGCCGGGCGTGAAAACCAGCAAAATGCCTTTGGATTGCAGTTGTTTTCCTGAAGCATGCCCGGGATGTTTGCACATAAGCTCTATATTTCTGCTACTGCCGTTTCCCAAGGGGTTAATTAAGCAGCGCTTTTTGTCTGGTGGGCTAAAGATGAAGATAGCTGAACAGAGACGTGTGAGTTCCAGAGAGCCCCGGTCCCACCTTTCCTGGGAAGCTGAGCGTCCCAGCCATGCCTCGATCTCACCTCATGTACCGTTTCTTTCTCCGTCTTATCCTTCTTTTTCACCGAACACCTCTCTAGGATCCCCAGATAGACCTGAAAGCCCAGGAAGGTTTGCATGATAAAAAGCAGTGAGCTGGCAGTTACTCCATGTCAGTCTGCATAAACCCTCCTGCCTGCTCCTCCTGCCTGTGCTGCCAGGTTTTCCTTACTGTCTCCTCATTTTTCCAGTCATGAGTGATTGCTCAAGAGACCTCCTGGCAGAAAGGACTCAACCTTCACATTCCGCTCATCTCTAAGGCACGTGCAGAAAAAGATGGGCATGGGTCCCCTCCTCTTCGTAAAGACAAATTAAATCTGCTCACGCAGCGCCGGGTGCCGGCAGCAGAGCTGAAGCATGTGGCTGTTTAATATTCATTGGGCGTAGGCATAAAAGTTTTCTTTTCTAAAATAGCCTTGCACAGCACCGTGCTGCTCCGTTTTCCCTAAACCTTAGCAGGAGGCTGGAATTGAACGCTTCCTTTGATTGTCTCCCCAGCTTCCATGGGCATAGCCAAGATGCAGGAGACCCTTGTTGGGTGTAAAACCTGCTCTGAAGACAGATCCTGGCACTTTATTTGCAGTTTTCAATTCTGTAGTTTCCAACTACTGTGGCAGAATGATGTCATTGAACCAGCAACACAGGAACAAGAAATTACCTTTTATGTTGAAAGACAATGAGTTTCTGTGATAGTTTTACATCTATTTGTGCGCTAATTTTTAAGAGGAAAAAATAGTTTTCCCTGCAAAATTTTGGTGGCTAGATTCATGGATCTCTGTTGTGACTCATCCTATTGAGTGCAGTTTTCTTCACCATCTCAATTACACCTTAGAAGATAAAAATGAGGATATGGTCCCAGTTGGGTCCACAGTAATTAAATCACCATGAAATACATTTCAGTAAGTTAAATTAGAAAGACCCCCGGCCTTTTTCCTTGTTAACTGTGAAGCCACAATAGTACAGGGTGTGATGGCAGGCGTCAGCTCAGGGAAGGTAACAGCGGGGAAGAAATCACCCAGCAGCGCATGGAGGTGGTGGGAGCATCCCCATGGCACATCGGAGAGCATCCCTGGGCTGTGGCCAAGGGTCTCTGCTGATGCCCACCCAGTGCACGCACCGCTGCTGCGGGACTGCAACCTGCATCGCCCCGGCAAATGTAGGGACATCCATTATATATAAAGGATGTCAATAATGCATGGGAGGATGATGTTTCCGTCCTGCTGGAGGGAGGACTTTTGGTATCATAGCTACAGAGTGGTGGTGGTACACCATCCTGCACACACTGGTGCTGAGACATGGTGGGACAAGTGTAATGGCTGGACCGTGCCTGCTGAACTTCCCTGGGGCACATAGGATCATAGAATCATAGACTAGTTTGGGTTGGAAGGGACATTTAAAGGCCATCCAGTCCAACCCCCCTGTCATGAGCAGGAACATCTTCAACCAGATCAGGTGGCTCCAAGCCCCATCCAACCTGGCCTGAAATGTTTCCAGGGATGGAGCATCCACCACCTCTCTGGGCAACCTGGGCCACTGTCTCACCACCCTCATGGTGAAAAATTTCTTCCTTATATCTAGTCTGAATCTCCCCTCGTCTAGTTTAAAGCCATTATTCCTTGTCCTATCGCAAAAGGCACTGCTAAAAAGTTTGTCCCCATCTTTCTTATAAGCCCTCTTTAAGTATCGAAAGGCCACAATAAGGTCTACCTGTAGCCTTCTCTTCTTGAGGCTGAAGACCCCCAACTCTCCTAGCCTGTCCTCCCAGCATCTCCAGGGCCTCCTCTGGCCCCACTCCACCAGCTCCCTGTCCTTCTGCTGTTGGGACCCTCAGAGCTGGAGGCAGCACTGCAGGGGGGTCTCCCCCGAGTGGAGCAGAGGGGCAGAATCCCCTCTCTCGCCCTGCTGGGGATACAGCCCAGGATGTGGGGGGCTTTCTGGGCTGTCTGTGCGCACTGCTGGCTCATGTCCACCTTTTTACCCACCAGTACCCCCAAGTCCTCCCACACAGGGCTGCTTTCCTTCCCTTCATCCCCCAGCCTGATACATTCTCCAGCACTGATACTGGAGGTTGCCCCGACTCAAGTCCAGGACCCTGCGCTTGATATTATTGAACCTCATGAGGTTCACACAGGCCCACTTCTCAAGCTTGTCCAGGTCCCTCTGGGTGTCACCCCATCCCTCAGGTGTGTCAACCACACCACTCAGCTTGGTGTCATCCACAAACTTGCTGAGCATGCCCTCAAGGAAGATATTGAATGGTGGTGGTTCCAGTAGGGACCCCTGAGGGACACCACTTGTCACCCACCTCCATCTGGACATTGAGCCACTGGCTATCCAACCAATTCCTCATCCTCCAAACAGTCCACCCATGTTAAAATCTAGAGGTGACACAGGGTGTGCTGAGGACCTGGTGGCAGCAGCACCAGCACGGCTGTACCCCTGCTGGGATGGACTCAGAGTGGGATTTTGCAGACTGCTTGATATTAAGCAGTCAAAGCCGGTTAGCAGGAAGGCTATTTAATTCCAGCAGAGAATATCCTGGCTCATTTGCACATTCATCTCTTTATTGGGTGTAGCTTTCACGTTGCAGTCGGGATGCAGCTGAGCCCATCTTGTGGATTACCCACCCTCACAATATTTTTTTTATTTTGCATTTACTTTATGACCACAGAGGTGTTTCCCTGTAGAGGCTCTTACTGATTTACCTCTGCCCATGCCTAAGCTGGCTGGACATTATCAGTGAGCCCTGCACCCCTCCAGCCCCCCTCGCATGGCACAGCCACTGCCATCAGCCCCAAAACTCTGCTCCCTAAACTATTCAGAATTATTGCTTTTGCTTCGTTTCTTCACCAAAGTCAAGCACACTTTGGAGGGCACTAAAAATAAATGGTTTTGCTGAGAATAGGATGTATTTTTTTAAAAGAGATCACTCCCACCACTTCTGCCTGTGCAGAGAAAAGCCTAACCCTGCCTTTGCACACCCTGTTACTGGTGTCACCCCACCAGGGTAAGGGGCTTGGTGGCATCGCGGTGGCTTCACATCAAGGAGAAAATGAGCAGCAGAAGTAGGAAAACTCTGAAAAAAAATCCCAATTACCCACCTGCAGCTTCTATCTTCATTTTTTTTTTTTAATTAAAAAGAATCGCAGAAAGCATGCAAGGCCCCGAGCGGAGGGTTCTAAAGGTGCACAATAAGCAAGGGGACCACTGGTGGTCTCCTGCCAAACCATGAGCTCCAGGACCTCCTGCTTGGGATGCAGTGATCTTTCCAGTACAGCCCGGATTTTTTTTTTATTTGCTGGATAAAATGTCCTGGCTGGAATTTGCTTGGTATCAAGCTGCCCCCTTACCGGGTCCATTCAAACTGGCGTGGGCTTCTCCCAGCCAATGGGGCATCGCGAGGCAGTTTTAGCCTCAGCTGGGACACCTCATGCTTATTCTTAGCCTTGTTTCTAAGAAGTGCGTTGTAAGCAGGAGCCTGTATTGGTTAATGCCATGAAACATTAATGACTTAGCAGGTGAGCCGCGCTCCTCCGGCAGAGCAGCCGGTGTGGCGCAGGATGAGCCTGGCTGGGCTTTGCTTGGCAGGGGGGGCACGAGCATTAAAGCCAAACCCAAGTCGTACCTGAAGCCAAGCTGCAAAATATGACGATGAGAAAAGGTAGGTAAGAGGGAGACACGGAGGCTGAGGTTTTCAGTGGCTCTGTTACTGCAGTGGTTCTGCAATGCAGCCTGAGGTAGGAAATTCAGAGGGGTGGAAGAGCCGCCTTGCTGGATGGCTGCTACGCCTTGTGCCACGCTCCCTGGCTGCGCGCGGAGTAGGGTTTTTCTCCGCCTGGATACTGCAGGTTGAAAAAGATGTTGCTTCTGTCATTTGCTTGATATAAAGGAGATTTGCAAGGGGGGGGTGGGGGACTGGGACACAGGCAGAGCCGAGCTGTGGCGTGCAGCAGCTCCCAGCCGGACCTGCTGGCTCCTCGGCTCTGGACTGGCTCCACACCGCTGGGCTGGCAGCCCAAACCTGGTCTAGCCAGCCGGTGGGGTTTGGCCGGGGGGGCGGGCAAGCCGAGTGGGTACGGAGCCCCCTGCCACCATCCGAAGCTGCTGCCACCAGGGTCGGCAGCGTCCCAGCACACCGGGTTTAGGCAGCGATCCTTGCAACACCCCTCCCCAGCTCCCGCTCTCCACCCAGCTCAACGCAACCCTGTCTCAAGCATCGGACCCTCCGGGCTGAATTAATTCAGTTGGTGAACTTTAAAACGAGTATTAAATTTCTCAGGAGCATGCTAAGACTTAATCAGAACTCCGATCTTTGCGTGAAATGGCAATGTAGGAATGCAGGGGGTTCGTTCCTGCTTCAGTAAGCGTTTCATGTCGGCTTGGCAAACCGTGCCTCAGCAATGCTGAGAAATCCCCTCACCTCCTCAAGGAGGAGCAAAATTAGAATAATGAGCTGGGCTATAATTAATTGTGCTCTGGGTACACGTTCTCACGATGTCTGGTGCTTCTGGTGGGAATTTTCTACAGGGACCATCCCAATATACAAGAGGCTTCAGGTATGATCCCGCCTGCGTTCCTGGGCTAGGTTATCGGGTTGCTCAAAGGGAGCAGGAAGTTAAAATTTTGCTGGGATTTGGGGGATTTTTTCAGCCATCTATGTAGGTTAAATATTTGCTAGGGGCAGAACGAATGCCTAATGCAAAAGGCCCCGCTCAGCGATGTGTTCTGATTGCCGGAGCTTCTCTCCATCCAAGTAAAAGGCGAATTAGCCTGCCTGACTTAACAGGGTTGCAACAGCAACACTTTTTGGCCAGGGAAAAGGCCAGGCGAAAAGCAAAGAGCTAAACCTGTGCTGGGGTCACTGTCCCCTGGCTGCGCGCCCCGTGGCAGGTCAGTGCCACCACTGCTGGCGGCGGGGGGCAGCTGTGTTGTAGCACTCATGGTCATCGATATATCGAGCTTCCCACTACCTGCTGGGCGCTGGCAGCAGGGTGGCACTGGCGGGCAGCCCTGCTGGTCGCTGCCTCTCCTCTGCCTGCCTGCACAGTGGCGTTTCTAAAAATACCTTCAGTGATGTCGTCAGCCGGTGCTCGCTCAGGTCACGGAGACGTGACATCCAAGAAAAGGAGGACCGGCGCATCGCTGGGGGAGACTGAGATTATCCCAGTGTAGATATCCCCCTGGAGAAGGGGCATGAGCAGGGTACCTGCTGCCTGCACAGGCTGCCTGCAGCCCCCCCAGCCCAGCTGGGAACAACATCCCCTGGGATTTACAGCACACCCTTGAGCTAAATAGCATTGTGGCCAAGGTAAACGGAGCTCGGCCGTCAGTGTGGATCCAGCCCTAAATAACCCCACTTCTGGATCCCCAGGGATCCTGCCCCCAGTGTGCTGGGGCTGCCGAAAATCAGCCCCATGGTTTGGGGGTGGCAGGATGTGTGTGTGTGTGTGTGTGTGTGTGTTAAAGCACACAGGTGACTATTTGAATATGGCTGTTGGCACAAACCCCCTTCTGTGTCTCAAATTGTGCTCCATGCTTATTCATTACGTTATTTTTCTAAACTGGGGAATTCACACGTATGCCTGATTAATTTAGACTTATTTGATGTAATTGATACAGCTTACATGCACTGCATAATTGCAATGCCTTTAAAAACCTGAAGCACTCAAAAGTCAGGAAACTACTTACCAGTTAAAGTCATTTACATAAACATTTATTTTACCCTTACAGCTGGTAAATGAAGTCAGTAATGATACGGCGTTACAGTCGCTGTTTGAAAGTGGAAAGTAACTTAATGCGTGTCAGTATTATCACCAAACCAGCCGAAGGAGCTGCGCAGATAATAGGATATTTATGCCAATCAGCCCAACTGCTGAGGGCCTCTCTGGGTACACATATGTAGATATGTATATGTGCGTATAGGCGCACACAGATCCATCCGCACCGAGGGTTCTGCACCTGGAACACCAATAAACCTCAGCTGAAGCGACGGGGAGGTGCCTGGGAGGTTTTTGCTGCGCCGGCTGCGGGGGGAAGGCGGCCGCAGTGCAGGGGGGGAGGCAGCTGCCCGGCCAGGATGGCATTTGCTTCTCAGGGCCAAGGCGCTGGGGCAGATGACACAGGGACGTGGCGGTGACCCTTCCCAGACATCTTTCCCTGGGGTGAATGGCTGGAGCAGTTTGTGTGTCATCCATCCCCAACATCCCGGGGACTCCCCATCACCCCCCCAGCACGGGGCTGGCTTGTGGCAGGGGATAGCGTGACGTGTCCTGAGGGGTTCTCTGAGGACGCCCAAGAGGGAGACGCCGGGATGAAAGGACAAGGCCAAATCCCACTCCAAACCCAGGCAGGAGTGGGCGAAAGGCTGTGAGTGAGGTGGGAGGCGATGGACCCCTGGTCCGAGGGGAGCACACCCTGCTGGCGGGCAGAGCCTTCCCCTTTCCAGCCCTGCATGGCCAGCACCAAACCCGCATGTCCCAAGGGATGGCCACCCCTGCGTCCCCAAACCTGCCCAGCACCTGTGTGCCCCGCACGGGTCAGCCCACCATCAGGCGTGCGGACGTGAGCCATCGGCACGGGGTGCCCGCCGCCGCCACCATGGATGCCGAGTGGATTTTTGTTGTGGGAAATATCTGGTACTGCCAGTTAATTACCATGAACAAGTCATGAGTAACTGGTGTCACCCAAACCAGCCATTAGCATAATGATTGTATGTGCAATACAGACAGGGAGATACAAATGACACCCTGAAAATGCGTATAAATTATATTTAAAGCAGACCTTTTTATTGCCTTTCTGACACCGGGGCCTTTGAAGAGGTCTTGGGGCACTTGCTCTTTTCTTCCCGCCTGCGGGTTAGAAACAGGTTGTTTTCCGGTGAAATCTGGGTCCCCGGGCCCTGGTGATCCTGGGGTGCCGGTCAGCGCGGGTGACAGCGGCTGCACTGGCGTTTGGGACAGGTGGGGACATGACGGAGGGCAAGGGCACAGTTTGTCACCGAGATCCTCAACACGGGGGTAACCGGCACCTTCTGGGTGATGCTGGTGGCTCTGTCACCTCTGTTCCCTGGGGAATTGCACCGTGGCCGCACTGGGGTTTCGGCACCGGAGGAGAGGGGCAGGAGTACCCCCACGAGCCGTGCCGGGAGGGGAGTGAAGGCTGGATGGGGGTACACCGTGGCTCCCCGAAGAGGGGCCCGGAAGCGCCGGGGACACACCGGCGGTACCAGGGACACACTGGCGGTACCGGGGTCACACCGGCCCCCCCGGGGCTCTGACAACGGCGGGGTCAGAGGAGCAGGGGAGCCCCGGGACGCCCTGGAAAGGTCCGGGGGGGGCAGCGGGGCTGCCCTGAGCTCCCCGGGGGTGCACCGGAGCCGCCCCACACCCCGCGCCCCGCGTCCACCGGGGCCGCCGCCGTCCGGGGCGGGGAGGGGCGGGGGG
>VZSF01005412.1:125053-182651 GCA_013398295.1 Chionis minor
GGGGGGGGGGGGGGGAGCCCCGCCTCCGCCCACCGTCGGAGGGTTTCGAGGGTTTCCATGGCAACGAGAGCGGGGCGGAGCTCGGCGTTTCCGTTACCGAAGTGGCCGGGAGGACGGGGACGGGGACGAGGACGGGGACGGGGACGGGGACGGGGACGGGGACAGGGACAGGACGGGCTGGCCCGCCGCCGCCCCGCGCCCGGTGAGTGGCCCCGCGGGGGCGGCACCGGCACAGCCGGGGGCGACAAGCCGGGCTGGACCGGACCGGAGCGGGGCTCCCTTTGTCTGGAGGGGGCTGGGGCAACCGGGGCGGCGGCGAGAGCACGTTTCCCCGTTAGCCCGCAGCGGGCGGCCCCGCTGCCACCGGCACCGGCGGGGAGCGGAGCGGGGCGGGGCGTTACCGGGCCTCTGCGCACCGGCACCGGGGGGGCGTGGGGCTGCGCCTCCTGCGCAGCGGGACCGGGACCGGCCCGAGCTGCCCCCGCTCGGGGCCGCCGGTTGGGAGGACAAGGGTCCCCCCGGGGCTCCCGCACCCCCGGGGCCGGCGGGCGGGGGGCTGCGGGGGTCGCTCGGGCCGGGGAGCGGGAGCTCGTCAATAAATAACCCCCGACTGGCAGTTAGGAGGAGCCTGGAAAGGCTTCAGGAATGAGTAAATTAATTACAGGCACGCTTTATGTCACATCCGCCGGGAGCACGGAGGGAGCCCCGGGGCTTTCGGCGCCCTGGGAGGAAAATCGGGATTGATGCAACTTTCCATGGGATTCAGAAGTGGCAGACTCTGTGTCCGTGCTGGTTCGCTCCAGCACGGTCCCCTGGGCTCTCACAGCTGGGAACGGCGGCGGGCTGAGATGTCTTCCCTTGTGCTTCTCCGCAGAGGTGTGCTGGGGACCCCCGTGCCATGATCACATCCCGCAAAACCTGGGATCTCGGATCTGTGCCCTCCGCCGGAGCTGCCTGGAAGCCGAAGGGCCTTCCCCCGGACGGTGAGTGCAGTGTGGTGGCTCGTCCTTCTCCCTCGGGGCTCAGCCTGCCGTGCTCACGCCCTCGCTCGCGCTCGGGGAAGGAGAGGCCGGGAACAGGCCAGCCTGCATTTTTCACATTTCTTTCCGGATGAAGCTCGGGATCTGAGAAACGGAGACTCAGAAGCGGGCACGAAGCGGCAGGCGCAGGGGTGGGGGGGGGGGTGTGTGTGTGTGAGCAGAGAGAGCTGCCTCCATCTCCCTCCTAGCGTTCCAAGCTGGAAGCTTAGGAAGAAAGGTTAAAATTTAAGATAGAAAACAGAGTGTATATTGACACATGGCGGGGAAGACGCGGGCCTCTGGCTTCTCCCCGGATTCGGCTCCTTGGAAGGGCTCCTTATCTCTCCCCGGTGCACAGGCTCCATAGGTGAGTTTAGTTGAGGGCTTTTCTCTGCGGCGGCTGAGCCATTTTGCAGGTGGGTGGCTGCTTGTCCCAACCTGCAGCCGCTTGTCGGCAAAGAGCCCTTCCCACCTCCCTCCTGGTGGTGCCGGATGGGTTTTGGCAAAGGGGGACGCTGAGCACCCTGTGTTTGGGGTTTTTTTTTTGCTGTTGGCTCAGTGTTTGCCATCCCTGTCTGCTGGCAGCCGCTCAGCCAGGCGCTGCTTCTTCCCTGGCATTGGGGCCAGCCCAGCTGAACACCGGTTGGCATCAAAACCTCTGAAAACAAGGGATTTTAGCACTTCCTCTGCCCAGCGCCTGCCGCTGCCTGTGCCAGGATGGGGAACTCAGCGCCTTTTATCTGGGCGTTCACTGGTGTTTTGGAAAGGCTCTATTTTTCACAGCGCGCGAAAAATGTTATGGCTAATTACAGGCTGGGAAGAAGTCCAGAGCACTGGACTGACTTCACTGGGGCACCTCTCCCTCCGGATGCTGCTTCCACTTCGGGCTCAAGTGCCTCCGGATGATTTTAGGGGGGAAAAAACCTGCATTCATGGGGTTTTATTTGTGGGTTGTTGGTTTTTCTCCTGCCTGCGAGAGAAGCCTGGCTGTGGTGGTGGCAGTGCTTGTGGCAGGCAGATGGGGAAGGGGGGCACAGGGTCCCCAGGCAGATCCTGCTGGGACATAGCCCTCACCAGCCACTTTTCCCATGGCAGAGGAAGACATGGCCATGGGAAAAAAGTCCTCAAGATCCTGTTTTCCTTCTGTGCAGCTCAGAAGGGCAGGGAACTGCTGCCCTGTCTGCTTTTGGGTTTGGCTGCATGACAAATAAAGGAAATATTTGGGGGCAGTGGAGGGAGGTGACGCTGGCAGAGTCCGTCCGTCCGGTTTTGGTGATGCAAGCTGGCTTTGACAGCTTTTCCAAGATAGGATCGCAGGAAGCGGAGCGGCTTGGTGAGGGGCAGGGGTAGGATGTCCCCGGTGCGGGGACAGATCTGGTCCTGCAGAGGACAGACAGATGCTATATCCTGAATTCTCATTGCTAGTCGTTGGCAAGCAGTCCCCGCCTCCTTAAGGGCTAATTTTTCTAATTAACATAATTAACATTTCTAATAAAACTCATGAATCGTCTCCACCACATCGGTGCAGTGGTGGCAGTGGGGGGGATGAGGAGACGGGTTTGCTGAGTGAGGCTGAAGGCTGTGTCCAACCCGGGCTCTCCAGTTGATCCAGCGACGCTTTTCGCTCTGTCTCAGGCCGTGGGCAGGACAGGCTGATCACCGGGAGCGGAGCGGGCGCCTCTCCCCAGGTTCCTCTGCTGCCTGCCCTGGTTCACCATAAAATCCTCGGCGTGAGCTGGCCAGACGCCGCAGACCCTGGCGGGCTCTGCCTGGCTCTCCAGGTGAGGAGCGCTGAGCCGGCCACGGCTCGGGTGGGAAAGGCATTTTTGGGGTGGTGGGGAGGATGCCCCACACCCTGCTGGGCCATCTCTCATAGGGGAGCTTGCTGGTGCCCCCCATCACCACAGCTGGTTTCCTCCTCGATGCCAGCACAGAGCTGCTACCTGGACGGGGAGGGAAGAGCATCTCTGGGAAGTGGGAAGGCATCAAAAAATGCCAGGGAACAGGGGAACAGTCAGGGCATCGTGTCCTAGTGTTGCTGCCACCAGTTCATTCTGAGCTTCAGGCAAATCATTTAAATTCCCCTTTGAAAAGAAGGAAAACACCTTCTTATCTCACACCAGCCTTGATGAATTCCCTCCGGCAAAACCCTCCCGGAGTCTCAAATGCAGAGGCTCTGCAGACATGTGGCTTCTCCTGGAGGATGTTCCCGCTGCCGCCTTCTCAATAACTCCCAGAAATATTTGGCGTGTACTGAGTAATCGCCCCTCTCCCAGGGTGAGATGGGTTTCCCCAGCATTGCTGGCCCGTGGGGCGATGCCCTGGGCTCTGAGACAAGATATAAGTAAGAAAAGACACTTTGAGCAGGGCGGGGAGCGATTCTACGCGCTCAGCTGATGGACAGCACAGCTTTCTGAAAGTGTCCATGCTGTAGTGATTGATAAAAAAACCCCAGATTTCTTTTTTTTCCCTGGAAGTCAGTGATAGATACGATAGATACAGAAATCTAGGACTTTCTCTATATTCTTTTCCATCCCTCCAGAGTTTTTCTCTGGTTTTTTCGGCGCTGTGCTCCATCCTATGGGGCATGGCATTACCTGAGCTATGGCTCACCAGTGAGCAACTTCACATGCAACCCTGCCTGTAATCCAGGATCCCTTTTTATTTTTAAGGCCACGGAGAGAAAAATGGGTAATATTCAGTATAAATGCATGACCAAGCTGATCATGCTGGAAGGAGCTGTCTATGGGGAGAACTAAAAGCAAGACATTGCGTGGCAGCTTCCCAAGACCAAAATCCCTCCGAGGGAGGGTTTCCCCAGATCCTGCTGTCCTGTCTTCTGCAACCTCCTCCCTGCTTGCTCCTCCTGGCCAGCCCGGCAGAATGCTGGCTGCTGGCACCGTGTCCACCATGATGGGCACAGTCGCTGCATCTCAGCTCTCTGTCCTGTTTCTTCTGGCGGACGCAGGCTCTGTGGGAGACGGCAGGCGAGCAGCAGCAGGAGAGCCGGCACCAGCGCCCAACACCAGCCAGGGAGGAGCCGCCGGCATCCCCCTGTGAGCCAGCAGCTGCCACACCAGTGCAGGCAGCCTCCGCCATGAATCTGGAGAAAGCAGGTAAGGGGGAAGCTGGGATGCGACAGTGGGTGCTCGGGAGGAGGGATGCAATGGGATGAGTGCCCGGTGCCTGCCGGCGGGTACCGGGAGGACCTCACCTCTTTTGGGGTGCACACAGACAAGCAGCTGCGCTTGCCGGGGGGAAATGGGTCTCGGTCGAGGTGACACACCAGCCAGCTGTCGGGTGATGCCGGGTGATGCCAGGCAACCAAAGAATTATTTAACCGGGCGAACCAAGCAGGTGAGCGCCAGCAAACCCACTGCTCTTTCCTCCCTCTGAAGGAAAACGTCTGTGGAAACACTTGCAGCGTGTGTGGCTGCGCCGGGGCAGGGGAATCCCAGTGGTTTCCCACTGTTCCTCGTCAGGACCGTATTGTCTGGGCTCGTCAGGGCGCATCCCGGGAGCTGCTGTGGTGTGGGCCCTGGCTGTGTCCCTGAGCAGCTCCCAGGGCGGCTGGTGGGAAGGGACAGGGGTGCAGGAGGAGAGGAGTCTGTGTGGCAATGGTAACGGGGCAGAGCCGTGGAAACATCCACCTTTCCAAATGGGTTTCAAAGTATTTTGGAAAACAGGGGGGTCAACGTGCCATGCCTGCTGTGCTTGAAGCCCGCGTAGCCACCAGCACTGGTAGATGTAATGCAGGCACGCCCAGCAGCTCCTCTCCCGAGGATGCTCTTGCAGGAAGAAGGTGTTGGAGCACATTATCCATTCAGGATCACCCCTCCCCGGCAGCTTGACTTGCAGCTGGGCGTCGTGGCTTTGAACCCGGCTCTGCTTCAGTCCCAGCCTGGGATTAGCGCAGGTGATGTGCGCAGACGCACGGTGTGTCCATAGGAGCCCTGGTGCCTCCCATAATCTTGTTTTATCCCTGTGCACTCCCCAAGGGATGGGAGCTGGTGTTCCTGTTAACGTTAGAAGTTTTGGAGTGGGTTTTGCGTGTGTTGGGTTTAAAGGGAAGATCACAGTCCCCTGCCTGAGCTGGGCTGAGCTTTCAGCATGGAAAGAAAGAAAAGCTGGCGCCTGTTGGCACTCTTTCAGGGTATCCAGCCCAAGGCAGGAAGACAAAATCTGGCAATCCCTTCTGCAGGCATTGCTGGATGAGTCCCGTGGCATGCGGTCGAGAGCAGAGCTGTGGTTTGGTCCCAGCATTTCATTTTTCTGCCCATTCTGCTGGCTTTTTAACTCCTTTTAAAGGTAGCAGGCCTGATTTCACAGCCAAAAAAGGTCTCGCTTCTTCTATTCAGGACGTCTCCCATAAAGCAGGCAGCAGCTGCCCGCAGGCAGCAAAGCAGTTCCCAGCATCACCTCCTGCCTTTCAAACCTCAGGTTTCTGGTGGCAGTGGATGAAATCCACAGTAGACAGGGAAGGGCACCGGGCAGCCGGGATCCTGGCCGCCGGTTCGCCTGCCGTGGTGCCTCATCCCCACATCGGGAATGAGTCAGGCCAGCTCATTTCTTCTGGGGAACTACCAGTCATTTAGGGATTCATTTGGTAGGCTCTGATGTACGGCCAGGTTGGCTTCTGTCAGCGCTGGTGGCTCTATTAACACACAGAAAATGGTGTTTAAAATAATACTAGGAAGGTTAGAAAGCTGAACGCGCAAGGATTAGGCAATATGGCCATTCAGGGTACCTGTATAATTTTAATTCGGCTCCATTATATTTGTGTGTAATGATGCAGTCTTTAATAACATGATCACATACTGGTTTTCCACTGGCACCTGCTCATTCAGAAAAAAGGATGCCGGGATGAATCACAGTGCCACGGTAAAGGCAGTTGTTATCTGAGAGAGGCGTCAGCATCCCAGTGTGTGATAGGGGTGGCTCTGAGTGCGGTGGCATGGGCTGGCACTCGGTGTTCTGGCCTGGGATGCTCTGCTGGCATCAGCGGATCCCTTTGGCTCCCACCCTCTCAAGGGGCTTACCCAGCCGAACCCCCACCATTAGCCTGGATGGCTGTGGCTGGCCCCGTGGCACTTGGGATACACCTCCCAGCACATCACTGCTCTCCATGGGACTTCTGCAAGTCCCGCTTCCCACCATCCCATCTCCACCACAGCCCCTGGGGACTCTTCCCATAGCTGGCATGCCGTTCCCCAGCAAGGCGGCGGATCCTGACCAGCTCCATCTTTGCTCCCACTGCAGGAGGGAGGCTCTGCAGTGGGAAACGTGCCAGCCTGCCGGCGGCCCGGCCCTTCCCGGTGATCCAGAAGTTGATGGCCTCCATGGCGCATCTGCAAGAGGAGAAGCTGCGGCTGCAGGAGGAGCTGCTGGGGCTGCAGGAGAAGCTCGCTGCCCAGGAGAACAACGAGATCTCCCGCTCTCCCCAGCTGCAAGGCCAGGTATGGCAGGGACAGGGGTACTTAAGGGGGTCTGTCGGGGTCACCAGCTTTAGGCTGTGGCTTGGCTGGAGCACCATGGCTTGCACTTAGTGAGGGGTGTGCTTGGAAGGAGCATAGGACCTCCGTCTCGGAGCATCTTCTCCGCTTGGGTGTGTAGGGATGATGTGGTAGCTGGGTGCTCCAGAGCACCGCAGCCATCCCACTGTGGTTGGGGTGGTTCACATTCCATCCCTGTGGATCCCTTGGGATGCTCGCAGCAATCATGGATTGATGTCACGGTGACATGGTGATAACGCCAGTGAGGACGTGTGGCTCCTTGGATGTGATGTGGCTGGGAGGGCTTTGGGCATCGGGGTTGCAGCCCTGCGGCAATCACCCATCCTCCCAGCACGGGAACGCCGCCACAGGACAAGCTCATTAGACTGACCCAGCAGATTCATTTTAATGATTTTCAAGAGGTGGAAAGCAAACATGAAGGCACAGAGTTGTCCACCAAAGGGGAGAGCGTTTTGGCTGCCGCAGCCAGAACCCCTCCAAAACCATCTCCTGCACTGGTGCGGCCGCATCCTCAGCGCGAGGACCTGGGTTGTCCCAGGGAGACTGAAATTCTGGCTGCTTATAAAGGGATTTGCATGTGGCTGTTGTGGAAGCTGTTACAGTCAGGTTCTGCTTGTTCCACGGGTGTCAAAAAGGTGGAGGTAATTGTCCTGCATTTGGTTGGCATAGTCTGCATGACACAAGCGTGAGCGCTGGCAGGATCCGGCCCCGTGCCGGTCAGTTCGGCAGCGAGCGCAGCCAGCACCGGCCGGAGCAAAGCGCTGATCCAAGCTTCCAAAGCTTGGGGATGGCTGGGCCATGGCTCGAGCCAGATCCAGCTGCCAAGGAGTCCCTGTCACCTCCAGAGAGCAGGATGCAGCCGGCGATGCCCGAGCAGGTAGGGGATGGAAGTGCATCGGCATTTTTGGGTGCTGCTGGTGCAGGGAGCAGTGGGCAGGCTCTGGCGTGCGCATGGCTGGCTGGGGTGGCAGCTTCCCCCGAACAAGCCATGACTCCGTCTTCTCATTCCCTCCCCTCTTTTAAAAATACTTTAAAAAATACCTTGATAATCTACCTTGCTGAAGATGGAAACGGGAGTTTCCCAGTCAAGCCGGAGGCTGGCGCGCTCGGCGCGCTCCTGGCACCCACGTAGCCTGGCTGCAGAGGGAGGGGGGTTCCCGATGCCCGTGGGGAGCAGCCACCTTGCCCCGCTCCTGGTGTGCGGAATTCACCACCGAACCCCAGCCATACCCTGCCGATCACGCGGGGACTCCAGGAGGTACTTGCCCAGCGCGCTGCCGTCTCTGCAAGGGCGTGGCTTATGAATTTACGATAATTAATTACAGCACAATGTCAGCACATCTGCATTTGGTATTAATCAGCAGTTCCTAAATTATGGTCCACGGCGGCCTGGTTGCTTAGAAAAAACTTGTTATTGGGACAGGGCAACAGCCTGCCGCGTTCGGGCGAGGGGTTTGGTTGGTGCGGTAGCTTCCCAGTGTGGGGAAACTGTGAGCCGGGCTGGGATCTGGGGGACAGCGGCAAAGTGTGTGGCCAGGTCTGGTTTTCCCCAGGGTAAGTTTGGGGGGGCAGTGATGCTCGCCCAGCAGCCATTGGGTTTTGGGCATGGGGATGAGGGATGGAGCAGGTGGGCAAGTCCCGTAAAAACAAGCCGGGAGGCTGCTGGTTTGCCGGGCGCTTGCTGCTGCCATCGATTTGAATAGCTGCGTATTTTTGGGGGAGCCTCACTGGTCCCTGCACAACAAATTGGAGGATTTATGAAATCCACTTGGTTTTGCAGGGCGGGCAGCCTGCTTCCTGTGGGATGGGCAGCTGCCCGGATGGGATGGCTAGGGAGCGTCCTCCTGTGGGACTTGGACATACAGACTTTTCAAAGAGCTCCTGCTCCCTCTTTCTCCCAAGATAACTTTCCTAGAAAGAAAAATAGCGAAGGCAAAGTAAAGCTGGGGAAGACAAGGTGCTTCTGGCTCTTTAAACACAATTATGGATAAGTTTGTTTTCTTCCTTCCCCAAAGATGATTTTTTTAATAATGGTTTCTGCTGATGTTCAACATGGACAAATTATACCCGTGGTCGAACGAGGTCGAAGCAAGTCTTTCATTAACGCTCATTTTAATCAGCTCCTGTGAATCAGGCGCTCAGAGCAAGGTGGAAAATTAAGGCATAATGAAGGTGCGAGTCAGACTGGACGTCGGTGGCTGGGGTGGCACCGTGGGGTCTCCTCCGAAAGCAGCTGAGATGCCTCCTGGTTAACCTTGCCTGTGTTGACAGGTTGAAAGTCTGAAGGCAAAGCTGCTGGAGCAGGCACAGGAGATCAGCCGGCTGCGCTCAGAGCTGGTGAGCTGCCACCGGGCTTGGACCGAGCCACCCTACGCCCGAGGCAATGCCGGAGCTGTGGGTCTCCGAGGAGGAAGGGGGGGCATGCAGAGAGGGTTGTAGAAGGACTTAAAACCTCCCCAGGGTTGCAGTTTGGACCCTGAAAGCCGAGAGAGGGACACTGAGGGATGAAAAGTTGTGGAATTTTCTGGCAAACGCAGTGTCATGACCGGTGGCCCTGGGGCACCATCGTTTTGCGGTGGGAAGCGAAAGGCCCTCTGGGGTCGGGGGCTCCCCGGGTACAGTGGAGGCTCCCTGATAGGGCAGGCTGGGGGGTCCCTGGGCATAGTGGGGGCTCTCTACCCGCCATGGTCGGCTGTCAGAGCTTGGGTGTCAGAGGTAGGGGGCTCCCCTGGGAGCAGCAGCCTGGGGGCACCCCCGTGCTGCAGAGTGGGAGTTCCCTGAGCGTGTCAGGCTGGGGGGGTCCCCGATACAGTGGTCTAGGGGCTCCCTGGGGTGCAGCAAGCTGGGACTCCCCAGTGTAGCAGAGTGGGGACATGCTGGGGGCTCCCTGGGAGCAGCAGGCTGGGCTTCCATCCCCGTCCCTCGGCAGGGCGGCACGGACGCAGAGAAGCACCGGGACCTGCTGGCAGCCGAAAATGAGCGCTTGCGGCAGGATATGAAGGCGTGCGAGGGGGAGCTGCGGGAGCTGCGGTGGCAGCAGCAGGCACCGTGCCGGGACTGCACCCACCTCCAGGTGAGTCGGCGGTGCTGGTGGCGGCGGCAGTGGCAGCAAGGTGACAGGCACCCATGGATGACGTGGCCTTGGCTGTGCTCTGTCGGGGCCAGGAGAATGCCGAGCTGCAGGAGCGGCTGTCCCAGCTTCAGCGGGAGGCGGAAGAGACACGGGCCAAGCTGGCGGAGCTGGACCTGGAGGTGCAGCAGAAGACAAACCGCTTGGCCGAGGTGGAGCTGCGGCTCAAGGACTCCCTGGCCGAGAGAGCTGAGGAGGAGGAGCGGCTCAGCCGGCGGCTGCGGGACAGCCAGGAGACCATCGCCAGCCTCAAGTCCCAACCCCAGCAGATAAAGGTGAGTGCCACAGGGCTCTCCATCTCTCCTGACCGGGCAAGGGGAGGTGGGCTGGGTGCCAAGCGGTGCCCAGTGAGTGCCCTGCAAGTGCCACCCACCCCTCTGCCCTGAGCACATCAGCACACCACCATGATTTTGTCAATTCACCCCCTGGGCCAATGGTGGCTCCATCCCAGGCCCCTCGGGTACCGCTTCCCCAATACACCCCATCTCTGGGTGCTTCTCCCCCCAGTACATCATCAAGACGGTGGAGGTGGAGTCGGCCAAGGCAAAGCAAGCCCTGTGCGAGAGCCAGTCTCGGAACCAGTACCTGCAGGAGCAGGTGGGGATGCAGAGGCAGGTGCTGAAGGAGATGGAGCAGCAGCTGCAGAGCTCCCAAAAGACAGTGGCTCAGCTCCGAGCTCAGGTCTGAACACAACGGGTGAAAATCAGAAATTGCCCAGCTCCACCGCAGTTCCTGCCTCTGCGCGGCTGATGCGGTGCGGCAGCCGGTGGTCACCGCCTTAGCCTTATCCCCCCCTTGCCCCCTTCCCAGATCGCGATGTACGAGGCTGAGCTGGAGCGAGCCCACGGGCAGATGCTGGAGGAAATGCAGGCAATGGAGGAGGAGAAGAACCACGCCATCGAAGAGGCGTTTTCCCGCGCCCAGGTGGAGATGAAGGCAGTGCACGAAAACCTGGCGGGTGAGGAGAGGGTGGGGGCTCGCAGGATGGCCCGGCTGGTGCTGGGGCATTTGTGCCACCTGCCCCTCACCCTGCCTCATGCCTACAGGTGTCCGGACCAACCTGCTGACGCTGCAGCCAGCGCTGCGCACCCTCACCCACGACTACAACAGCCTGAAGCGGCAGGTCCGTGACTTCCCCCTGCTCCTCCAGGAGACCCTGCGGAGTGCCAGGGCCGAGGTGAGTCCCCCCCACCCCAGCTCCCCGCCACCATCCAGGGTGGGGATGCTGGGGGGGAGTCGCTGAGCCGCTGCTTTCCATCCCCCCCCCTCCCCCAGATCGGCCAAGCCATCGAGGAGGTGCACAACACCAACCGTGAGCTGCTGCGCAAGTACCAGCGGGAGCTGCAGCTCCGCAAGAAGTGTCACAACGAGCTGGTGCAGCTGAAAGGTGCGCAAGGGGGGTGGCGGCGGCGGGTGCCGTTGTGGGAGAGCATGTCCCTGAGTGGGGACAGGGAAGCATCACCCCGTCGTACCCCAGCACCATGGCTTGGATGCTCAGCATCCCCGTGAGATGCTCGGGTTGGCGATGGGATGCTTTGACTAGCAGCGGGATGCGCTGGGGCTGACACCATCCCTGCATCCCCCCACCCCAAGGAAACATCCGTGTCTTTGGGCGAGTCCGCCCCATCACAAAGGAGGATGGCGAGGGCCCAGAGGCAGTCAACGCGGTGACCTTCGATGCTGACGATGATGCTGTCCTGCACCTCCTGCACAAGGGGAAGCAGGTGTCCTTTGAGCTGGATAAGGTCTTCCCCCCACAAGCATCTCAGGAGGAGGTGGGTGCTGCCGTCCAGGCCGCTGGCATGAGCAGGGGACTCAGCCACCTTCTCCTGACACTCCCTGGTCCCCCCCCAGGTGTTTCAGGAGGTTCAAGCCCTGGTCACCTCCTGCATTGACGGCTACAACGTCTGCATCTTCGCCTACGGGCAGACAGGAGCAGGAAAAACCTACACAATGGAGGTGAATTTGCCTGGCTTTTCTTCCCTCTTCTTCCTCACCTTCCCATCCCATGGTGCCCCGTCTCAGCACCCTCCCTAAACCAGGCTGGTGGCCAACTTGGACCTGGCATGCACCAGTGATGGTCACTGCTGCTGCCAAGGGGTTTGTACAGCCCTCTGCAGCAATCCCTGGGCTTTGCTCCTGTTTAGAAAAAAAAAAATCAGAATAAAATGCAAGAGAGAGTGTTTTTAACCCCCATTTCTGACCCCAATCCATCAGGGAACAGCAGCAAACCCAGGGATCAACCAGCGGGCCCTGCAGCTCCTCTTCTCTGAAGTGCGGGGCAAGGCAGCCGACTGGGACTACGCCATCAGTGTCAGCGTTGCTGAGATTTACAACGAGGCGCTCAGGTACGGGGAGGGGGAAAGCTTTCCGGTGGGGCCAGCGGAGCTGCTGGGGAGCCAGCGTGGGTGGGCATCACCCCACGCTGCTCTCCTCCCCATCCCACCAGCCCCGCCTTGGCTGCATGCCTTGTTCCCAGGACTTTGGGCGCTGGATTTGGCCGTGCAAAGATTTATTTTTGAATTTTTTTTCAGTGCACACTGCCCTTTCAAAACTCGAGCTCGGTTCCTAATACAGGCTCCCAACCCTGCTGTCATTCCCGCTCTCCCGGCCTCGATGCAGCATCCCCCTCTCCTCCCTGCCCCTGCCTCCCTGGATGTTATATTTAGGACTCACTAACTGGGAGCTGAGAGCACAAGAAATATTTTCCTCCCCTGCCCAGCCACAGGCAGGAGGGGCCAGGAGGAGGCTGGGAGCGCATCCCTGTGGACAACAGGGACCGGGAATGGCAATAAGGAGTGTGGTCTAGGTTGGGTGCTACATGGGGAGCTGGAGAGCCGAGGTTGATAAACGGGATGTGTAGCATCCACGGGAGAAGGGGGCTGCTCTGGCAGCCTTGGGAATGCTGTGCCGGAGGGGAGCCGGTGCCTGTCACGCCCCCCCAGGGGGCAGATGGTGATGGATACCCCTCTGCCCAGGGACTTGCTGGGGAAGGAGCCGCAGGAGAAGCTGGAGATCAAGCTGTGCCCCGATGGCAGCGGGCAGCTCTACGTGCCCGGCCTGACGGAGTTCAGGGTGCAGAGCGTGGAGGACATCAACAAGGTGCGGGGAGATGGGGGGGGGCAGTGGGGGCAGAAGGGTGGCACCGGGGCTGCAGTGAACTGGGCGGGGGAGTCTCTGGTGCATGACCCCCAGGTTCAGGAGTATTTCTGAAGGGAGTGACAGACCAAAATAGGTCCCCGGGTGTGATGTGACGGTCACTGTCCCATGGGACGAGCTGCAGGGGGGGTTAAAAATAAAAGTGTGGGGCCCAGGCAGCTCCCTGGGAATTAGTGGGACGCCAGCTGTCACTGCAGTGCCCTGTCTGTCACACTCTGCCTTTGGTGCTTCACTGAGGCTGAGACCTGACAGCAGTCATCACCCTGATGGACTGGGCACCCTGTGGGGTTGTGTCACTCAGGTTATGTCCCCGGGGGTCCCTGGGTGATGGGCATTGTGGCAGCTTTGGGGCAGGCTGCCCTCACCTCCCACCTCCCCGGGCTCTCCCCAGGTCTTCGAGTTTGGCCACGTCAACCGGGCGACGGAGTGCACCAACCTGAACGAGCACAGCTCCCGCTCCCACGCCCTCCTCATCGTCACCGTCCGTGGCCTCGACCGCAGCACAGGGCTCCGCACCA
Organism: Chionis minor; assembly: GCA_013398295.1. Lineage (NCBI taxonomy): Eukaryota > Metazoa > Chordata > Aves > Charadriiformes > Chionidae > Chionis > Chionis minor. Next base: position 138,393 of record VZSF01005412.1, read on the forward strand.
CAGGTGGGAGCCACATGGCAAGCCCCTCACAGGGGCCTCTGGGCCGGGGCACGCGGGGCCAGGCGCTGACGCCAGCCGTGGCCGGGGGGGTTTGGCTGTGTGTCCCCAGGGAAGCTGAACCTGGTGGACCTGGCGGGATCAGAGCGGGTTGGGCGGTCGGGCGCCGAGGGCAGCCGGCTCCGCGAGGCGCAGCACATCAACAAGTCCCTCTCGGCCTTGGGTGACGTCATTTACGCCCTGCGCTCCCGGCAGGGCCACGTGCCCTTCCGCAACTCCAAGCTGACCTACCTGCTGCAGGACTCGCTCAGTGGCGACAGCAAGACCCTCATGATGGTGCAGGTACCCAGCACCCATCGGCATCCCCGCGGCGCTCGGTGTGGTTTTTGGGATGGGTTTGGTCCCTGCTTGCCCCAGCGCTGGGGTGGGGAAGGGGGGATGCTGGAAGCAGGAGCTGGGCTGAGGCCAGGGGACTGGGTGTTACAGGTGGGGATGGTATCCGGTGTGCAGCCACGGTGCCGGGGGCAGCTCTGTGCCCCAGAGGAGGAGGAAGGATGGGGGATGAATTCGGAGGTCCATCCATGATCCTGTCCTCCCCACCTGCACATGGGCACCATCCCTATGGGCACCGTGTCCTTCTATGTTGGCATCTCCCCATCCCCTCTCTTGCCAGGAGGATTTGATGCTCTGGCAGCTCCTCCATCCCTGCCCTGTGACCCCCCCACCAGCTGCTTGCACCCACACCGGGCCCCCTTGGGGGGTGCCCGAGCCCCTGCCACCTGCTGCAGCTTTTCCTGGCTGTCCCTCATGCCGGGGCAGTTGGTGACAGGGGACCCGGCTGGCCAAGATGCTGGCCTGGGCATGGACGGACGGAGCTATCCTGGGAGTGGCGGGTTTAAGAATAGCAGCTCGCCGACCCGGCACGGGCACGTTTGCTGGGGCGGGGGAGCCCCGGGGGAGCGCAGGCAGCCGGCAGGGTGACTTTCTGCCCGCTCCTGCCTGCCTGCAGGTCTCCCCCGCCGAGAAAAACACCAGCGAGACGCTGTGCTCCCTGAAGTTCGCCGAGAGGGTTCGCTCCGTGGAGTTGGGGCCTGTCTCCCGCAAGGCTGAACTGGCCTCCTGGCCCAGCCAGGAGCAGCTGGAGGTAACCGAGGGGCTGCCGGTGCCTTTCCTCTTTCCCCCTCACTCTGGGGGTGTCTCCCTGTTTTGCCCCCATGCAGGGTACCTAGGGCTGTTGGGCGTCCCCTTGGAGCCACCTCCATTAGGGACCATCACCTGGTGGGAGCGGGCTGCCCCCAAGCAGCAGCATCCAAGCCAAGGTGGACACAGGATGGTGGCTTTAAACTAAAAGAGGGGAGATTCAGACTAGATATAAGGAAGAAATTTTTCATGATGAGGGCGGAGGGACACTGGCCCAGGTTGCCCAGAGAGGTGGTGGATGCCCCATCCCTGGAAACATTCCAGGTCAGGTTGGATGGGGCTCGGAGGAACCTGATCTGGTTGAAGATGTCCTGCTCATGGTAGGGGGTTGGACTGGGTGGCCTTTAAATATCCTTTCCAACCCAAACTAGGCTGTGATTCGGCGATTTTATGATTCCAAGCCCTGTGGTACCCCCAGGGCATATTTGGGTATCGCTACCCAGGCAGATCAGGCGTGATCTGCCCACCAACACGTGCCCATTCCTTCCCTCTGGGGACCGGTGTGGGCTGACGCTGGGGCTGTGCCCCATCTCCCCCCAGAGTGACTCGCCGGGGACTGCAGCACCCTCTGGTCGGAGTCACGTGTCCCCCAGCACGGGGCAGCTCTCCGGCCGCGCCGCCTCCATCCGCAGGAAGCTCCAGACCTCAGGTGGGTGGTGGGACACTGTGGACCTGCTCCACACCCCAGGTGCCCGGCCGGGGTCCCTTCGTCAGAGGAGGCTCCCGCCAGCCTCCTCCCAGCCAGGTGCACTGGGGAGCCAGCCGATTCATAATCAGCTCATTAACTAAAGGCTAATTAGGCAGTGGGATCCTGGTTAGCACTTACCCAAGAGCAGCCTGGTGTGAAGCTGCTGCTGGCAGCTCGGGGTGCGTGGTGAGGGGGGGCTGCGGCAGTACCCTCAGGCTGAACCTCTCTCCCCTTTGATTTCAGCCTGAATTAGGGGTAGCTGCGGCTGCCAGGTAGGTGCCTGTGGCTGGGAGCTGGTGGAGGGCTCTGCTTTGGCCCTGCTTCCCGGGCAGGGCAGGGGGATCCGGGCTGTGCCGCTCGCAGGGATGCTCATGGTACCAGCTCAAAGCAGCACCCACTGCGATGCCGCTGAATGGGGCTGGGGCAGTGACGGCCGTGCCCCCCTGCCCACTATGACCTGTGCATGTATCCCCCCAGGGAAGCTGAGGCCAGTCCCTGTGTGACGTGTGCCAGCCCCGGCACCAAGGTGCTCCGGAGAGCTGGCTGCTGGAGGACATGAAGGCTTTGGTGCCATTCCCCGCGCCCACCGGGACTTGCAGCCAGAGGGTGATGGCACCTCTCACCGGGAGCAGCGCAAGGCTGGGGTCTTCCAGCAGCCAGACCCTCGTCTCAGGGTGGGTGGCACCAGCCCTGGGCAGGGATCTACTTCCCCTTTGGACCTTCAACTCTGTGACTTTTTTATTTTTTGCTGGACGTCTGTTTTTAGGCAGAGTGAGGAGCTGCTGGATGCTCCCTCCCTCTCTCTCTCCGGCTTTGTTTTTACAACAGTATCCGGCTGGAGGGGGTGTTTCAGAGCCAGGCGAGCCCCCAGCTGTCTCTCTGCTACCCCCACAGGGCCAGCCCGGCCACGGCTCCCCCCAGACTGTGTCCAGGCAGCTGCCCGCTGTCTTCTGAAGCAGCGCCTCCTCCGTTTTAAACCGGAAAAAAAATCCCAGCAGCTCCTTTCCCCATAGGTTTCTCAAGCCCTGTTTTTGCATGAAGGCGCGCCGGTGCCATGCATGAGCCGAGCTGCTGTTCCTCATGGTGCTGGTGCTGCCAGGGCCCCGCGCCGGCCGTCCCGGCACACAGGGAGAGCGGTTGCGGAGCTGCCTGTGCTACACGGCACCAGGGTGGATTTAGCGGTCTCAGATGAAGCTATTGTAAAGTTATTTACCTGTTGTCTTGTCAAGAGAGATCACAGTGTGGTCAAGATGAAAGTGTTTGAATTATTTATACTGTTTACATGGTCTTGGAATGGAAAAGAAGTGGAAAACAAACAACAAAACCTAAACCTCCAGCCCAAAAGCCTGTTGGCTTATGTGTCAGGATGGCAGGTGCCGGGGGGGGGTCAGAGGAAATGGCACTGTCCCCTGCACCTCTAGACACCCACGTGTGGGTACGTTTCCTCCTGCTGCAAATAACCGACTAGATGCACTGATGGCTCCTTTCCACCGCAGCCCTCTCCTCTCGCTCTTCCACAGCGTATTCTATTTAAGAAAAAAAAAGGGAAAAATAAATTTAGCCTTTTCTAAGATTAGATGTTTCTATGTATTTTAATAATTAAAAAAAATAATCCTGTTTTGTAACAAAACTTATTTTAAATAAATTGTTCAAGCCAGTCCTCCTGTGCTGCTGTTGTTTCCCTGCAGCAGGTGGGTGCTCCCTCCCTCCCGCTTGCACAGCATCTCCCCCCTGGCTGGAAAAGTTCACTAAGTTCATTAAATCCTTTCTCCTGCAGCCACCTGTGGGGGAGCCTGGCAGGGCAGCCCCCCCGAGACTGCAGCTATTGGGCTCTCTCAGTTAGCAGGAGATTGAGTTGTTAAGCCCCAAGTGCGGCCCAAGTGCTGCAGCATCTTGCTCCGTCTCGTGCTGCTCCCAGTGCTGCGGGCAGTTCAGGGCTGGAGGCAGGAGCCTTTTCCAGGTCCAGGCATGGAATTATCACCAGTGAGGCAGCAAGGGGCTGCAGTGCAGGCAGGACATGTGCCACGAGTTTGGTGCTCAAAGCAGGCAGCGGCTTCAGCCACAGCAGTGCTGTCCCGCCAGGGCCTCTTGCAGTGTGAGCCACCTCCTCCAAAGCCGTGGAGCAGAGCAGGACACTGCCCTTTGTTCCTGAAACTTGGCCATGTTTAGATGAAGTATGGGCAAGGTAGGGACTGGCTTTAGCTTTCCTGCTGGCCCTACTATACGCATCTGCAACAGTCTCCTACATGCCCGAAAACCATCTAGACGAAGCACTGCCACTGCGCCAACATCTGCTGGAGAGCAGGTGGGGAAGAAGAGCTCGGCATGGGGCAAGGGAGAAGGACAAGGCACAAATGACATTTCTCTCTGGGCTGGGAACTGCCCAGCAGAGTGAAACTTCCCCCAGGGTTTCAGCGAGCCACCTGGCGAGTGCTGTCTCTGCAACTTCCTCACCACAGCCTCCCAGAGCAGGAAGGGTGAGAACAGGCAGCTTCCCCCTGGGACACGCAGGGACCAGAGCGCTACTTTCCCTGGACGCTCCCAGCCAGGAGCTGTGCCAAGGTGAACAGTACTTCGAGAGATTCAGGCATTTAACACGACTTTTTTTTTTTTTAAAAATAAAGTTACAAATCTTTTAATAAAATTCATTATTTTAATAAAATTCGTTATAAGTTACACTTTCCTGGAGAACAGGCTCCAGTGTATAAAATGGGAGACAGGCGGAGATGAGCAGGGGAAGCACCAACGGGAACCTCTTTCCCCACAGGAAAGAAGAAAGAGGGACAGAAAGGTTCTGACAGACATTTATTGGGGACGGGGCAGGGGGGGAGGGAGGGGGACAGGGACGGGAAAACAACGACATCTCTAAGAGTGGTCCAGTGGACGCAGAAAGACATTAGTCCCTCTCTTCCTCCACCCTCCCAAATCCTTACCCACAAAGGCAAACACATACGACAAGTCCTCTTTCAGCCACCTATTTGAACAGATCCTGGCAGCCCTCCATTCTCAGCAACAGTCTGAAGTTATTTATCTTCTGTGGCCCAGAGTGCCAGCAGGGATTTCTGAGAAGCCAAGAGACAGCCTCCTTCCTCTCCATACAGGCCCACGAGACCACACCAGGCAGGGTGGCATGGTGTTCTGGCACAGGTTTGATGATCCCACAGAGCAGCTGAAGAAGTCCCTTCTGCAGGGAACAGGCACTCCATCCCACAGCAGGCTTTTGCGGGGCAGATGCTGCACAAAGAGAGCGGGGCCCACCAGCTCCAGCCCACAGAGCCGACAAGAACCAACAGCACACACAGGTGATGGAGGGGCGACAGCAGGCTCAGAGCCCCCCCCCTGCCAGGGAAAGGCCAGCACACAGATACGGAGCAGACAAGAGCTTGATGTCAAGATGAAGAGCTGAAATGAAGCTGCTTCCCCAACAGGGGCTTTGTGCCAGCCAGGTCCCCTCACACTGTACAGGCACCTCACCACTCAGGTCCTCCATCCAGCCCTTTAGGCACCAGGGGCTGGGCAGGTGACCAGCCAGCAAGATTCCACATCCTTACTGTGCTGTGGGGCGGAAGATGGATACGTGGAGAGAAGTGAAATCCAGCCAGACCAAGAGCAGAGGGAAACTTGGCCACCTGTGTTTGTACATGAGGAGGTGGCAGCTGTCACTCCAGGACAGCCATGAGGAGATGCAGTTCCCGAAAGGCACTACCATGGCGGCCGCTGAGCCCAGACTTGTTCTTGACAATGTTGCTGATGTTTTTCAGCTGCTTGTAGCACAGCTTGCATTTATGGAGCCTGCAAAAAACAGACAGTAGACACAGCGTGAATCCTCAGCTGCTTAAGAGATGTGCTTCTTCCTGTAGCGCCAAAGATGCAACTCAAGCAGGAGAGAAAAAACACAAACCCTGCAAATGGCCTGGAAGACGTGAGCATGGCTCTGCAGAAACACCACGTATTTAGCCCATGTCCTAATGGCATCCACATAAAGACTCTTTCACTCCTCTCTTCCCCCTTGGCAATAAAGTCCAGGGAGGAGGGAGGTGCTGGTTTTTGGATGGCCAATTCTCAGAGCAGAGCTATCCTGTGAATGAACTGGAAATCCAGGCCCCAGCTGACAACTCATGTGTCTTGTAAGGTAGAAGGTGAAGCCACAGGGTGGTTTTACTCCTGACATACTCGCACTTTGTTTAGTTATGACTCAATACAGTGAGAAAAGGGAAAAGCAGTCCTTGGTCTTTTTCTCAGAGCAGGAGGGTTTGGTGTTTGCAGACAAAAGGGAAGGCATGCCCAGTCTAGTACCAAAGCCTCGGTGGTGAGCAGCAAAGCTCACCCAAGCGAAAAGCTGGTTCAAAAAAGGAGCAAGTGGAGGAAAGTGCCTCACCTTTCCTCTCTGGTGATGTCCACTCCAACAGAAGGCGGTGCAGTGAGGATGTCTGTGATCAGGGGCAGGAATCTCTGTAGAATGAGTTTCAGGGAGGTGCAGCCGGTCTGCACGTAACTGAAAGACAAACAGAGAATCGGGTCCCACTTGAGTTTCATTCCCATCCTCCCAGCACACAGCCCCCACTCGCATCCCGTCACTGGGTATAATCTACTCATATGACCCCCCTCTGCCACCTGTAACCTGGTAGGGAGAGCAACAGCCAAGTACCAACGCAGGCTTGGTTGACAAAGTGAGCCCTTTTGAAAGGTCCTGGCATATACCCTGACAAGTGGGACCTTTCCACTCAAGAGCGGAGATGTCCTGCTGAGGGGACTCAGCCGAAGCCTCTTTCCTGGTAGGAGGAAGGGCAGAAACTCCATCTTAAGAGAGAGGCTGCATTTTTTTTGGCCACCTAACAACAAGCTTCAAAGCAATCTTCCAAGTGGCCCCAAGGCTGTTGCAGGACTTCATTTCCTTTGTCCCAAGTCAACAGTTTCATTCCCATCAATGCACAGAGCCCACTTGTTCAACACCAATTTGACCCCTCCCGGCTGCCAGACCTGCCTTCAATCGAATATGCTTATGCTGAATCTCAAGATCCTGCTCTTCTTGCCCAGGTATACTTCCCGTATCTTTTCCCCTACACCCTTGCCAACTCCACCGCTCTTTTCCAGGAGTAATATCGCTGTTACACTGCGACATTACACTGTTATCTACTGCGATTTCTCCAGGATTTTCTTTCAGCTACAAAATATCCTGTGGAGCTCTCCTATGAATATCTACACCTTGTCCAGCAAGCACACCGTGTGCTTGGGGCCTCACCTTTCATATTTACTTTGGAGCAGTTTTTCTATCTGTGGCAGGACTATAGTACACAAATCCAGCTTCCAGAGAGACCTGAAAAGAAAAGGACACATTCCAAGACCGGAGACTGAGGCTTTGCAAGGCTGAGTCGACACAAACAATGCTTTCTGGCAAAAAAAGTCCAGGCAGCGGCACTCAAGTTTACCGAGCAAGTTCACTGACTCCCCCTTGTGATAGAAAATGGCAGGTTCTGACTTACTGACTCGGCAGAACCCCTTTATGAAGCCCCAAGACTTTGATTTTCCTTGCAAGACATCATTTGCCTACAGAAAAAGCCCCACACAACTCCAACAGTTAGTGGCACCGCAGACTTGAACATCTGACCACGAGCACCTGCATTTCACGCTGCCATGGCCCACGGGACACAAGGCAGGTACAACAACAGCGCTCCCGGTGCCCAGCCAGACGGCTCTCAGGTACCCCAGGGGCTGCCCCCACCCGGGACTCACGCTTTTTGGTTGACAATATTCAGGAGGTCTACGACAACAGACAGATCATTGATCGCTACTGCGGAGTCCACAGAGTTCTGCAAGAGATGGGGGAAGAAGAAGTCACCTATTGCAAAGTTCAAACTGGCTAGACTAATGCAACTAACATCAACTGCCGTTTTCCAAAAGCAAGGTAGAGGAAACATGGAGTCGGCCAGGGAAAAGGAGATAACTCTCACGTGAGAAAATTTTCTCCACGTTTCTTCGTGACAATTCAACTGCAGGTGGGAAACAGCGTCACTCTGCAAAATGCACCCCTGGGGACAAAAGCTGCGAGACCCCGCATTTTGCGCGATAGACAGCATCGGCCCCGGACAGCCCAAAGAGCTGCTCAGCTGCTCCCCTCATGACACTCGGGTATCTCCACATCCTTGCCTTGATGTCACCGGTGCTCCATACAGCCCGCACGGTGTCCAGGTTCTTGTGGCGGCTGGTGAGTACCACACACATGGTGTCATGGCCTTTCCTGATCTGGGACATGGCTTCCTCATCCACGAGCTCAGTCTGGCTTTGGATTTTCACAGCCTGGAAGTACAGACACCAATGGAGCAGCAATAACAGAGCAGGGTGACGCAGAAGTGTAGGAGCTTTCTCTGGCCTGGGCAAGAGCTAATTTTGGTGTAGAGAGGGACAGGAAACACTGACTTCCTTGCAGCTTGTTTTATAAACATTTCAAAATGGAAATGCTCCATTTGTTCCAATTTCAGCTACTTCTATTTTGCCTCTTCTACTATGTCACAAACACGCCTGAAGCTTTGTAAAAACTCTCAAAATCGGAAAAAGTGAATTAAAAGTGAGCTTTCAAAACCAGTATGCTTTGATGAAGAATTTTCTTCATGGAAACCCTGTTTTTTAAGTGAAATGCTCATGCGGAATCAACAAATTTTATTACAAAGCATAGACCTTGCACAATTTATTAGACGCTCAATTTGCTTCACACCTACACCATGCTGGAATCTCTCTTCCTCTGCTCACGTTTAGAGTTTGGGATCATGAGGATGGTCTGGTCCTTCTCCCTTTTTGGGACAGGGAATACCCTCCTGAGTGAGGCCAAGAGGCCTCTGTGATGCAAGAGGGAAAGACTCTTGAAATAGTTACATACGTGTAATCATTGAATCACAAAATGTTAGGGGTTGGAAGGGACCTCTGGAGATCATGTGGTCCAAGCCCCCTGCCAGAGCAGGTCCACCTACAGCAGGTGGCACAGGATGGCGTCCAGGAGGGCCTGGAATGTCTCCAGAGTCAGAGACTCCACCGCCTCTCTGGGCAGCCTGTGCCAGTGCTCTGCTACCCTCAAAGGAAAGAAGTTCCTCCTCATATTCAGATGGAACTTCCTACGGTCAAGTTTGTGCCTGTTACCTCTTGTCCCATCACTGGGCACCACTGAAAAAAGCCTGGCCCCCTCCTCCTGGCACCCTCCTTTTAAGTATTTGTAAGCATTGATGGGATCCCCCCTCAGTCTGCTCTTCTCCAGACTAAAAAGACCCAACTCCCTCAGCCTTTCCTCATGAGAAAGATACTCCAGCCCCTGATCATCTCCATAGCCCTTTGCTGTCCCCTCTCCAGCAGCTCCCTGTCCTTCTTGAACTGTGGAACCCAGAATTGGACCCAGCACTCCAGATGTCCCTCACCAGGGCAGAGCAGAGGGGGAGGATGACCTCCCTCCACCTGCTGGCCACGCTCCTCTTGATGCACCCCAGCATGCCACTGGCCTTCTTGGCCACCAGGGCACATTACCGGCTCATGGTCATCCTGTTGGCCACCAGGACTCCCAAGTCCCTTTCCACAGAGCTGCTTTCCAGCAGGTCAGCCCTGATCTGTACTGGTGCATGGGGTGATTCCTTTCCAGGTGCAGTGCCCTACACTTGCCTTTGTTGAACTTCATATGGTTTCTCTCTGCCCAACTCTCCAGCCTGTCCAGATCACGCTGAATGATGGCACAGCCTTCTGCTGCGTCAGCCACCCCTCCCAGTTTTGTGTCATCAATGTGTATGTGTAATGGCAGACATCAATTTTCTAAATGAATCACTGTCTCGCAGGTGGAATTGTTCATTGTCTTCGTCTCATGCCCCGCTCTCTGCTTTGGTAACACATTCTTCATGAGCATGGATCAACGCTGCTGTGTTCACATCAGCCTGCTGTCAGTCACAACAAGGGCTGGCTCTGGCAACGCGGAGATGCTAATTCCGCAGGAACGGCACATCAAAGCACTTGGGAGGCAGGAGAGTAAGCTGGCTGAGGAAGCAAGCACCAAGTGAGCAGAGGGGGAACAGGAGGTGGCGTGTTCTCATTCACTGCTGAGGACCACAGGCTGCAGAAAGCACCTAAGACACTCTTCTGCACCTCAGGGGAACCCCTCTCTGATGCCATCCAACACAGACACCAGCTGGAAACTTTTGTCCAGAGGTACTTACTGGAAGAAAGTCAGAGACCTTCAGGCCGATGGGCTCATTCCTTGCTGCAGGAATCACCGATGGCTCTGTTCTGGGCAAAGGAGTGGAGGAGGCAATCGGTGGCCTCTGAACTGGATCAGGCTGCAGGAGAAATCGGGATAAAAGCTCTAGCAGCAACAATCTGGCCCTAGTCCGACGTCCTTTTTTCCTGACTCACTTTCCCCTAATACAGAAGGGGTCTCCAATTTGCTAGCATAGTTGAAGAGGCAATAAAGTATGTCTCAGGTACATACCAAGATGCAATTAAAGTTTGCAAAGAACACGGAGATGCCCCAGCAGAAGTGCCAAGTGTTGTCATTGTTATCAGCATCTACAATTAGGGAAATGGGCCGTGGCCAGCCTGAAGGCAAAGGGAGAATTCTAAAGAAGCCAGTATAATGTATCCTGGCCCACCGGCTGCTTGTGATTTTGGCTACAAAACAGCCTCAGTTGAAGCACTTGCAGAAATCTGGCACTCAATTCTCTTCAGAGTGCCCCAACTTTGAGATGCAAGGAGAAACACCACTGCAAGAAGCAAACAAAAGCAATAGAGCCATCACCTGCTGCAGGTTTGGCCTTTGATTCTACGGCTCAGGCAAGACACATGCAGGACAAAGACTGGAGCTGAACTTTTACTGCTCTTCAGTAAAGGAATCAGCTTGATTAGAAATCATAGAAGTCCCCAGCACTCGCGTACCTTTCACAGTGAGAGAATGAATAGCTATTAACAGATGACACAGTACGTACACATTCTTGCTTTGGCAACGGGGTCTGGACATCCACAGCTTGGCTGGGCTTCACTGCTTCCTTTGCAGCTACGGGCTCTACCGAGATGAAAAGAAGTGGGAAAGCAGAAACTGATTGCTCCTTTCAAGAGAAGTTGAAAAGGTTCTGTATGGCTGGACTACAAGTAGTTGTTTCTGCAGACATGCACCTCTCCCTCTTTCGAGGGCCATTAATCCCATTCCCACCAAAGGGTCATTTTCATACTCACCATCCTCAGGAGGTGCAGGAAAGGGCTCATTGTTTCGAGGAGGAGTTCGACCTACAGAAAGAGGAAAAAAAAAATAAACAAATGAAGGAGCATCCAAGGCTACAGATTAGCGATAAGTCAACCTTGGAGCTGGGAGATCTCCAACAACTCCACAGATTAGGACTATCAGTGATACAGCAGACGGAGTTATCTCCTTCGGACACTGACGCTATTTTTCAGTTTAGCCAAAGGCTTTTGGCCTTCATGGATGGGAGGGACAAAACTGACCCGTGTAGTTCATTGCTGCTGTAGAGGTGTGAAGCACAATAAAAGGCACTGCCACAACAAATTACATTAGAAACAAAATTCATCTCCCGCTAAATTGATTTACATAAGTAAATCAAAATAATTACTATTAATTCCTTAGAAAGAGTATCTCATTTTTCTCATTTACATAAAAATGAGATACAGGCATCGTACTACGCCTCCTAAACAGCCACCTCTGCTTTAACAGAGCCTTCTTTAATGAAGGATGCTGATTTTATACACATTAAAATTCTAAGCTAATAAAGATCCTGTAACACAGCAGTTGTTCCTAATCAGGACAGGAAGGCAGCATGCTTCCAATGGAGCTCTGGATTCTAGCCAGGCTTTGAGCCTGGCCTTCTAGCCTAGCCTTTGAGACATTACTGCACCCTAGTAAAGGTGCTACCTTCCAGCAGTTCAACATGATTCGTGTCCAAACATAGAATACTAAATAGAGTTTTCTAAACTCTCCCAGTCGCAGGTGAAGCCTCCATCATAGTAAGCAAAAACTCACTTCTACTGAAACAGTTTAGCGCCTACAGCTCAAACACCACTCAAAAGCACAATAAACCCTGGTACTGACAGATGGCGTTCTTGGGCTGGAAGATCTCTTTGTAATCCTCCGGGTTCTGGATCTCGGCCTTGGATTCCTTCTCATCCCGGTCATCTTCGCTGCTGGGACTGCGCCTCTCGCTCTCCGAGCTGTGCTTCACTCTGCTGTGGAAAAAGAGATGGTGTCAGGGCAAGTCATATGGGCTCTGTCAGAGAGACCGAGAGCACTAAGCTCCTTGTACATTTCCGTAAAATCTTGAAATTCACCAAGCCAGCAGATTCCCTTACCTTTGTGGCTTGCTGCAGCTAGTTGAGGGCCTGTCATAGATGCGGCGAAGGGAAGACCCCGTGGGGGTAGGTGGCACAAGAGGCTCGTCGTCCCTAATCAGCCCATGAGGAATGGAACCCGACTTTGTGACTCTGCTGAGATCCACAACGAAGGAGGAGACTGTGCTTTGCGCAAAAGAAACTCCTATCTGCAGAGGGAAAAGATCAAGGTAATGCACCAGGGAACAGGGTACACAATCAGCCTTTTTGAGAGCAGGCATGATGGAACGACCCTGAGCAACAGCGCTTGAGACTTGCTCAGGTCAGTGCTTTGGCTTTTTCAATTTGAAGCTGCCAGTGTTTTGTGAAAGGCTATGATAAAACTTTTGCCAAGCATAACTTCCAAATACTGATCAAAACCAAGCCCCCGTTCATTCTTCCAGAAACCAAAGAAAGACAAAGTGGAGCACGAGGCTTCTGAAAGCAAAAGCACACAAGGTCTGTCAAAGTGCTGGGCGCACTGCAAGCCCTGGCCACTTATATTCCAACATAAGCTTAAAGGTCAGAAGCCCCGCAAGGAGGCAGGAGGATTTTATCTCATGTTTTGCAGCTGCCTCCCCAACTCCTCAAGAGCAGTGGCTTACCAGCTGGTTGTTGCAGATAGATAAGTCAGCTACTTTTCCCCAGTTCACCAAGACCACATCAAAACAGCGCTCTGGCTCCCAGCCGTACACACGCAGCGAATCCTGGAAGCCGCTGTACAAGCAGCAGCCATCTGGGTTGAAGAGCACGCACCTGGGAGGAAGGCAGGTGGAGAAACAGGCACAGCTTTCCAACATGGCTCAGTCCCACAAGGACCCCAGGGCTGTATGCCCGACTTCAGCAAACGCCTCCAGCCCTGTTTCTAACAACGAACCTACCAATCTGCAACACCTCCATCAGCCCAAACTTTTTCCCAGTAAAGCCTCCCTTTCAGGAAATCCTGCTTTCGCTCCCACTTCAGTCTCTGCCTCGTACACTGCAGTAGGAGTTTAATATACCTGACAGGAGTAGCCTCCTCTTCAATACAGCTTACAACCTGGAACTTCTCCAAGTCCCAAAACCGAACAGTCCTGTACACACAACAACACAAAAAAAAAAAAAATCACCACTCATCCTTCCAGAAATATGCTGTAGGATCCAGTATGGAAATAATCATAGAATCACAGAATCACTTGGGTTGGAAGAGACCTTCAAGATCATCGAGTCCAATCACAAACCTATGCCAAAACCACCCCTACACCATGTCCCTCAGCACCACGTCTACCCGACTTTTAAATACCTCCAAGGACGGCGATTCCGCCACCTCCCTGGGCAGCCTGTTCCAATGCTTGATAACCGTTGCGGTAAAGAAGTTTTTCCTAATATCCAACCTAAACCTCCCCTGGCACAACTTCAGGCCGTTTCCTCTTGTCCTGTCGCTTGTTACTTGGGAGAAGAGATTGACCCCCACCTCGCTATAACCTCCTTTCAGGTAGTTAACAGGCTAACAGCTAATGAATTGCTGTCGTGCACATATGATGAACCTACACAGAAGGCTAGCCTAGCTACGATCCATGAATCCAGCCACAGAGACGTAGGGACTCTAGGTATTTAGAGCTGACCCGGAGTTACGAGGACACCCTGCCAGTTGAGCAGGACTGCTTGCTGCTCAGATAGGATGTCAGCTGGATTAGTGAGATGTTTGCAGCTATCGTGTTGTTTTCTACTGTTGCAGAAGGTGCCATCAATTTTGGATGAGAAGGCAAGATCTCGATGTTCTGCGCATCACAGATGTGATGTGCTGCTGGCTAGACGTCAGGCTCTTGCAGTGGCAGGTTTGTGTGACATTCCTATTTTCTAGGTTCCCAAAAAGAAGGGCATTGGGAAAACAAATCAACACATACAATTCCCTTCTTTCTCCCTCCCCTTACGTACCTGTCAAAGCTGCCAGAAGCCAAAAGGTATTCATTGGGATGGAATTCAACAACATTTACTGGGCCAGTATGTCCTGTAAACTCAAACATTATCTTCCCAGCAGCCAGATCCCACAGCTGGAAGAAGGAATGAACAAAGAGACTCTTGAAAAGATTTAATGTTAGAGAATTCCAATACACTTCAGATTTCCTTGTACTGGCCAACCTTCTAACATTTCTCTGCCTCCAAGAACAGACTCAAGTTTGTCAAAGCAAGCAATGACCAGGGAAGGAGTACTGCCCCGGTCATTTAAGGCTGTATTTCTTTTTTAATTCTTTTTGTTTTGTTTTGTTTTTTGGCATTCTCTTTTAGATTTTCCATTTAATTTGTCCCCTAGAAATTTCTAGTTCATAATTAAGAGAGTAGGATAAAATGCAGCGGCTCCACCTGTCCCTGCTGATTATATCTCAAAAGCAAACAAAAATCTGAAAGCTCTGAATCCGTTCACAATTCATTCTTCCTGCACTCTAGTCTCCACTGAAAATCCACAAAAATCCAGAGTGAAATGACTGATCAGTGTATTTCACGTGAAGCTGAAAACAAAAAAAAGCAGTCCTTGCCCCACATTCCTTCATACCACATCTGAAACAAGGGAAAAGTCACTGCTTCAGTCGATACTTTTCTGAATTCCTCCTCTTGTTCTGCTTAGTTCTGACAACAATTTTCAGACCGATCTTCACGTGTAATGTCTATAACAACACACTCCTACTGAATTAACTGAGCAGAGCCAGAAATTGGTATGGTGAAACAATGTGCAGTGGAAAACTCACTCCGTTACATTCACTGAGACAACCAAACCCAATGTTCAGGTACTACCATCTCTCAGGTGCCACCATCTCTCAGGTACCACCATCAAAACTTGAACCTTTATGTGCATAATGCCAACATGTCTGTTGGATAAGTGCATTTCAGCATACGCAGCAATTTTCTGGATTCTGGATTTTCATCCAGTGGCGGATGTGATCCTCATAAACAGACTGGTCCCTGCAAAGCCACAGGGCTCAACCAGCTGGCTAATGAACTAAAGGTGTTTATAAACGAGTGCTGGTAATGGCTGGTAAAAAGACAATCCCACGAGCACATAAGGAGGGTGTCACAATGAATTACCTTTACAGTGTGATCATCAGCAGCAGAGGCTAACCATTTCCCATCAGGACTAAAGCGGAGACACCGAACTGCTTCTGTGTGACCCTGAAATGAAAATAAAATAGTAAAAATAAAATAGAAAAATAAATAGTATTTCCTTTTTAATTATTTCCATTTTAAATTACACAGATTTACGGGTGGTGCTGTGCCATTAAGTTGGCTTCTAAATGAATTTAATACACAGCAGGTTCTTTGGGTAGAGAAAGACCCCAAGAATAGAACCATCTTGTTGCAGTGGTGACTTGCACGGTAGTATCAGCCACAGTATGAAGAAGCACTCATGGATGCTCTCCATCCCTCCCAACCAGACTACAGCATACTAACTCCCATGATATCCATTTCATATTCCCATACAGTTTAGAGGCCTGCAGAGGTTTGCCAGTCTGCTTCACAAATTGTGCAGATCATCTTTTTATACTGGGAAACTAGGAAGTTAATTGTACATAATCACTTTTAGGTTTGCTCACAGGTCCTCGACAGAAGACTTTCTCCCCGCTCTGCCTGAAAACTAATGAAGCATTTTACCTTGTATCTGAAGACACAGCCTTTTCTTCTTACATCCCAGAGCTACAGTGAAGGAAAGCAAACACAAGATATGCTTAGAGCAGTACGCGGGGAGCCCAGGAGTCCCACCAGAACAAGAGCTCTCCCTGTCATCGAGCCAATAAACATCGCAGAATGAAAACTCTGAAGGGGCTGTTAAATCCCTGTTTGCTTCCTAACCTAATCCCCCAAGTGAGAATCACGTCTGTAAGGTATTTCTCACTACAGAAGCTCAGTTCTGACAGTCAAACACCAGCCTGATGAAGCCGATGCGATCCACAGCAATCAGGACATCTGCGCTTGCTGACACCAAGTCTCAGCTGGCACCTAACACGGAGCCACATTCCACAAGAGAGGAGTCACATTCATGAGCTACCACTGAAAACACATGCATAGATTTCACAAGCACTTGCAAACACGCCTGCCCACACACATGGAAATGATGATATACAACATCTACCAACAGCTTGGCACAAAACACATTCTGGCAGTCTTCATAACAAAGCTACTGCAAGTCGAGTGGGTAAACTCTAGGGGAAGCTGAGCTTTACCTTAATGTTTGTGTCCAAAGAGCCGGATGCCACAAAGCTTCCAAAAGGATGGAAATCAAGGCTGCATATATTCGCTTTGTGACCAAGTAAAGTACGAAGAACTGAGAAAAAGGAGAGGCAGAGCAGGGAGAAGGATTAGGGAACAATCATTTAGTAGTTCATTTCCCCCAAAGAGCATGCAGAATTTTAGCCATAGTATCCTTACCATTAAACACATGCTAACACAATGTACATCAGACATGCTACATACTGCTTATTCAGCTGTATACATTGTTTTATGGAAATATTTCTGACTTTACCCTTGCAACGCAAAGAAACAGCAACAGAGGGCCTACATTCAATGATCCTACTGAAAGTCCCGTCCTTAGGTGTGGAAACCATGAATAAAGCTCAAAGGTCTCCAATCCGAAAATAAAACTAAAAAGCCACACTGAGGCGGCTGTCAGGCAGTGTATCTTTCCTCGTATTACAAAGAGAGCAAAATGGAGGGAGGGACAGATGACCCACAGTTTAGCCAGAAAGTGAAAAGGACATTGGATTGCCTGCGTTGTTTGCCCTTTGACTATTAGACAGACCCTTTCCTGGGACTCTGCACCTCCATCCAGGCACAAGCCTGACTTCCACTTCCACCTCTTACGTTCCAATATTCACCCTGGAGTCCTTGCAAGAAGCATCCCAAAGACCAGGAAGGGACAGTCAGGAAGCATGAGACAAAGAAACGACCCCAGTGTTTCAGCAAGTCATCAACCAAGTAACGCTCCTGTAATTCTGGAAACCAGAAAGGACCAGTAGAACTGGTACACCGTATCTCTGAAAGCAGAGACAAACACAGAGCTCAACTTTGAGGAAGAAAAATTGCTCAGATAATAATAGAGGCAATCTTTCTTCATCTTCCGTCATCTGGGACAGTCTGGTGATTCCCTTGGCAGAAATTAGCTTTTGAGCCCGACCTGGAGTGGTCATTTGCACTGGCTCAGAGGTCTCCTAATAAATTTAGGCAGATCAGTTACTCTCCACTGGTCTCCAAACTACTTTATAACCGAATTGATGCTAACTGTCTGAATAACAAAAGTGCTTTTTATTATTTATGTCACCTGCTGTTTGCCTTATTAGCTCAGCCAGAGTATTTTCAATACACACTCTTTCTATGAACGAGTAGCAACCTATAAGAAATACTCAGTCATTTTACAGTATTCCTGCTGGAATGCACTCAAGTGATTCACGATACCTTTGCAAACTTTTTCTAGGACTTGACAAAAATACAATAAATAAAACATGACTCAACAGATGACCTTTAAAGGATCACAGCTTGATGAGTTCATAGCTTTTACGATTTACTAAAAATTAGGTCTTTGTCTATTAATATGGTCATGGAAGAGCAGAAGAGAAAAATCACTTGAGGAACAAAATAAAAGTTAGAGGCTAAAGACGAGAATAAGATCCGCAAGCAGGGAATTACTGGATTTTTGCAGAACCTAATATACTTAAAACTTCCAATCAGATTTCACATTCTTTTATTAAGTTTGACAATTGTAAGCTGAGACTCTGAACACAAGTTTTATATGCCTAGTTATTCTATACATGCATGGAAACTGATGTGGAATATAGATTTCAACACACTCAGGTCAAAACCCTAGAAACTAGTTCCTCAGATCAGTGTCCGCAATACACGTACAGATTTCTGCTCAAGCACGCATACGCAGCTCTACAGTCTCAGTAGGAAGTGCAAAAAAGCCCTTCAAGAGGGCCGGAAATTAAGATGAAAGCAATGCCAGGCTCCTGTTCCTTCTTAAGTTAGGAACCTTCTGGGTCAGCATAGATATTAAGCGTAAGGATATTCCAAAAAGCGTGCATTATCAGAAGTGAAAACTCACGGAAACATACTTTTGGCAGCTTCCAGGTCCCAAACACGAATCGAGCCTGACTGGGACCCTGCAACAATGAGTTCCTCATTCGTATTGATCTGTAGACTCTCAATGGGCGTTGTGTGGCCTGTCAAGCTCTGCAAAGAAAACCACGATGCACAATCAACAGCTACTGACACAACCCCGTCCACAACGGCACTGCTCATACTCATTTGGAAACTATTTAGCCACAAGTTGGGACCACCTGGTTGTGCCACTGGTCCTTTTTCCTCATCCGCTACCAGTATGGCAAAGCATCCTAAAGACCATCACTGCATACAGCACCGTGCACGTATCTTCCACGTTATCCCACTTTTTGGGGCATGCTGACTAATTTTTAAAGGATGCATCAACAGAGACATGGGCAGTTAAATACTAGGTGTGGATGCCCAGACAAGGTTGACACATGCTGACGTTATCAAAATTATGCTGTGCAAGCACAATGGCACTGTGTTTGTTCTAAATGGGTCATACAAGTGTCATGAACTGGTTACAAAAATCAAAGCAAGAGCAAAATCAGGGCTACTTCAAAAACTTCACATAAGCAAGGAGCCATATGTTGCTGCCAGCAATGGGTGTCACAGTGATAACATGCTGCTATTACTGAAGCATTAACTTGAGGCATAAGGTAGTAATTCACACCCATGCAGTTCCTTTCATCTTTGAGCATCTAAAAGCTTACAAATTGCATAAGTATTTTGAAGAAGCCAGTATTTAATTAAAACACAAGAATACTTAAAACTATCTCTAGAAAACCAATACTACTATGGCAAACTTTCAGCTTGTCAATTAAGCAATATTCTACACTTTACTGGATCCTCAAACAGGTCTTCTTAAATAGATAAGCTAGCTCTGTGCCTCCCACACACGTACGGAGACCGGGAACACCAGCTGAATGCTGCCTGTTCTGAGGGGGTTTCTTAGGATTTCACGTGCAACTGAAATCCTCTATGTACCCTACAGCTGCGACTGACTGTCACTGCTTAGAGAGAAAGACAGCTCACATTCGAAGCTACTCACAATACTACTTGAAAAGTTCCTCTTCTCTCTCTTCCCCAACACATACACATCTGAAATCCTAATAATGCAAACACTAAAGATGAACATACAGCACAACCCTCCCAAATATTAAGATTCTTTCGATATACAAGAACAGCACAAGTCCTCAGCAGCTCCAGTCAGTCCCTGCCTCTGAGAACCATCAGCTTCCAACACCTGTCGCTCCCAGGCAGCACAGGAGAGCCAGAGCTCTTTCCTCCCACAGAAAGGGCAGGGAGACATTTAGTCCTTCAACCTTCCTTCTCATGGAAGGCAATACTCTGGTTCCAAACTACTGCCATGCAACCACCAAGGGTCTGGAAAGACACATCTTAACTACACTACACAAGAAGCACAGCACTGCCAAAGGTGAGCAACTCCTTTTGCACCCATTGCAACCTCCTTATACTTGACCTCAGTAAATGAACGGAAAAATAAAGCAGACACATTCTCCTTTTAGCCTTTTTGACCCTACTTTCTTGATTTCTTCCTCACAAGGTTCACAATGGCTAGAGAAACGCCTTCCATAAGACAACACTATTGTGTTGTTAATTAAACAAGCGACAAGAGACGCTTGCTAAAGATGGTTTTCCACAATGCCTACTTAAAGCAAAAGCAATGCAGGACAGACGTCTGTTAATACGTACGGTGCCCTTGAGTGATCACTACTGGTGTAATCCTACCCTTTCTAACACACTGCGCCCAGCATTACTCTTCCCCAGCCTACACGCGAGTTAGAAAACTATTCTGACAAACTTTGTGCTGACAGTTAGTGACTGCGGGACAGGTGGGAACACATCCTGCTAGGCACGCTTCCTGTGGTGAGGGCAAACTCCAGGATAGAAAACTGGCCCCTGCAACTTGCACTATAAAACTAGCTGATCTCATACAAAACTCTGCATTTAATTATCTGTAGCCTGGTAACAGAAGACACAACATTCATTATCTGAGCGAGCACTGGCCCAGCTGAAGCAGCCAGCCAGCCCAGATTCTCTCCAGAGCAGTGGTCCCACCAGACACCGAACTCCGTCTGTATCTTTAGCTAGAATCTGGTCATCCGGGTTTGTGTCAGTAAACTCTATTCACAAGTCCCACGGGCTACAACTCAACCATTTTTCCCCCTCATTCCCCACCCTCCATACCTCAGAATTAAAATTCCCATCCCACAAAAGTTGAAAACAGGCTTGTTCTTACCATGATGCAGTTGGGCTTGTTAACTGACCATATGTTGACCCGACAGTCATCTCCTCCAGTTGCCAGCAGCCGGCCGGAACTTTTCCCCAGTACTAGTGAGGATACATTGCTGCTGTGAGCCGTGATCTCTTCTGCACAAAACAAAGCAAAGAGTTATTACAGACTAGTATAACACTTTTCACCCCATCCCTCCCAAAAGGCTGAAAAAATCTTCCTAGAAAAACTTCCCAGTTTCCACTGGACAAGCTGCAACAGCCCACAGTTCAGATAAGAAGTCACACTATTATCTTGCTTGAAACAGTCCTTCTTGGCTCTCCCTGCTGTACTCAAGGCGTTTGCTGACCAAGCTTCACAACTCCAGTGCCGATACGGCTTACAAAAAGCACCTTCTCTCACTGGCAGCATGTCGGTAGCTTTTAAAGATTTGCTGAACTGTGGCAACCTGCTCACAGAAGCTACTTTACCTTCAGTACCCGGGTGGGTCTCAGTAAGCCAAGCTGCCTCAGAAGCTGCAACGATAGGCAGCAGCCGGAGTCATCTAGTGAAAGGCCCTGTAATCCTGTTCTAGAAAGCAGCAGCAGATTGTCCAACCTGAGAGGAACTGGCAGATTAGCAGTACAGTTTATAACCTTACACAGCAAAAAAGTCAGACTCGGCAGCGGGGATAGGTGGAGCTCCCTTCCCTGAGCTTTGGCAGAGGCTTTACTACATTCCCACTCTGTAACACAGGTGAAACTTAGCAACGCACAGTATGAAACTGTGACAAAGGAAGGATGAATATATACCTGAAAGTGCACAAAAGAACACATGCAATTGATACTAAAAGACTGTTAAAAAACTGAGGACTGAGGGAAAACTCTGACACAGAGGGCTTTGCAAGAACAGAACTCCAAGGAATCCTCATTATAAAGAAACAAATTTGGGGCAAAAGAGAAGCCAAACGAGCATCTTTGCTTAGGCATATTATTTCCACAGTGTCTTTTAAAATCTACTCAAGTTTGTGGTAGGGGCATTTGGCAGATGTATTTACCAATTTCTTCCTCTTACAGTTCTCTCCTTTGGAAGTTCACAGAATTTTCGTGCCTAATAGTTATGAAACTTGTTTGTAAAAAGGCTACGTAGCAATCCATTGAGCTTTCGTTCAGACTGTTTTGGTGGGAGGAACAATTTGGTCATTTTACATGCAACACTAATCCAAAAGGATGTTAGCTGCAATAGTAATTACAGGTACTTTGATCTCAAGCACTCAGAGTGCTTTTTTGAAAGCAAAACTGCGCAACTTTCACTTTAGCTGGAGAAACACCTTTCAAATTACAAAGGTAACCGGACTGTAAATTACATGAGAAAGGCAAATCTGGAAATATGCTTGTATTGTGCTGAAAGATCAATCTTCCATATGATGATGCTAAAGCAAAGTATCTGTGTATACAAAGACTGGAAGGTAATAAACAGTACTATTAGTATTAGTAGATCAACTCACCAGTTAAAATTGAAAGGACAGATGCTGAGCATAGCTGCTGAAAGGAGCACGTCAGCAGCTCCAATTTTTCCCCTCCTCCTGATTTCATTCTTAATAATATATTGCAAGGTTAAAAGTCACTGATGAAGCATTCAACCCTCTGTTCAGAAAAGCCAGGTTATAACCTGATGCCAGCCTTGGCCAGACAGCTTCAGCTGCTCCCTCGCTGAAGTGCCAGTTTTCTTAAGCCCACAAATACTTTTTTTAACGAAGTATTCGTCACCAGATATCACCCACCAGCTCAGTAATACTAAGCTTCTAATCAGCATCGCCAAAACATTTCTAACATTCAGAACACCTCTTGCTCTGAAGAAGATGCTAAGATGGGGCAGAGCCTCGCAAAAATGAAGATCAAGAACTTCTGCCCACTTACAAGAGAATGGAGAATGATCGACCTCCAGCTTTTGCTATAACTGGAGTTTCAGGGATGGCAAGACAACATAGTAAAGTGGCTTTCTGCTCAACAAGATCTGAAATTACTAAGGTGATTATCTCAGCTCCCTTAATGCGTTACCGGTCAGAGATACTGTAGTTCTGCTAGCCAATTTCTAGACCAAGTCACTGGCCTAAAGCTTATACTTCTGAACAACTGATCCCTTCCCATTGCTTCTACGAATTCCTCAACAGCCCCTATGAATAACTCAACAGTGACCGGCGAAGCAGCTAGAAGTTGACAGTTGGCCACCGTTCATCGCTCCTTCTGAGGAAAAATAATGGATGTAAGAGCAGCAGATCCTTAATCTCTTGAACTTGCTTTGCAAGAGTATGAGACCTGCAAAGATCACCTCACCCCTTCCGCAGCAGGGCTTAGTGCACCTTCTGTAATAAGCGAGCGGCGCTGAAGGGCAACCGCAAATGGGCTAAACCAAGACCTAGGGAATGCCCCAGTGCAGCCTGGGCTCTGGAGCAGGGTTTCCATCACTCCCTTGGTTGTTCCTGGGCTACATGAGAGTCACACGGGGTTAACTAGAAATTTAGGATGCCATTACAGGAACTAATCAGGAAAAAATATACGCCGTAACCCTTTGAAAATCTGAGCAAGAAGCCCCTATGCTTGTCCACTACGTGGCTATGTTTTCAAAAAGGATTTCTAGGAGTTAAAAATTCCAGTCAGCAACTTGGGAAAGAGGGCCAGGGCACCCACACCCAAAGCAGGGATTAGCTGGTTCCTCTCACAAACCGCCTCTTCCACCCCCTTCCCGCTGGAGGAATTCCTCTGCCCTCCCCTAGGGAAGGGCAGCCCGGCGACACTCACGCAGCTTCCACGCCGTCTTAGTGGTGACGGCCACGGCCATGTCTCTCCGACGGGCAGGGCAGAAGCGCCTTCCTCCTCCCAGCGAGACTCCTCCGTGTCCTACCGCCGCCGGGCCATCCACCCGCGCTCCCCCGGCCGCCCTACAGGCAAAGGAACACCGGGCTTACGGCGAGGCCCCCGCCGCGCTGTCCCGGGGCGAGGGAAGGCCGCGCCGAGGCGGCGGGCAGGGGGCGTGGGGCGGGGGCTCGGCAGCGGCGCGGGGCGAGGCCTCACCGCTGACGACCATCATGGTAGCGCCGGGCCAGTGGGGAGCCCGGTGGGCGGTGCCGGGGGGAAAGCGCTTCTCGGGCCGCCGCAGCCTCACCGAGCGACAAGGAGCAGCGGGCGGCGCCCGGAGCTGCCGGAGGGACGTTTGAACGTTGGCGGCGGTGCTGGGCGGGGCCCGCTCGGCCGCCCCGGCTCTACCGGCGGCGGCTCCGGTGGCACCAGACACCCCCCCCGGCGACGCCGCCACCTGACAACCGGCCCCTCACAACGAACCTCGGCCGCGCACCGCCTCCACCCGGCCGCCGCCAATCAGAGCCGCCGCCGCCGGCCAATCGCCAGCGCCACCCAGCCCCGCCGGGCGGCCGCCCGGTTTCCGTACACCGCTGGGCCAATAGGAGCTGAGGGAGGGGTGGTTGCCTCGGCGACCGCAGAGCGGCTGGCCACTTGCAACGCAGTTTCTTGGCGGAGCCTTTCGAGCGCGGCCAATAAGGAGGGCGGCGCGCCAGAGCTGCGGGGCCGCCATTTTGCGGCGCGGCGCGGCGGGACGGTGTCGCCTTAAGGGGCGGTGCCAGGGAGCGGGGTAGGGGCTGGGTGTGGGCACGGCCGCTCCCGCTCTCGCTCTTCGGCCTGGAGCCTCCGTGGGGGAGGCTGAGAGGCTCTTTCGGCTCTCCTGCCTCAGGGCCCGCCGGTGGCTGAGGCGGTTGTTCTGGTGCGTCCTCAGCGGGTGATTCCCCTCGCCGGGTGTCACGGGCGCAAGCGGTGGGGTCCCCCCTTTTTTGTGTCTTTTTGCCAGGCAACGTTGATAGCGTCTCGTCTGGTTCCTGCTGCCCCAGCCATGGCAGGGCCACCGCGGCCTCTGGTCATTTTTTGCCCCCGGGAGAGCCGTGCTGGGTGCTCTCAGCCTGGCTGAGAGGGAGTCACGCTGCTTTTACACTTACTGTTTCTGAAGCCAATTACTCCATCAAAAGAGAAAAGTTAGTTTGATGCTAGTCCTTGATAATACGTGTTAACTGATTTTTATATTATTTTGGCAGCTGCTATGTCCCTAGTGCAGGTATCTTCTCTGGTATTGAAGGTAACACTGGTGAGTTTGTAACCACAGACCTTCTTGCTCCTCTTTTTTGTTTCTGTTTAGAGACCTTGGGGTTTTCTTTCTCCCCAGTTCCATGAGCTCCTTCCTTCAGTAGTTCATGGCCCTTGTGATTTGGAAATTATTTTGACTAGTTCCTGAAGTTGCTGATGTTCCTTTTTAGTAGTGTGTTCTTATTGGAATAGCCCTCTATGTCAAGGAGGGAACCGTTTCTGAGTTTTCTCCTTTCCTGGCCTGTTTCTGTCTGTCCTAGGTCGCCATGTTAGCCAAATGTCGGTAGAGCTGTCAGACTGTCTGTTGGCGTAAAATAGGCTGCAGCCATTGTCAAATGGCTTGGAACACGATGTGCTGTACTGAAACATCTCAGAGCTCCAAAACTGGGAACTGGGAGGCCCTGGCAGACACAGGGATTTACTGTGGATTGTATCAAACACTGCAACCGTGTCCCACACTCTTTCTGAGCCCAAAATGGTGTTCATCCTTCAAGCAGCACCTAAATTAATGGGCTGTCTATAAGGGTAACTTGGTACATTTTAATGACCCAGGATAGGATTAGGTACAATGAGCTAATGGTGGCTTTTAGTTTTAACATTGTGTTCAACTTTTAAAATGTGACAAACAACACAAGAGAAAATGACTCTGTTGCAATAAAATAGCCAGTCAGCTGGGTGTTTCTCTGTAAAAGCCCTTTAGTGTATTTGTTACACTTAAAAGGGACAGCTACCATAAAACAAGAAGTTTAATTGGCTCTGGTTAATGCTGTGTTTCAGGTGTAATGTCCCTTACTCTGCTGTATCACATCAGAATGTTTCTGCCCTGCCCAAGCTGCAATCAGTACAGTCTTCGTTCATTGTGATCATTAGCGGTTGTTCCTTAGAGACTGCAACTGTTGGGAATTGTAGGCAGAACACCATAGGTGTCCACAGTGCCTAATGTTCTATAGGTGGCATCAGAAATTATTTCCTAGCAGGGTGAGGGACTTACATAACAACTAATGCATGGCACAAGCATACCCACTTCCATTTGTGGATCTCAGAGATTGCTTATTAACCAAAACCACTTGATTACCTAAGATTTCTTGGATTTGGAATGCTTTTTGGATTCCTCTTGACATGTCTGCCGGTATTTGTGAATGGTGAGTGACAGAAAAATAAAGATATTAAAATCCAAAATTTGTCAATTTGAGTGTTAATTTTTGCTGGGTTTTGTAGTAGAGAGCTCTAAATGAGGTCAAAGAATTTATATATTTGTTGTGAACTTTGTAAGTTCAAAATCTTTGCTTGTGCTACTTATAAAACTAAATTATAA
Source organism: Chionis minor (assembly GCA_013398295.1). Taxonomy (NCBI): domain Eukaryota; kingdom Metazoa; phylum Chordata; class Aves; order Charadriiformes; family Chionidae; genus Chionis; species Chionis minor. Next base: position 164,390 of record VZSF01005412.1, read on the forward strand.
ATTTGTTAAAATATAATGTTGGAAACCAGTATTCCCAAATAATCCTGCTCCTAATGTCAGCAGGTTTGGGGAAGAAAAGCTCTGCAATACAGCATGCGTAATTTGTAGCAACTTCTGAAGCAGACCTTAAAGCTAAGGTCTCGTTCAGACTTCAGTCTCAAACATGATGGAACGGCACAAGAAGACAATTGATGTAATCATAGAATGGCCTTAAAAGAGGGAAAAGAAAAAGACAGCGGAATGCTACAAGTTCATTAAAATCTCCGTGAATCTGATGATGATGAAAGTTTTACTGCGGTCAAGTAGGGGAAGCTCCTCCATTATTTTTTTTCAGGCTGCTTTTAACAGGTTTCAGCACTGATTCCCAGTGTCTGCTGTGAAGGAATGAAAAAATCAGGCGTGACCGAGGTGCTCAGCTAGGCGAGGATCCCTGCGCAGCTTCTCTTCAAGAGCAAGGTATTTCTGTGGTGCTGTCTGCTTTTCCCTAGAACAAGAAAGGGGACATCAGAGGTAAAGTGCAGCAGGACATGGAGTAGAAAATTTTACAGAACAGCTTCAGTGCTTAGTTCCTGGGGGGCTGTCTGGTAGACCTCCCCTGGGCACTACTCAAGCAATCATTCCCAATACCTCTTGAGCCTGAGCGCTAGAATCTGGATATGGAACTTCGTTTCAGAGCAACGGGCAAGGAATTCATCCTCCTCCTCTGCACTGAGCTGATTCTGGTTTTCCTGAAACCACTGGTCCTTCTTCTGCAGCTCTTCCACCGCCTGTTGGGGGAGCAAGCAACCAGAATGTGGGGTGGTTCAGAGGGGAGAGCAGAGGGATACAAAAATGCAAGTCAAAGTTCAAGAAGCTGAGATGAAGGAAACCACAAATCAGAGCTGGTTTGTTTTCACGGGAGGCCATAAGTCTGAGGTCTCACTAAACAAAAAAACAAGGGGAATCAAAATACGGAACAGGGAGAGGCAGCAAAACCCAAATGCATTGCCTTGCTACAGTTAAGATGCCCTGGAGAATCAAAACAGCTCTAATTGAGATGGGGACTAAATTTCACCATGGAGCTATTTTGCTCTTTGAGCTCACATGCTAATGACAAAAAAATAAAATAAAAAATAATTTAAAATACAGGCATGTTTATGGCTCTCTTGAAGTAATCAAAGGAGGTTTGTTTCTTGCCTTCTGTCACAGAGATGTGTGTTACTCTCCTGCTAGCACAAAAGAGACTCCAGTAACACGCACATCCTGGAGCAGGGCTGGGAATACCTTTTCCAAGCGAGCCTGGATGATGTTAGCTTTTTCAATGAGACGATGCTTAAAATCAGTCAGGCAGTCATCTCTGACACGAAGCGCCTGCCCCTTGGTCATCTTCTCTCTGAGGCCGATTTGAATAAGAAAAGGTGCCAAGTAATCCAGATCCTGTTTCCCTTGATCCCTGAGCTCTTCCTCCATTGTGTTCTTCTGGAGCGGAAAGGACAGAGAGAGTCAGGGTCCCATTGACCCGATTCCCCAAACACCTTGTGATAAGGCAAAATAAAAGCAAAGACCAAAACTCCTCCCCCACCACCCCTAAAGGGAGGAAATAATGTTTCTTTTTCCAATAGTTTGATCAAAACTGCTTTGCATTAGCTTTTCGTACCAACTCTTTCCCAATGCAGGTTTTACTCTGTAGATTATTTTCTATCATCCTTTTAAACATTTCTCCTAAATTCCTTGATTGTAGAGATGTTTCTTATGTGTTATCCACTGAGGTGCAAGGAGGGTTCTACAAAATGTTTGTATTTGGACAGAAATAGGTCAGGATGGGGTATTTTGACTGATATCAGCTTGCAGGCTGGCAAATAGCTGGTTCTTGGATCTTTGCCCCTGTTTGCGTTTCATGCCAGAAGTTTGGCATGTAAAACCTAATATCACCTTTTATAACCTCTCTGTTCAGTAAAGCTCAGTCTAAAAACCACTCATAAGAATCATCTTGGAGATCCTGAAAAATTGCAAGTAATTATTCTTCAGTTTTTTTGTATCTGTCCAGAACATTCACAAGGTATTAATTCCTCAACAGAGATCCTGGAACAAAATTGGCTTTGCAAATAGTAATGAAAGCCAAGAAGATATGCAAAGAAGTGCATATTTGCCTAAGAAAATGGCTAGAAAGATGCAGCTTGGAATCTGTTATCATACTACCCCCATAATCCCTATTATCAAATAATCCTTGTTAATTATTGTATTTATTAACTGAACAAAATAAACCAGTAATCTTTCTTTGTAATGCGAGTTTTCCCAGAAGGTCACTGCATGATCATGTTATATTTTCATGGGAAGTCAGCTGAAGCTGTGCTGACTTACACCTGCTAGGGATTTGGCCCAGTATGTTTTAATGACACTAACAGCTCTTCAGCAATAACTCCTCGGACAGAAAAAGTTTACTCTGGATTTCTTTGTGTACATGTAATAAATAATGGGATTAATGCAGTCTACCTACCACAGCTTCATACTGTTGCCTTCTCTTTTCATTCCTCTCTGTATTGTAAATTGAAGCTGACAATTTAATGTTAGTTTCTTCATTCTCACGGATCTTCAAAATATTTAACACCTTCCAAAAAATCAGAAGAAAGACCCCTCAGCTTTCCCACAAAATGTCAGCACTTCTATATGCTTGACCTGCTAACAGAGCAGGTGCTGTGTACAAGAACTGTAGCATAACATTAAATATAGACGATCTATACAAATATGTTCATATCCTGCTGACAGATCAAGCTAATAGTAGTCTTATTTTTAGATTGCTGCTCTGTATGAAATTCTTGAACATGATTATTGATTTATCTGTTCAGAAAGTTCTTCTGGACTCATAGTCTTGCCTCTACTTTTGAAATTGCACTGATATCTTTGGCTTATTTCTTTGTCTTAACAGGATGAGCAGCACAAGCAATGTGAATATTTTGCCTGCTAATACATCAAGACTGAGAAATTTGGCAAGGTAGTTCAGGAGGTCACAGTGAACTAGCTTCAAATTTCTGGGGGAATAAAAAAAAAAGGACTTTTGGAATTGTGTTCTTAATCATTCCTAGTATTCTCTGCTAATGCAGTTGAGTATTCCCTCTCCAGCTCCTTCAGGGGTTCCTCTTCCTCATAAGAACATTTAAAATAAAATAAAGTCCAACAGCTTTGCCTCCATCTGCTAGAATGGTTGTATTTATCATGAAATAATTACAAAGACTTCTAAGAACACGGATTTGTTACAGTGGTCACAGTGTGACTAGCAATACAAGCAATGTATTTTATGCAGTATTTCTCTACAGTTGCTCTCATAAAAAGTCACTTCTATATTTTGGATAGGACTTCCTGGAAGTGCCTAGCAACTAGATATGACATTACATACAATGTTCTTTCTTTTCGGTTTCATTCCCAGGCAAAAGACAGATATGTTTCTAGACGCCCAATTCACATGCTGTTATTTTATTTGCTTTCTGAAAATGTCTTCCTGCCAGAAAATGAAGAGTAAGAGCAGGAGCTGGAAAGTGCGTGACTCGCTGTAAATATATTTAAGTTACATCTTTACTGAACGATGAGTGGGTTGCAAGCTTGATAATTGAGCACGTAAACCAGCTTTGTGACACCTGAGTTGTATTTTTAGCAGAGTTTACGCTGAGGATGCTTTGGCAACCAGTCAGCTGAAACCATTTCTGTGCCTGAGCAACTTTGACAACAGTGGATGCCTCCCTGTTACCTCTGCTTCAGATTGCCGGACTTGTTGCTTCAGCTGCTTCTCTTCCACCGTTAGCTCCTGCAACAGTTTGTACAGATGGAGCAGCTTCTTGTCTTTCTCAGAGGACCCTGCCTGGAAGCAGATAAGCTAGTGAGAGAGTAGCGCGCTCTGGGTACACAAGACCAGGTAGTCTGCTAGCAGAAATTGGCACAATTCTGCTGTAGTCAATACAACGATACTGATTTCCACCATTGAAACATCTAACCCATGGTCAACAGTTTATTAGACTTCGTTTCAGTTTTGATTCCATCAGTAATGTCAGCCAGATGGCACATCGTGCGTTTTGCTGATGCTGCCGTTATTTGGTTGGAACCGGTTTTCCAGGGTTAGAGATGAACGGATGGCACTCCAGCAATTGCATTCTGTATACTCTCACCAATGCAAAATAGAAGCTTTTAAAAAACGTGTGTAACATTAAAAAAATCCTGTATTTGCAATCTCTCTTTGATTTTCCTAATTGTGCAGAATCACTGCAGAATTTACTGGCAGACTTCTGACCCCGGTTACAGAGTCACATCAATGATATAAGTGGAGTGACCTCGCCACCCCAAATGAGAGAATTTGACTTCCTGGCAGCACTCCGCTTTTTGGGGAATATCTTTTATTTAAGGCTGGCTATCTATCTATCTATCTATCTATCTATCTATCTATCTATCTATCTATCTATCTATCTATCTATCTGCAATGCATTATGCCTCTGCATCTTGCTCTGCGTCTGCAGGGTAAAGCCTGGGACATCTAAGCAATGATGTGACCCAGGAAGTCCATGGCAGAATTGGAGCTAGAACCCAGGGCGACTGCTTCTGCTTCTCTGCCATAGTCTCTTCTTCAAGAGACAAAGGCAGAGGAAATTTCAGCTTTCCTGCCATGAATCCACAGGACTGAGCCCAACAGCTGCCGAACCAGCATCTTGTAAAGTCCCAGTGGTTGTGTCTACACAGTCTGATGACTAAATCTGGGAAGATGAGCTCAGGCATGGCTAGAGCAGGCCTTTCACGGTACACTATGCCCTGCGTCTCCAGTCACTTCCAGCATGGTAGTGCACCTCCAGGGGCATTTGTGTCGTCAGGGGTGCAGATGGAACAGGGGGACACCATGGGATATGCTTGTAGTTCTTCCACTGACATTTCACCTTCCCTTTGTACCTTGTGATGTAGAACAGCTTCAAGATATAAGTAGTTTTTCTCCATACCTGGTATGTGATGCACATTTCTGGGGTCATGATGATTTCATTTCCTTTCCTATCCCTCTCTGCTGCTTTGAAGAAATCCTTCTTCGAGGCAGTAATGTATTTATCCTTGAGGTGATATGTCAGCTGGATCATCTCCTCTGTGATCAGAAAGATACGTTCTGCTACATCTTCATCAGCAGGCTTTTCTGGGTTTCTGTGGAAACACTCTTTGATTTGCTAATGAGATGGAAAGAGATGGAAGCAGTTTAGACAACACAGAAAATGTGCAAGACTTGCAGAGTTGGGTAAAAACCCAAGGTATAAATTGGGCTTTTCTCCTGGACTATGATGGCATCTCTTGGCCCATGGTCCTACTGTTCTTTCCTGTGCCTGAGAAAAAAAGCACAAAGCTGCTTAAAGCAATCTAGAAGTCTCCTATTTGTGAAGCTGAGTATGCTCTCCAAGCTCAAAGTTAGCTTGGGATGCATCCCTGCCTGAGGGAACTGCAGGAAGTAAGTATTTTGTAGCCCAACAAACTTTCCCGCATTCCCCAATGCAGGGAAAGAAAAAGGAGCATGCTGGATGCTGGTCCAGAGGCAGGCCACTGTATAGCTCTGTCTTGGCAGGTGAAGTGTCTGAGCCATACTGCCAGATGTCGGAATTTCCTCCCTCTTCTGTTCTCCAAATCAGACCTGACTAAAGGAAGAGGTAGATTACCCACTTGTAACAAATCAGAGTGATGGGACATTTCATCAGCAACCTAAACGGGTATTAGTTTGGGGTCAGAACATGAAATAACTGGACTAGTTTTGAGTCTTGTAAAAATTTCATTTCAAAATCAGTCAAGCTTTTTTTCTTTTCTCTGACACACATTTTCCAAGTCTTAATTTCCTAGTGCCATTCTAGCTGCTCAAGGCAGTTCGTGACAACTGGTCACCCTGTCTCTCTCTGTCAGGCAAGCAACTGTGAGACACAGCAGCTGAACAAGGCTTGGACATCCTATCTGGAGTTTTGCCTTGCCTGTTCCCACTGAAAATGAACCTAAAGCCCTAGGCAGTATGTTTTGCATAGTACAAATATCACAGTGACAGATCTTTTTCTGTTCCTGCCTTGGCCGTACCACTATAGGCCGGGAGTTCACGTCAGTTCTGGTGCCAGCCAAGTGTGTTTTCTGTCCTCTTTTGCCAAACTCTATGCGTCGGATGTGAAGGAAGTCATCCTGCCCCATGAAGTACTCGGTCATCTCATTAGCATTTTCAACACGTTTCTGAAGGCCATCGACTCGCACCTCATTGTAGAACTCCATTATATGTTCAGTCTCTGGTTCCAGCGACATATAGGTGTGAGCTGAGGACATAAGAGAGATTGCATGTATTTTCAGAGTTGGCAACCATACCACACTGAGCACAAGTGTGTCCAGAGGAAGTCTCATTTTCTTCAGCAGCCAATAAATCAAATGTACGTCAGAGTGTAAGACGGGAATGTTATCTCCTCACGGCTGCGTACCAATGTGCCACAGCCTAAGGATGGCAGGACAGCTTTGCAGGGCTGCTGCCTTCCTTACACAGTAAGGCAGTAGTGAGTGGAACCTGGATCCTGCTTTTCCCAAACCAGGAATGGGCACAGCCTCTTAGAATCATAGAATCACTTGGGTTGGAAGAGACCTTCAAGATCATCGAGTCCAATCACAAACCTATGCCAAAACCACCCCTAAACCATGTCCCTCAGCACCACGTCTACCTGTCTTTTAAATACCTCCAGGGACGGCGATTCCACCACCTCCCTGGGCAGCCTGTTCCAATGCTTGATAACCCTTTTGGTAAAGAATTTTTTCCTAATATCCAACCTAAACCTCCCCTGGCACAACTTGAGGCCATTTCCTCTTGACCTATCGCTTGTTCCTTGGGAGAAGAGATTGACCCCCACCTGGCTATAACCTCCTTTCAGGTAGTTGTAGGGAGTGAGAAGGTCTCCCCTCAACCTTCTCTTCTCCAGGCTAAACAATCCCAACTCCCTCATCCGCTCCTCATAAGACTTGTTCTCCAGACCCCTCACCAGCTTCATTGCCCTTCTCTGGACACGTTCCAGCACCTCAATGTCTCTCCAATACTGCGGTGCCCAAAACTGAACACAGCACTCGAGCTGTGGCCTCACCAGTGCTGAGTACAGGGGCACAAGCACTTCCCTGCTCCTGCTGGCCATGCTATTCCTGATACAGGCCAAGATGCCATTGGCCTTCTTGGCCACCTGGGCACACTGCTCTTGGGGTGAAATGCTGCTTTAGCAACAGATCTGCTGCAGGAGTTTTTCTCCCCCAGCTGCACAACACTGAGAGACTGAACATAATCCTAGGAAGGAAGTTTCTACGTCTATCACCTCTACTGATAAAAGTAAATTATATCAGCTTATATATGTGATAGGTATATATTTTTCTTCTGTTATGCTGGGGAGGAAGCACTGGAAGCCAACAACCCAATTCTCTGCTCTCCACTGGAGACCATACTATTTATCGAAGCGATTCATCCCACAGGTTAGCAGCTCCCCTCAACTTTGGGCTTTTGCCACTGCAAGAAGGGATTCACATGAAGTCCCATCAACTGCAGTGGCTGCCCAGGTGAGCTGGAATACCTTTAAGACCAAGGAGGTGTCCTGGGCTGAAGTAATCCGTTGTCAGCTGTGTTTGTTTGTTCACTTCTCTCATATCCAACATGTCTTCTCTGTTTTTGAACCACTCCCGCACCTCCACTACTTCTGTACCTGGCAGGAAACAAACTATTTCATAACCTTGTCTCACGCTGTTGGAGGCGGTAAGATTCGTCTGATGAGCTCTTGGTGTCTGTGCAAGCGCCCTGTGCTCCTGATACAGCCAGAGCAGACATCGTAGAGTCACTGGAATTGGCCTTGTGCCCAGGGGTATTTTGTAGCTGAATCCTAATCTACGTTTGAGCAGGCGAATTATACCTTAAGAGGGTTTATTCCTCTCCATCAATAAGAACTATAGTAAGGAGAAGGTGGCATGGTGGATGGCTTTGGTAAGCAAAAGAAACTCCATCCCAATTATTTAATGGTAGCGTCAGGATTGAAGAGAAATATGAAGGGGATATTACACTGTCCAAGAGCCCTAAGGACAGAACACTGTATGTCCAGTGAGGAATCTGCACAGTTTCTTGGACCAGCTGTTGAAGAACAATGCTCTGGAGTACCGAAATATCCACAGTCCATAGCTGCCCCTTTCTACGGCTCCTGTTGACACCAACGGGAACGGTGATACTATTGGATCAAATCAAACCAGTCTTCCATTTCTCTGAAGACTGAAAATCCAAGCAGCTGACCTGCGACACTGACCAGCCTCACCACTGGGTTGTAACACAGATTCAAACTCTCGCCAGAACCCCTAGTAATGCTGGAAAGTTCTGGGGCTTGACAGACAGTGAGCATGATGAAGCATTTGAAGATATGGTAGGTAAGTCCCCCCCAAACGTGAAAGGAGGATGAGAAAGCACAAGAGAGACTGGCAGAAAGTGACTGCCTCCCCCTTCCCACCAGCACACCCCAGGCTGTGTTTGCTCAGTGTGCCGAGTGTGTTCCCCCATCCCTCTTACAGTCTAAGTCTGCGTAGACGGTGAGGCGTTTCACCAGCCCGTTTCCATTCCAGTATGGTGCCCATTTCTCCAGTTTTGCTTTCTTGTACAGGATCACCTTCCTTCCCTGGGAACAGCGGGTCTCAAACTCTGCAGTGGGCAAGAGAGGTGTCAGAAAAATTGACTCCCTTGTGCTCAGCCCCAGGAAAAAGAATTCAAGAGGGAAAAAACCATGGTCTAAGAGAAACCACGCATTTATCGGTTGTGTTCAGCTGCCAGTAAAGCTGTTCAGACCCTGCCTGTTGTGTTTTAATGTTATAATAGTATAACAACTCTTTTCTCTCACAAAGCAAATATTTTATAATGCCGGGGCAGTGCCTTGTGCATAGCGGTAAAAAAGTCCATCCCAGGCAAAATATATGTGCGTGTGTGTGCGTGTGTGTGTGTGTGTGTGTGTGTGTGTGTAAACAAAGGCAAAGGAAGAATACATACCTCTGGGAGATATCTGAATTGGGGCTACCCATGATGGGGGCATGTCAAAACTCGTGTCATCCTCCTCCTTTTCTTGCTGAAACAGAAGCAGAGATTTGCATTTTTGGCAGCGTCTCTTACTGTACCGGCAGGCATTTTGTTTCTAAAGAACGTGGTGCAGCGATCAGAGCTCAGCTAATGCCAGGCTGTGCTGGTCGTGGGGAATGCGGCAGCACAGTTTGGAGAGCCGTGTCAGTCACACACAGCCTGGGGACAGAGGCAGGCAGGACGCTGCAGTTTACCTGGAAGGAGAGCTTTACTGCATTCCCACATTCTCACTGGCACAGCCCTACTCGAGCCGAGTGAAATTATCTTCTCCTGGCTAACACTTATGCTGGATAGGGTATGAATGTGACAATCGTCATTCAAACCAGTGACCAGCTTGTTTCATGTAGACCACAGAACGCGCTTTGCTCCCTGGCTATGGGGAGAAGGACAGATAACAGGAGGGAACGTACTGTTATTGGCGTTCCTCTGTCCCGCTGCGCTGGTGCAAAGCCTGCTTTATCATGCTGTTTTCTCCCACCAGGACAACATACCATTTTTTGATTCCAGTACACAGCATTTTTTGGTATATTAGAGCACACACATCATTTCTACGTCTGGTTGGCAACTCCACCTAGCAGCCAGGAGAGCAGGGTGCTGACCCGCAGAGAAAGAGTGTCCAGGAAAAAAAAATTCAGTTTGGACTTCATTTTTTTAAATTATTTCATCCCAAAGGTCAATGCACTGGAGGCCTACTGAGATCCCTAGCCACTTGGGACACCAGAAGTACCACCTGGGGCCCTGCTTCAAAAAACCTCAGAATTACTCAAGATTGAAAAGGAATCGAAAGCGCCCAGCTACAGCAACAGTGATCTGACCTGGAGAGGGCAGCAGGCAGGCAGATGTGTGCAGGCCTATGGACACACCAGTCTGATACGGCATCCCCACTCCATGACAGACGTCATTTGGGTCACTCACCATATCATCCATCTCCTTCTCAGATAGCTCCTTTTCCTCCTCAGCATCTGGGAGCAGCTGAAGAGGCTTTATGCTCCCTGACAGCATAATTTCCCAGTGGATAGTGTCACCCAAGTCAAAGAGGAGATCCTAGGACATACAGAAGAAATCCGTTTAACTACAGGGCCGTCTCAAGGGCCTGACACCAAACTAAATACTGCTCCGGTGCGTGCTCCAGGCCTGGCTGAGTGTCAGAGAATTAAAGGACTCTAGACAGACCCTGGATCTCAGTGAGGTAGGCTCGTCAGACCCTCAGCTGGCTGGTGGGACCCCAAAGACTGCCCCCGTGTCTAGAGGCCTGCAGACCCCTTTCCTCATGGTGCCTCTGCCACAGAAGAAAGGAATTTGCTGGAAATGCTTCTGCCTCCTTTCTCGGGGCACGCATGGCCCCAGGGTCAAGTTGCTCTCACCCACACCCTTGCCTCTCAGACTTTATATCAGGTGAGGGGTAGGAAGACCCTAATCAAGATCTTTCCTGCCTTGAGACATTTTACTGGAGCAACTCACCCCCTCTTTTGCCACTTGCTCCTTGGTTTGATTCCCCCTCCCTGGGCCACATATCAACCTAGGAGATGGCAGGCACGAATGGCAAAAGTAAAGGACCAGAGCGTTAAGGTGCTTGGCTCTTGCTTCCCCTATCGCTTGGGAATGTGACTCCCCAACAGCCTAGTACATCTGTACCTGGGTTATGGCCCAAAAGGAGATGATGCCAGAACTTGCAGATCTAGCAAGTTCTGGACTTGCACAACTGGTGGAAAGTACAGGAATATTCCACCGTCTGAGTTGGGCCAGAGTGGAAAAATACCTGACGAAAGTCAATTATCTTGGACCCTATAAATAGTGATTCTAGCAAGACCCTTTGTGAGCTCTTCTGGATGGCAGTAGGCTGTGGCCAGCACCTCCCCTGAGTCAGGATGCTGTCTCAGGCAGCCATCCTGAGGACTGGAAGACCAGGGTTAGACAATCCCTCTCGAGCCTCAATTACTGCCTGTTGAGGAACGCCAATGCTTTAATTTTCAGTTTCAGAGGGGAAATTTTAACTATAGGCTGGCCTCTCTTTCATCCACCTCTCCATTTATATGTTTGTATGCATTAGCTTTATGGATGTGGATGTTCTTCCATTTTCCACGCATGTGTAGGAGTCAGAAGAGGTACCCACCGACTTTAGAGTCATGCGATACTAAGAGATCTTTGACCTCAGTGGTTATAAGCTGTGGCATGGGTGTGTGTAGGGGGGTGTGTGCCTGTGCACACTTATATGCTTTGTTTATATGTATATACATTAATCTGAAATCTGTGCTTTTGCTCTTGTATGTATATGTATTGGTTTGGGATACCTTAGAGTAAGTTGTGTGAATCTGGTTCATCTTCAAATCTGTAATCAAGTCGCTGTTCATTTATTTAGTTAAATCACTTTGTAAACCTTTAAATCAGTTAATGATTAAGTGTTGCTAAAACCCAATCTCTTGATATACCTCAAATCACTAATAAAAATGAACTTCTGCTAAATCATAACTGTGTCAAATACTTCCATCCTGTGACAGCCATGCTTGCCAAGCTGAAAACAAACTCTGCCTTAAAAGCTGATATTCCGGCACTCCAGGGGTTTAATAGGTGCTGTATTTGCTAGCTCAGGGTCTGCGATGTCTTGGAGTAGTTCCAGAGACTATATAATCAGAGCAAGATGACCAGAGCCAACACAGGGAATGGTAAGTGGAAACTGGGATCAACTTGGACTTCCCCAGGACTCAGGTTAGCTCAACTGTCCCTCCCAGGCACAGGGTGCTTGGGGCTCGTTACCTTGCAGCCATTCCAGCAGTCCTGCATGTTCACCCAGTAGTTTCTGTGGTTCCAGACACTCTCGATCCCAAGGAAGTGCTCATCCATGGTGCTGTGGCTGTTTCCCGTGAAGGGGTTGATGAAGAAGGTCTCAGGAACCTCCTTCTTCCCAGACAGAACCAAAACCCATGCGTGCACCCGTAAGCCATACAAAGGGTCATGCTCGGGCTTTTCCACTTCCTGTAGTGCAGAGGACAGAGCAGTACTTACTGCCATTTTATTGCCACTTTAGTCCAACCCAACGGCAATCTTATTCTCTCCTCTGACCGCTTCTAAAGATCTCCAGGCCCTTAATATTCTTCAGATGAGCGATGTAATACACACCCAGCACATATTCCTGAACACACAGTGTTCCCAGAGGCCAAGCGCTCATGGCCACGATCAGGGTTGTGTTGTACTTCATGGCAGAGGGTGCTGACCTCCTTTCTTTGGTCAGCCACTACCTGTGCCTCAGCTCTTGCTCGTGGAATTTACAGTGAGTCACCTCACTAACTCACCGTGACCACATCCTCTTCTCTTCCCTTGTGCTTTTGAGCAGCTTCCATTTCTGCCACCTTCTTGGCCTCCTGCTGAAGCTCAAACTTGCTCTGCAGGTCTGGTGGGGGCTTAACTCGATATTTGTTGGACTTCCTCTTCATCTCTTCTTTCGGTACCTGCCTCCAGAAAAGCAAGGTATTGCTGGAAAACCCAGCAGATTTCAAGAGAAGGGAGAAAATGTATGGCTTACAGGTACCTTCCAGTTCCCAACCCTTGGCAATTTGCACTATTGAACCTGGTAAGCAGGAATTCAGGGACACCAAACAGACCTCTTAAGGAACTGTGGAAAATCATAGAATCATAGAATCACTTGGGTTGGAAGAGACCTTCAAGATCATCAAGTCCAACCATAAACCTATGCCAAAACCACCCCTAAATCATCTCCCTCAGCACCACGTCTACCCGTCTTTTAAATACCTCCAGGGACGGCAATTCCACCACCTCCCTGGGCAGCCTGTTCCAATGCTTGATAACCGTTGCGGTAAAGAAGTTTTTCCTAATACCCAACCTAAACCTCCCCTGGCACAACTTGAGGCCGTTTCCTCTTGTCCTATGGCTTGTTCCTTGGGAGAAGAGATTGACCCCCACCTCACTATAACCTCCTTTCAGGTAGTTGTAGAGAGTAATGAGGTCTCCCCTCAACCTTCTCCAGGCTAAACAATCCCAACTCCCTCATCCACTCCTCATGAGACTTGTTCTCCAGACCCCTCACCAGCTTCATTGCCCTTCTCTGGACATGCTCCAGCACCTCAATGTCTCTCCTGTACTGCGGTGCCCAAAACTGAACACAGCACTCGAGCTGCGGCCTCATCAGTGCTGAGTACAGGGGCACAAGCACTTCCCTGCTCCTGCTGGCCACGCTATTCTTGATACAGGCCAAGATGCCATTGGCCTTCTTGGCCACCTGGGCACACTGCTGGCTCATGTTCAGCCGACTGTCCACCAGGACCCCCAGATCCTTTTCTGCCAGGCAGTTTCCAGCCGCTCCTCCCCAAGTCTGTAGCGCTGCCTGGGGTTGTTGTGACCAAATCACTCAAACAATCCCTTTGGTGAGGTCCCCGCTTGGTACAAACTGAAACCCAGTGTGGACCTGAAGTTGTCCCTCCCCAGCTCATCCCTGGAGCTCACTGGAAATGAACAGGCTGAGCGTGCATGCTGGGCTCCTCCCTGCCTGCTCACTGCAGGTCTCACCTCCTGTGGCTTCCTAAGCAGCGGGCACAGCTCCAGAGTCTCGTCCAGGGTGCATATCTCACGGGTGGCATACCCGTGCACACAATAGGCATCATACCCAGCCCCGATCAGCATGGAGCACAGCAGCACACTGAAGTCAAAGCAGTTCCCTCGCTGGTACTTCAGGATGGTGGTTGGGGAATAGAGGGAACTGGGCTTGAAAGAGAGAGATGCATGTTCTCAGTGCTTGTCTTGTGATGCTGAAACACGCACCAGGCAGAGAGCAAGAGAGAGAGGGCTTTGCCCAATTCCCTGGGCTCTGCACCCAGAGGGAATCTGTTATATAAAATGCCTATATAAGACACAGACCCCAAAAGTCCCCTCCAAAGTGATCTGGGGACATTGTGACCCCAAATCTGGTGACAAATTTAACTACAGAATCATAGAATCACTTGGGTTGGAAGAGACCTTCAAGATCAACAAGTCCAACCATAAACCTATGCCAAAACCTCCCCAAAACCATGTCCCTCAGCACCCCGTCTACCCGACTTTTAAATACCTCCAGGGATGGCAATTCCACCACCTCCCGGGGCAGCCTGTTCCAATGCTTGATAACCCTTTCGGTAAAGAAGTTTTTCCTAATATCCAACTTAAACCTGCCCTGGAACAACTCGAGGCCGTTTCCTCTTGTCCTATCGCTTGTAACTATGGGGAGAGACAGGCAGGACAAGCTTGTCAAACTGCTGAAAATCAAACGCTAGCCACAACTCCAGAGTGGGGCTTACCTCCATCTCCAGCTGGGCCATCTGGAGCGTTTCAAAGCAAAAGACCCATGAGGTAAGTTATAATCAAAGGAGGGAACATGTTCCCTTCTGGCCCTCCCCAGTGACCAAGCAAAGGGATCAATACGCACATACGTAGGATCTACATAGACAGTCTGCTCCCACACATCACCTTAGGTGATCGGGGCAGCCTCCATCTGCTAAATGGAGATACATTCTCCATGGTCGCAAAGTGCCAGAGTTCCTTTTGAGACCCTGGGACTCTTGGGACACGCTTGGCCAGCATGGAGCTGGTGCAGATTGTTTGGGGCACTTTGCAGGGCGTGAGCAGTCCTTCTTAGCAAAGAGTGTGCTCCCTTTGCCTTAGCTGATTGACACCAGACAAGAACTTGCCCTGACTCTGGCATCATCCCTGCCTGCCGGTCTAGAAATCTCCCTTCAGCCACCCCAAAATATCCCCCAAATTGGGATAGAAATGTCTAAAGCCCCTAAGAACTAGTCACTGAGGTAAAGCATCATCCCCTCGGCTTTATATGCTTCTTTGTTCCAAGGCCTCTTGGTCTTCAGAGGGGAAGCTTGTCTGCCATTACAACCCACAGCAGACCAGCTGGTCATCTGGGGTGAGTGAAAGCAAGGCCAGGCCCAGTCTTGTAGAAATGGTGCTTAATTGCTTGACAGGTACAACGCTGCACTGTACTGGGATTATGGGTCCAAACAGAGTGCACAGGGCCAGGGAAAATTGGGGGGTTGCCTAAGTCATGAGGGGATGATGGAGCAGTCAAAGACCTTTGCAATCCCAGCCAACGTGGGGTTTGCGCATGGTGTCCTGCTGAGAGGCCCTTCTGTCACCTCTGTCACAGGGCTGTTTCTGACAGGACTGCAGCCCCTTTCTTACCGGTGCGATAGGGGACTTGAGGGGCTCCATGGTGAGATAATCAGAGACGAAGCTGGCACAGCCATCCCAGTGGTACAGCTCTGTATATGGCAGCAGGGTTGGCCTCACCGTTGTGCTCACAAACTTCTGTAGGCCAACAAGAGGACTTTGGTTAGCTAAGAGATGCCTGGCAGAGTCTCCTGTCCAAAGCCATCCTCTCACCACCCCTGGGTGTTGCAGCTCACGTTGAGGACTTCCCTGAAGCATATCAAGAGCACCAGTAACCCTCCTCCCCTGTTCTGAGATGGAAACTGCATGGGGTTGAGAGGCTGGGTGCTTGTCTGTGGCTAAAACTTCAAGCTCATCTCAGACACTTTACAAAATCAAGCCAGCTCTTCCCTCAGTTTTTAGGTTTTTACCTGCCCTTTCCAGCTTTTACAGCCTCCAGCATTTTTTGCCTTGCATGTTAATGATATAATAAATGTTGGGGAAAGCTGGTCCAAAGTAGCAATTCCAGAACTAGGTAACAGTTGGGCAGCTTGGGCCCAGTCCTAAACAAAACCGGACCACAAACTTCCACATTTAACTCCTTCCCCAAATCTCCTGGGAAGTTTGGATTTTATTTTTTTATATACAGAGCTAACTCTGGATCCAGATTCTCTATCTGTGACTAAGCCTGAGCCTTGTCTTATTCCACGCGTTTCTTGTACTTTTCTTTATGGTTCTGCGGTCTCTCCTGTTTCCTAAGTGTCACACTGCAGGCCCTGCGAGCTGCCTGCAGCCTACATGGCACCACCACCATGTGCGTGGTACAACGTGCTTGTGGATTTGGTCAGCCAGGGTGTTCCCGGGGTGCAGTGTGTCTGCTCAGGGTGCTGTGGGCACAGCAAGCGGATTCCCATTCCCTGTGGCCAGCAGGGAGGGCAGGAAGGGCTGCTGTCCTTCCCCAGCACTTGGCACTATGGCAACTGGGTGCCCCCTGCACTGTGGCCCAGCCCCACGCCACCCCATACCTCCACGCCGCACTCATTGACCGGGTGGAGGAAGAGCGGCTTGCGGTCAGGGCAGAGATCAGTGTACTGCTGGAGAAAATGCTCAGCGATGCGCAGCAGCTTCTTTTCCTTCAGGGAATTTGTCTTGTACGAGGACGGTAACTGGGACATGTCAATGGAGCTCCAGTCAAAGTCACTTCCAGGGCAGGAGGAGAAAGAGAGAAACAGATAATAAGCCGGAAGCAATCTGGACAAGATGAGCTGCCACCAAAACATGGCAGGAGCTCCCTGTTTCCCAGGGGAAAAATGGGGCCCATATCCAAGGATATGATTTTGACATAGCCAAGGTTCTCCGGAGTGATGGCAAGCTGACATACACTCAGAGGCTCAGGGGATCTTTATAGATTGTCATGATACAGCAGTGAATGAATGTACAATGAAGTGAGCTACTTTGTTTTACTCACACGTGCCCACTGCTGGACAAACACACCAGGCATGTGAAACCCCCTCACTGCCCTCCCTGTGCCAGGGGACCACACATGCCATCCACACGTGTGCAGCCTCCCCGTGGGCCCCCACAGGGACCATCTCTGCTCATCCCAGTAACTGACAGACACATGTGACTTACAGTACATCACTTGGGACACAGACTTGCTCCATGGACACCTCTGTCTCCAGGTCCTGGAGGTTATCACTGATCTCCAAAGCCTTCAGCTCTTCTTCTTCCCTTTGCTCCTCTTCCTCCTTCTCCTCTAGGACCTCCATTCTGCCTCCTCCTGGGCACTGCAGGAATGCACACACTAGGCTGAATTCAGGGGTGGGACCCAGATATACAGCAACACAGCAACACTCACACTCTGGCTGCAGTGATTTAGAATCATAGAATGGTTTATATTGGAAGGCACCTTAATGATCATCTGGTTCCAACCCCCTGCCCTGGGCAGGGACACCTCTCACCACGCCAGGTTGCTCCAAGCCCTGTCCAACCTGGCCTTGAACCTCCAGCGATGGGGCAGCCACAGCTTCTCTGGGCATCCCCGGCCAGGGACTCCCCACCCTCACAGCCAGCAATTGCTTCCCAATAGCTCATCTAAATCTTCCCTCATCCAGTGTAAAACTGTTCCCCGTCATCCTGTGGCCCCACTCCCTGATCCAGGGTCCCTCCCCAGCTTTCCTGGAGCCCCTTTCAGACACTGGCAGGGGCTGGAAGGTCTCCCCAGAGCCTTCTCTCCCCCAGGCTGACCCCCCCCAGCTCTCCCAGCCTGTCCTCCCAGCAGAGGGGCTCCAGCCCTCCCAGCATCTCCGAGGCCTCGTCTGGCCCTGCTCCACCATCTCCGTGACCTTCTGCTGTTGGGATCCCCGGAGCTGGACCCAGTATTCCAGGTGGGGTCTCCCCCGAGCGGAGCAGAGGGGCAGAATCCCATCCTCGAATTCAGAATGCGAGTGTGGCTGAGGCAGCCAGAAGTGTGCCAGCAAGGGCGAGCACTCAGCTCCAGTTTGGGCTGGGCTTGGTCAATACCTGGCTGCATATTCCTGGGGGCCCCTCTGAGCATGGGGGAGTCAGGAGAACGGGGGGAGCCTGGCTCGGTGGGGCATAGCACATCCTCACGTTCAGTCTGGGATCGTGGTGTGGCCCCTGCTTCCCGTACCCGCCTAAATGCTGCATCCTCCATCGTGTCTGGTGTGCTGCCGGCCGGAAGGCAGCTCCGGACACGGCTGGGCACCTGCCGCCGGACCATGCCGGCCAGGCGGACACTGAGCCTGGCCAGTGGCTCGGAGGCCTTGAGGGGAAGGGGATGTTTTGCAGCAGAGTGAGCAGCCTCCAAGGCCAGAGGGCTGTTTATATTGTTTATTTACATCTCGGGGAGGTTGGGGGCTGTTTGTTCCCCCCTCCTCGCAGTCAGGCCGCCCTCTCGAGGAGCAGACAGCGAGGGGGAGGCGCAGACCTTGGCAGGGGGCGGCAGGGTCCCGGGGCCCAGCGCCGCTTCCCGGCCTCCGCACCCCCCCGGCAGCCTCCCGCCCC
>VZSF01005414.1:7596-194393 GCA_013398295.1 Chionis minor
TAAGATGATTAGAGGGATGGAGCACCTCTCCTATGAGGACAGGCTGAGAGAGCTGGGGCTGTTCAGCCTGGAGAAGAGAAGGCTCCGGGGAGACCTGAGAGCAGCCTTTCAGTATCTGAAGGGAGCCTACAGGAGAGCTGGAGAGGGACTCTTTGTCAGGAAGTCTAGTGATAGGACAAGGAGTAATGGTTTTAAATTGGAAGAGGGGAGATTTAGATTAGATATTAGGAAGAAGTTCTTTACTGTGAGGGTGGTGAGGCACTGGAACAGGTTACCCAGGGAAGTTGTGGAGGCCCCATCCCTGGAAGTGTTTAAGGCCAGGCTGGATGGGGCTTTGAGCAACCTGCTCTAGTGGGAGGTGTCCCTGCCCATGGCAGGGGGGTTGGAACTTGATGATCTTTAAGGTCCCTTCCAACTCTAACCATTCTATGATTCTATGAATGTAATTTACACAATTTAAAGGACAAAAATTATTAACTTGCATTTAAAAATTCTTCTTTTCTGTGTCAGTTCAGGAATGGGCCACAACCTTTTGTTTGTAGTCCCCCATAAATTTGGCATGTCAGAGGGCATTTAATATCAGGAAAAGTAGCATAGTTGCATGACTAAAATATGACAAATTTTCAGCAGCTGCCACACAGGCTGTGCTTTGTCCACTCAATAGCAACACCGCTTGGTGACCCCAGCCTGCATGCATGGCAATTAGATGGCTTTTACTGGTCTACTTCCTGCTCTGAAGGACCTCAGCAACAGCAGCATGGACAGTAATGTTAGGGAGCATTTACCAAAGCTCTGAAGAAATATCACAAATTGAGCCACAAAAATATGAAACATGGAGAGTAAATTCCCGTTATAGCCTCTACACAGGAGGGAAGCTGAATGAAAACCAATGGTTTCTCTCCCTCTGGCTGCCCTCTTCTTCCTCATTTCGTCAGTTCATTTCATATCCTCCCTCTGACTTTTCTTCCTACTGCAGGTTGCTGTGATGTACATCACACCTGATACCACCCAGCCTTAGCACCCCCCTGCCTTGCCTTCTGGCTCGCCTCTTCTCCCACTCCCAGCCTCAGTGACTTGTGTTTTCATCCTGAGACTCCATCTGTCTCATTAATTAGGCTTCCCTCTGCTTCCACTCGCTCCTGATGTGGCCTTCAACTCTGGCCCAACACTTTTAACAGAATTCTTCATTGTCAACCTGGTATTCATTAAACACGTTTCCCTTCCTCTTATTTAGTTCTCCTCTCCTTCAGTACTGTCCTTATCCTTTACTTTATTGTTTGGTTCTTCCATTACTCCCAGACCATGAATTGCCTCAAAGCCTTCTTTGCTCTTGATCTACCACTTCAATGCTTCTCTTTGAGCTTCTGTGTTGCACTGACAATCCTGATTGTGGTCTGAGGAACAGTGTTGCCAGATGAGGAAGCACTGCATGTTCACAGAAGTTAACCCTGATTTTAGGGACAATTTCCAGTCCCTTGCTGACTCATCTGGTTCAGAGAAAAGTCGGGTACCGGTTATCTACTGTCAAATCTTTCTTCTACATCCTATTTCAGGTCTATCCCTAAGCAAAATATTCCTTCCTTTTTCCATGCAATATTTTGCAAGTACACCTATCATATTGATTCTTCTACTCGCTCTTTGATTCCTAAGGCAAATGATCTGCCCAAGCAGCTCAAAAGGAATCCCCCCTCGGCATTAAACCTTCCTAGGTTGGCACCACCCCGAGGACCAGCTCCTTAGACCTCACTTCTTTGCACTCTTCCCTTGTCGGATTCTTTGTCAACCAGTTTCATGCCATCACCTCCCATGCTGCAACCAGTGGCAGTGGGAGGCTCCCTGTTAAGGTTTATGAAACTGTTTCTTACAAATTACTCCTTGTGCTTCTCCCTTTGTTGCCGTTGCCTCAAAAGCAGTCCCGTGTACCAATGTGCAGGAAGGCAGAGAGGCTTCTTCTTTTCAGGACAAGCCGTGCCGGGCCAGAAGAGAGCAGCACCATTTGTTTTGTCCTTTAAAATTCTTAATATATGAAAAGCATATTACACTGATTCTATTTTCTGTTTATTTGTATTTCCATTCTCCCCATAGTTTTTCCCATCTTCCCCTTCCCTCTGAGGTCCAGAGACATTATTGTTGCATCCCATACAGGCCAAATCATGCCATAGCCAAGAGGTGTGGTGGAGTCTAATCTGGGTCACCCAACTTTCACTCGTGTATCTAGGCCATCCAGTCCTTAGTTATTTCAGGTAATGAGTTCAAGATAAATCTCCACACCATTAACAAGACGATATCAGTTGCTGCTGTGTTGTTTTCTCTGTGAACAGAATTCCTAGGAGCATTGATTTCCAAGATGATACGAGAGGGTGGTGGGTTTTTTCATTGTCTCATAGACCAAAGCAGTTACTTTCCATGCCAAACCAGGAACAGTTGCGAGAATTTTCTACAGAAGGACCATTCATATAAAAGAAATGCGTCAGGCATCTGTAAGGATCAGAGTACGCCATTCTTGAAAGCAAAACCTCCTCAGCTCACATCTTGGCTGGAATTAAAAATCCTGTTGTTTGATGCTGAAAAACTTCAACAACCCTCTGCTGAAAGTTATTTAGGAGAAAACAAAGTTCCAGTTCTCTTTCTCCCTCCTTCATCTTTAAGGTTAATTTAACTGTGTTAGAGGGAGCAAAACTGAGAATATGGTGACAGAATGATCCAGTGCTTTTTCTGAGATTGCAAACCCCACCTGGCTGTCTGTTGTTGGTGGGCACAATCCATCCTCAAACAGCTGGTTTCTACCGGTCACCATCAGGGCTGTAAACTCACAATGACTTACCATCACTATCACACTAAGTGCATTAGAATCATGACACACTTGAACATAAAAACATAAATCTTGACTTGCCATGATTAGTTCCCTGAAGTGGCTGGCGCTGGCTCTTTTAAAGCTGCAGACCAGCTGCTCAGCTAGTGTAAATCAGCACAGGACATTGTGAAGTGGAAAAACATTGGTACTGTTTAAAGGTTGTTTTAAAGAGATCAGTGAGTCACTAAATGTTTAACGTGCCCACTGGGAAGGGTATAAAACAAGAGTCCAATTTGCAGAAAGGAAGATTTAAATTATATATGAAAAAACCCCTAATGTAGTGACTTAGCACCAGGCAGGCGATGTTGCAAATCTTCACTGGAGGTTTGTAAGGACTGATTAGACCAACATCTGTGACACATGGATGGCTTCTGCTGTGGTGCAGGGGCTGAACTGAATGGGCTCTGGAGATCTCTTCAGTGCTTGCATGGCATGGAGAAACAGACCTCAGTGTTGAAATGGTTATGGGATTAGGAAAACACCTTTGGCTCCTGGCTTCCTGCTCAAGAAAGGCCAGAAGAGTTGCAAATCAGTTCAGTCCCATGTATTAACCTCCATGTTACTCAGCCAAAGTTTCTCAGCCTGCACTTGATTTCTGAGAGGAGACAGGCAGCACACTTAAATCATTCTAGCAAATTCACTAGCAAATTTTAAATCATTCCAGTAAAATTTTAATATTCCTTTTCCTGCTAAAATGAGCTATAACAGCTATTTAACTACATTGTAGTTAATTATGCTATACAAGTATCTAGTTATTACTGTATAACTATATAAAATATAACTATATAAAAATAGTTATAAAACTGTATACTGTAATTACCCATTAAGTAGCTATAACAGCTATGCATGGGGTTTTTTTCAGAAGGCATTTTATAGACTTAAAGCAATGGAAAGGCTTCTGTTTGCTTCAATGGAAAATGCATCGGAATTAATGGGAGAATATTAGTGTATTTTGATGTAAATTATTTTCAAGAATAAGTGACAGGCATAGCAGAGGCTTAATGGCATCATACAACTAGAATTCACAGTGGACGTTCTTCCAATGAATTTTACTAAACATGTATTAAGAAAGGTATTCTTCCATCTTAGTCTGTCCTTTGACATTTGTTCCAAGAAGTTATGAGTATTTTAGTAGTGCATGAGGCATGTTTTAGTGGCTCTTTTATCAGATAACCTCTCTTCTGTGAGATTCTGCATGCTGGCTTGCCTAGTCTCCTGCTTTGTGTGCAGTTTAAGGATCAGGATGAGAAGGACAATTTGACAAGAGCATTGCAGTTCCTCCAGATCCCTGTGTTGTTCAGGTCACTCGAGTGGAATTGTTTTGAGGCAGGAAAATGCCACATAGCGCAGTTAAGACTGAGACCAAGCTTGCACAAGGGTGTTTCTCAAACTATGCCCGTGGAATGGGTTTTGCAGGCACCTGCAGTCTCGGGGGCACTTCCCAAGGCTAAGCCTCATGGCTTGACGTGGGAGGGATGGGGAGACCACGCTATTTGTGCACAAAGGAAAGAACAGGCCAGATCCCTTGTGAAGCTTAGAGGGAAGCCTCCCACTAATCCACTGGTGATCAAGGCCAGGCATGAGTACCAAGGTTACCAAAGCATCTGCGTGCTGTATGACAGCCAGAGGAACCCCAATGAAAGGAGGAATGACGCCCATCACGAGCACCCAGAAAAAATAATGTGGATTTCTGGATTTATAGGGAGGCACTTGAGCCTGTGTTTTTTGAGGTTTTAAAGAGGATCCCATTGATAATTGACCCTGACATTTTTCTGCTAGATGGCTATACAGCCAACTGTGCAACAGAAACCACCGGGCCAGTTAACATTCAACTAACTACCTGTTGGTGTGTTGGGGGACTATTCTACTGGCTGGCAGAGCAGCTGGGACCAGCCGCGCTTACTGGTTTAGGAGGAATGTCACCCAGGTGCAGCTCCGCTGCTTGCAGAGCCAGCTCTGGTCTGGCAGCAGTTTCACTGCTGTTGGGTTGCAGAGTCTGAGGATGACATGAAGCAGCATGGCTAAACCCAGCTCACTGGCTTTAACTGGGTCAGTTCCACTCCTCTGTCCCTCTTCCCCCTTCGCCCTCCCAGTCCCTGTACCCCCCTTCTTCGTTTTCACCCTGATAATAATAAAGCCTTTGCCTTAAGGAGCTGTGCTGGGCTCCAGCTGACTACATGCAGAGCCACCTCAGGTCCCCTCTGTTGCTTTCCAGGTACCCGGAGTGCAGAGCAGGCACGCTCACGTCTGGCATTGCTGGCGTTAAACCCACCGTGGTAAATGCAGCCAGATCGCTGAAGAGAAGAGCGTGCTTCAGAAAAACTTGACTTGCTCGATAGTGGGATAAGTAGGCATGTTATCTCTGGCCATGTGCCAGCGTTGTCAGTGCTGTGTTGTCTCTGGGGAACACTATCTGGATGTCCCTGTGTCACCTTCTCCAGCGCCTGTATTATGTGGTTCCTGCCGTTTTCTGGGGTGTTCCAGCACTTTTGTTTCATCCCACAATTTCTCTGAATTGTGCACTTCTTAATGTAGACTGTGCCGTTTCAAAGGAGGAAAAATCAGTTTTTGCTCTGTCCTTGTAACTTCTAGTTGGAGTCTCACAGGGTAGAGTACAGCAGATTGTCATCTCCTGGCCTTCAATAGTAGGAGAGAACTATTCAGGGTACTTTTTGTACCATGAAGAGTTCATCACTGAGAAAGAACAAGAGAAGCACATGGAGATTCAGGATATTTTTAAAAGTGGGACACTGAAAGAGCAAACTGTGAAGTAGAAGTCTGGGTGTGAGAAAAGGTTACAGCTGATTTTAATTTAAATTAATTTTTTTTCTGAAATTTGATTTTTTAAAGTAAAAATATTTCCAAAGCCATATCAGTTTTGTCAAGAAGAGTGGCAGACAAAGTAACTGAAGAAGTAGGCTCACATCTTGCTCTGTGACAAGGCAATTAGGTAATTTCCTAGACTAAGATCCTGACCCATTCCCTACTTTGCTGTAATCCAAGTGTTCAAGGATGGAAGGGTTTGTAAGCGAGCACCACAAAAGAAATTTGTATGGAGGATGATGGAAGACCAGTGCTCTACTCCCAACCCACATGTGCCTTCCAAAGTGGAAAAGCAAGAGGCTTAGTCTGCAAATACATGTCTTAGTGCACTTCTGACAGAAGAATTATTTGAAACATATTATTTTCATCTCTGAAGAACAAAAACAAAAAATCAGATTTTAATACTTGAACATGACCACAAACAACTTAGGCGGTGCTTTTGGTCTGTGCTAGTCTTGCCGTGGGATTGCAGTAATGCTCCACTGGAACAAGTCTGGAGACAGTACAGAGGAAGTGATAGCACACCGTGTGTATGGCAGAAGGCAACGGCAAAGCTGGTAGAGAAAGTCTGGGGTCAAAAGCTGGAGGAGACAGAGGAGGTTGGGTGTTTGCTCAGCCTAGATGTGAGTTTATTTCTGTCTGTTTGAGGGATTCATCAACTCCTTGGGGTCCCTCTGAAGCAGTCTATGGATGACGTGGGCTGCTCTAGCAACTGGGGTGCCGGGACTGCCTCTGCTCACAAAACCAGAGTGTGTCTGGGAAGTAGCAGCACTGCCCCACACGAGCTGATCAGCTCAGCTGGGGAAAACGTGTGGAGAGAAAATGCCCACTGAAAAAAGTGCGCGGGCAGCCTGGGCAGAAGGGCACCATGGCAGGACAGAAAGGAGGGTAGGAGAGAGTAGGAGAGAGGGTTTAGCAGGAGGGAGAAGAAATGGGGTGTAGAGACTTTGAAGCGGCAGCATGATGCCCCAAACGTGTTTCAAGCAGAGCGCTGGATGCGAGTGTGGAAGCCCGGAGGAGCTGTGGGTGCGTAAACTGGCTGTGTCACAGGGCTTGAGGTTCAGAAAGGCATGTTGGGCGTCTCCAGAGCAGCCATGCAAGAAGACTCCGTGCAGCTGCTCGTGGCTGCCTGTGCTCAAGGGGGAGGACCCGGCGTGCCCTGGGCACCTCCAGCTCTGCTTCGGTGCTCGGCCAGAAGCGCCACAGCCCACATGGCTCCGTGCCCGGGTGCCAGGAAGGGCGGGATGCGGGAAGCTGGCAGCTCCCGTCCCCCCTCCCTCGGGGCCTGTCCCACCGCCTGTTCCCAGAGCACACCTAACGCCCACGGACGGCGTTCGGCTGCCTGCAGAGCTCAGCAGGGGCCAAGCTCTTTGAAAACACGCCTCGGTTGTGATAGAGGAGGTAATGGTGATGGCAGTGCCGTGCGAGGTTTTTTGGAGCTAATGGCACGGTGGTTAGGGTGCCTGCCCAGGGAAACCTCAATTAGGTCTTCCTCAGCCTGGGGAAGCTCCAGCCTGCATTTCCCAAGGGAGCAGTCCAACAAGCAGGCCAGCTGTGGGAGGGGAGGAAACTTAGAGCTTGTTGTTGAAGCTGGGTCTTGGCAGAATAAATTATACATGACTCAAAGGGCCAGGAAGGGAGCAACCAAGGGCAGCGTGACTGCAGCCCGGTGGCTACAGCAGAGCTGGGAAGGGAATAAAGCTTGGCATATCCCCGGTTCCATGGCTGTTTCTCCATCTGAGCCCATGCAACAGACAGTCTGGCACCAGATGTGAAGGTTGCCTTTCTTAGAAGATGACATTAAGCTTTCTCCACAGGGCCGAGCTCCTTCATGTCCCTCAGCCTTTCTTCAGAATCCTTAGTTCTCAGTGGCTGCAATATACATGTTTGAACCCGCTCAGGTTAAGGATTAACTATAAGGATTAACGACAGCTATTTCTTGAGCAAGTGCTTTAGCCAGCAGGATATCACATAGGACTTGTGTAGTGGCACCACCACTGCCCCGAGTTCTAAATAAACTGCAATCCTTGCTTTTTCCTTTTTGAGGAAATCGTTACAGGACTTTTATTCATGAGAGACTTGTTGGAGATGGATTCCAAATAAATGAATGTTCCTAAGTGCATTTCTCTGTGAGCGTCTCCGACTTTGGAGAGGGTTCACAGAAACATGCGATCATGTAGGTCAGAAGAGACTTCTGGGTGTCATCCAGTCCAACCTCTTGCTCAAAATATGGTCAGATACAGCAGGTTGCTCAGGGTCATGTCAAGCTGGGCTTTGAATATCTGCAAGAATTGAGACTCCAAAACCTTTTTGGGCAACCTCTTCCAGTGTTTGATTATCCTCACTGTGAACACTTTTATCCTTGTATCGAGCCAGAATCTCCTCTGCTGCAACTTGTGATAATTGCCATTGTCCTTGCACTGTGCTCCTCTGAGGAAAGCCTGGCACTGCCCTGCCTTAGGTAGCTGATAGCAGGAACTAGGTGCCCTGCTGCCACGTTTTTGCAGGGGCACAGCTCCCTGCTCGGCATTGCCATTCCCCCCCCCTCACGCTGCGCTTTAGCAGTGGGCACAGCATCCTGCTCTTGGTCTGGGGGGACACCTCTGTACGCCTGGGTTGGATTCGGAGCTGCGTGTCCCACTGCGGTGGGCTAATTTTATCATGTCGCACTGCATTTTCATCTATGGTCTGTGTTTCCATGCAGTTTCCCCAGTTCCTGTTTAAATCTGCAACGTTGCTTGAGTAAAGAGTCATATGGAGAGTGGCCAGCCGCTATTTTTTATTGAAAGAAGCAAATGCTTTAAAGCAGGTAGTGTTGAACAATTATAAATCATCCTCAACACCATAAATATTTCAAAATATAAACAGATACTCAGGAATGAATGTACAGGAAAGGAGAATCTGTTTATTATGTAGTTGGTTTATACAGCCAAGCCATTTACTGCTTGTGTTTGCACTGAGGTACGGGTCCTTTGTAGATAGCAGCTGTACACCAGCTGTGTGTGTAGTTCCCTTTATAAAGGTTATAGAGGGAACACATGGGCTGCAATGTGGAAAAGGGGTTCCTTCTGCTGAGTAAAGACACAAGAGATTTGGTGGACATCGTCCCTCTGTGATCCATGCAGAAATTCCTCATTAAATGTGTTGTAAATGGGACCTGTCAGCTCCATTGCCTCTGCATGGGTTGCCTGTTCATTTGGTAAATGGTTTCAGGAGTGCTTGAGGTGGCTGTGTGTAGGGTTGGAGCAGGTCCGGAAAGATCTTGACTGAGCCTGATCTAACGAGCCCCAATAAACTCATGTCTGCTCTTTGGGGACACAAAACCGGTGCATGGCATGGGGCAGCTTTGGTCTGTTGAGGAGTGACTGTACCATCCAGGACCAGCCGTGTTGAGGTGCCTCAGCCTCATGCTCCTGGGCTGGGGAGACCTGCAGCACTTTGGCTGCTACAGAATCTGTCAATGCAGGCGTTTACACACCACTATGTTTGAGCTAAAAATCCCTTTCCATCAAACTAATCTAGTCCTTCTCCATTAAACTTCCCATTTAAAGCAATTTATGATTATCCATCCTGTGACGGGCATAACGGAAAGTTGACTGCATGGGCTTTTTCTTCTTGTTTCCTAAGCTTTATCCCTTAAAAGAAGCTGGAAGCCAGAAGAAAATCTCAGGGAATGTGCCTCTGTTAAATGGGTTGCTGGGTCTTGGTGAAAGTAGCAGCAAATCTCCCACTTAAAGACAGTGGAGCTGCTCATGCGAGGAAGATTTTTAGAGTGGGAGCCTAACAAGAGTGTGGAATTCATCACTCCTACCAAGCACACACTTTGGAGCCCCAAACAGAGGCTGGTGTATCTCACATCTCTGTTACAGTGGAGTTTTCCAGCTGTCCCACATCTTGGCAGCGCCTCGCCTACTGCAGAGTGCTCAACCAGATCTTCTCCTCCCCTTCACCGCAAGGTTAAAAGCCAGTTTCTCTGCCAGGTGAGTCTGCCAATGCAGATTTTTATCGTCAGTTTCTGATACTTTGAAGAACAAGATGTATTTGGTATGATATCGAAAACAAAGTAAAAATCACAAAGGACCAGAGGTTACCTGGAATGTAAAAATGACCAGGCCAAAACCCCCTTGTATACGCATAGATTGGAGGTACAAACTGGTGGTGACAGCAAGACAATACGGCCTTCAAGACAGCAAATCTGTCAATAACATAAAGTGCTTCTGCCTGTTTGTTTCCTCCTCTCTCTTACGTTGGTTAACTTGCTAATGTTTGCTTAAATAGTTTTCTGCAGGATTTATCAACAGTAGATTAAAGACAGGATTATAGGGCATGCAGAATTGGATTGCTTCTTGTGGTATCCAGTGGCTGCTCTATACTTAAGGCGTTCGCAAGACCAGGTCTAACTAACAATATATACAAGCGCTTGACAGCAATCTTTTCTTCAGACTCTCTGTCTGAGATGATTCAGCACTGAAAGATGCAGTCTTCAATACTGCATTTTTCTTCCTGAGCCAGAACTTTCTAACTCCTCAAAGAAACCCAACCCCATATTAATATAACACACAATTACCAATGCTCTTACCTGATGCACCCTGCCAAATGCATTCGTAACGTTAAATTGGCCCTTGTGACGCTTTGCGCTGTTGCTTGGACCTGTGCGGTTCCCTGGAGACTTCAGCCTTGCTGTCAGTGGTGGTGATGCCCTGGTACAAGATCTGAACACAGAACCCGCCATCCCCTTTTACTGCCATTCCGCCTCCCCCTGACTACTTCAACTCATGCTGGTGAACCGGAAGCCCGTTGCCAAACATTCTTCGGAGCCCCACGAGACTGGCTGAGCACACGCGCTTGCTGACCTGAAGAACCTCCTAGGAAAACTATCTCAGGAAAATGAGAATAAAATGTAGGATAGGCAGATTCCTTTTGGACAAGAAGAGGAAAGCTATGCCTGCTTTGTTTCTGAGAATCAGTTTTTAATGGGGTATTTGCACAGGTTCTTCTGCTACTCTTTTCTAAATTAAATTGTCACCTGTGCAGCTTCCTGTACCAACACAGAGTTGTTTTCTGAGGAAATATGTTGGGTGCTGAATACAATTCAAAAATCAGTTTGAGAAAACAAAGACTCTTAAAAAGGAACCGGACGTACAAAGATGCTTGTTGTAAGGCCACATTCTTTCTAGAGGTAGCATCTAGGCTGCGGATGACACATGGGGTTAGAAAAATAAGCAGCCACATCCAAAGAATGCTCACTTCTTCTGCATTTGTTTAATTCTTTTGGGCCTACATCTAAATACATGATTGAATTCTTTAAATCTAGAAGACCCAATCTACAGCAATCTTATTTCTTTCAGTTCTTTTTTTAAGTCACAAAGGCAGGGAACCATGGCTTTGGTTTATACTTTGCTGCAGGACAAGGAGAACTTTTGTGGGCAGGAGCTCTGAGAGGATCAATTTCAAGTCATTTGTGTTGAAAGTTGTGCTGAAATGTCCCCAAATGCTTCCTCTGTGTACTGACCCCTGCCATTTCATAAAAAGTATGCTTTAAGCCAAAGGGCGGGGGTACCTGTTAAAGCAGTAACGTGTGCTCATTTACCTGGACTTTATCAAAAACAGTGGCAAATTCTGAATATATTGTCAAGGGTTAATTTTGTGTCTCCCTGGGGCCTCCTCCTAAGCATTTTTTCCAGATCTGAATGATGATCTGACTGCTCTTAATGGATCTGTAGCACCTTCTCCTCCCCCTCACCCTTCCACCCCTCAAAATATTTAGGTTACTGCCAAGCTCTATTTTGTTTTCACTGAGTGCATTACTCCTCAAATTTCCTTAATGCGACATGTGGCATGTGCTAATGTACCTAGCCTGTGCCCTTGATTTCAGCCAAGAAATCTGCCCTGCTCTTCTCTCCACTGCAGAGGTGCTGTGGCTGCTCAGGAGTAGTTGCTGAGCTGCCATAAATTAGAGGCAGGAGTATTAAAGGGAAATTGAAATGGATCCTGGTTTCCTCCAGACTGGAGTGGTGAAGGAGCTCCATGTGCTGCTGAGCTACCCCTAGAGCAAGAGGAAGAACTGCCAAGAAAAAGCCAGGACAGAAAGCTAGGAGTGGAAACCACCAACCTTGTCCCAAGCTAAGACATCATCACTAATGAGTCATATGTGTTCAATGATACTCATTAAAAAAAATATAAAGCAGCTGGGTGGTCAGAGGCAATAAGATTGAAAAGCTTCTAAAAAGTGCGTGGAAGTTCAGGAAAGAGTTATGTTACTGCTCAGGTAGAAGCTGGAGCCACACCTCTAGCTAAAAATGAATGAATGAAAGGTGTTTTTTTTATTTGTTCTGTAAGACTGAAAAAGGAACTGTTTGGGGTATTTAACTTCTTTTTCAACTTGTAAAAAATTTTGCAAACTCAAAATGCTCATTTTAAATTTTCTTCTTTTCCTCTTTTAATTTCTTCTTCCAGTAAGTACAAGAAGGCAATTGCAGGCAGGTTAAGATTTTTCTTCCCTCTTGCAACAAGCAAATGCGTGTTTTTCTTTTATTCTTCTGTAACTTTTCTAAGCCTTCTTAAGTTTGTAAAAATGGCAGAAGTGGCAGAAAGGAAAATGAAATTAACAGACATTACTCTGTTATTACTCAAGACCTCTCCTGTTCACAGTAATGCCTCCAAAGATGTGGAAGCTTTGAGAGGTTGTGGAATAACAAAGCAGAGTGAGAAGAGGGAGAAAGAAAAGTGAAAAATAAATTAAAACCCCCCCCAACAATAGAACACCTTGAAGAAAAACGTTCTTTTAATACTAGTTTTCCTTCTCTCATAGCCTAATGGATGCTGAGGAAAGAACAGCCTCATAGCATTTGGAAAGTCTGAAATAGAAAAATGTCTTATCTGATTAATAATTGTTTTTACAAAACTATAGGTTTTTAAGGGGCACTTTTATTAAAATTTCTATGATCTCCAACTAACAATTTATGATCCTAGTAATAAACATGGATCAGAATCATTCTTCTTCTGCTCATGTGTTTTAGAGTCTGTTAGAAACTTATATAATTGTGCAAGAAGGCACAGGTGTATCTCTCAGAGATTTTCTGGCTGCCATTGATAATGATAGGTAGTGCATTTGGCCCTAAAAGTACTGTTTATATTTTATTTGATTTCGACTGTTATGTACTGACATATATATACACAGATACATATATTTGTATATTTATACATGTTTGTGTATGCATATGAATCAAAGAATTATGAACTCCTCTCTAAATTAGAAATTAATGTCAGAAAGTACTACCGGTTTCAGGCATGTGAAGGGAAAACCAGTGTTAATCTCTTTCTATGTTCTTTTCCTGCACTTTTAGCTTCTTGCTTTGTGGTTCTAGGATGCAAACCTGGGACAAGTCCAGAACTTCAGAGATTTGAGAAGGTGAGCTGCTGCTTTTGTTTTGGGTTGTTTGTTGTTTTTTTTTATTCCCCCTTCCCAGAATTGTGAACATAGTTCTGTGTGTACTTGAGATTTTTAGGGGAAAACTGAACCCTAAACAACATCTGAGCTGCCCTTATGCTGCAATAACAAGGTATGGTGGGAAGTAACTGAAATATATGAAGTTATATTCGGAACATCTCATCCACTTACCTTTCCAAAAAGGTCATATTAACCCATGGATTAACCCAGTGCATATTTGCAGTTAACATAATTCCTTCCCATTGCCTGCAGAAAGCTTTGGATAGCTTAAAATGTTCACTTTGCTATGTAATTTGCATGCAACTGAAAACAAGGAAGGGAGGGAAAAAAGCCCAAAACTTCAATGTATGGAGAAAAAACAGAAGCAAATCCCAGTTGCAAACAAATGCCTGTTTTCATCCTCATCTTTTCTCTTTGTTATTGCCTTGGCTGGCATAGAGACAGCCTTAGCAATAATGCAGGGTTTTGTTTTGACTTTTGAAACCAGTGTAATGTCCTCACTCTTGCAAGATAACATCATCAGTCTCTTATATGTCTGTACTGCCTGAGAAGTTTGTGGATTCAAATATGAGGGAGTCAAGAGCCTGAGAGAGCATGGGATGTTATCAAGTCAGGAGCCTCTTTCACAATATTTCCAGTCTAACCTGAAATGGATGGTACCAGAAATTGCAGAAAGAACCCTACTCCTAAGGAACTTCTAGGGAGAATTTGCAAATGCTGGAGTTTAATTCACAGAAGGCTGGAAAAGGCACTTTTTTGTGCAAAGATAGAACCCATTTAGATATCCTTGTCATGATTTTAAGACATGATGCTGCTGTTCCTTTTGACCTCCTTGTATCTCTGCAGCTCAAAACAATCACATACTTCTTGCAGTTTGTTAGATATTTTTCCGTCCTATTCTTGTTCTCCTTGTCCCCTCTGGCAGCAAGCAGAGTTTTGCAGTGGCCTGAGAAGGAGGTACAACTGCTCCTGACCGAGCAGCCCTGGCCTCACATGACCTGGAATGCCACAGGTCTTTGGCGGGATTAGTACCAACACTCCCACAGCTGATTTAATATCAGCTGAGCACCTTTTTCCTAAACAGTCCTGGTATTCCAGAAATCTTCACACACAGCCTTTATCTCACCAAAAAATTGCCAAACAAAGGGTGGCCTCTGTACTGCCTGAAGTCAAGACCAAAGGAATTCAGTACCTGCACCTGTGAGAGTCACTTCTGACCTTCTGGTGATGGGATAATGTCAATATCTGGTACCATTTATGCTTGTGAAGTTGCTTTTTATGTATATCTGGACTAATTCACCCCTGCCTATTGGGATGAGCTTCTGTGAGAAGAAGAGTAGTTAGAAAAAATAAGAATTAATTGCAATTATTTATAGAAAGAGAGTCCTGCACATAGTAGGACGTATATCTGTTTTTCAGTCAATGATAAACAATGTCCCTAGAGATGAGCACTGGCCTCAGGAAAACCCCATTTTCCTCTGTCTTACAAACACCATTGACTATAACGTTTTACCTGAGGTGAAGCTTTCAAGGAAGGCACCGATAGCAAAGTAGTTAAAATAGCCCACTGTAAGCCTGGGGATGATTACTGGGCCTAAAATTCAATGGGAAGTCTGCATAAGAAACAGCATCGACATTCTTGTCAATGCGTATTTATCAACGGTTGGGCTGCTGTATTGCATCAGCTGGGATTTCTTCATTGTATCAGGTGTAATATACTGGGAATCATGACAGGACTGGATGCTATGGTTAAGTCTGGGTGGGTTTTTTTTAACTCACTAATGGAAAAAGTGTATTTTCTTGCGGGTATTCAAATTCCCAGCACCAAAGGGAAGCTGAGAAGATGCATTTCGATCCCTCAACGGCTGTTGAGCTATGAGTTTTCCTCTGTGCCAAAAATGGAGTTACACTGCTTCTATGGTGACTTTTCTAACAGTGAAAGAACTGAGAATATGTAAGGAATGGGCCGAGAGAGGAAAAGCAAGATTGCCCCATTAAAATACTGTCCTCAATAAAGACATCCTCATTGTTCTATGTAGTCAGGTTTCTACATGCATTAGGTTTGAATTTTTTCTACTGAAATGTCAAATGTAAAATTATTTTAATAGGAGAAAATTTTATCCTATTCTATGGACGCTTATTGGTCTGCACAAAGAAAAACCTGAGGGCAGAGTTGGTATAAAATGATGAAAGTCAGTGATGACAAATCTATTTTCCTGTTCAGTGTTTTTAAGAAGTATTTATAAGAACAGATGGTGGGCAGCAGCAGAACATGTTCAGTTTTATCAAGACATTTGGCTAACAAGCACAGACTGAAATGCATTTCTTTCCTTCTCGACTTAATAATTTTAATTAGAGGCAAAAGGTGTGGTAGTCTCATTGTCTGGAGGCGTATGTGCAATATTGTCTTGGTTGGGCAGGACTGGGTGGGAGAGAATATCGCTGCCTCTAATGAAGGGTGGTGCATATCTGTGCAATCTCTATTTTTTTTTTTATTGTCTGGTAATCTAAAAAATGCAAATTCCAAACCTGCTATTGCACAATGTACATAGAGATACACTGAGGCTATGCTTTCAGTTAGGCAGAGAACAAAAACATGACTCCAAAATAGTAGAAGTAATTCTGTGCCACTGGAGAAGAAAGACTTTTTAACAAATAGTGGGACATACATTTATTATCTTGAGGGGGAATTTTCAAAACTGTCTACGTAACTTAGCGGTCTCTGGAACTCCTTCACTATTTAAATGCTTTTGAAAATCTCACTTATTAACTAGTCATTCTGAACTTCATGTACTCTCTCCCTAAGGACATCAAGGTGTTCTGGAAATAGTAATTAAGGATCATATGCTCTAACCAAGTCTAATGGTATTCTCTTTATTTTCCCTACTTATCCCTGGTCATATTCTGGCTTTTCTGCAGCGCTGCTCGTGCAGGTGATGATGTGCCTTTTGTCCTTTACCAGCTCGCCAAGCCTCGACCCAGAGCTGCTTCCCCTGCTCTCGCGCGGCGCGGTGGGAGGTGGGGAGTGTACCAGTATTGGGCTGGTCCCAAAAGGAAGCGTTGAAATGAGATTCGTACCCTGAGCAGCCCTGGCATGATATTCTTACTGTGTGTTCGCTCTCTCGTGTACGGGTTATGAAAATATTCAAAATGCCTTCATCTCACAAACATGCATTTGTTAAGAGCTGAGCGCTTCTAAGATTCTCTGCGAGAAGCTAAGCTGTCTCACGCTTTGTAATCACAGTCCTCACGAAGGTGGCTGTCTGACATACCCACCCACCGCAAAGAAAGGTCATAGTATTTATATACAGTACTTTCTAACTATAACTCTGCCACTGACTTTAGGTTTTTGTTTCACATGACTGCAGAACACTAAAGCAATAAAAGAATTTATTTTCTAAGATCTTGTTGAATGTTTTCCCTTACTAACTGAAGTTCACTTCTTTAGAACAGTTTTAAGGACGGCTATCAGCCTCATGGCTGTAAAAAGGCAACAAAGCTCTATCAGTCATTACTTTACAGCCTTTTAGTCACTACTGTTTTGAAGAAAGTTCAATTTGCTGTGTAAAGCTACTGGTATTATGCCTCTCTATGACTAGAAGTGTGCTTTTGCACCCCTTGTGAGTATAAATCTCTGAGATTTCCAAGAGGCAGGCTGCACTGTGCTGGGTTTTGTCACTGCCTGATGGAGGCAAATCCTCCCTGGGAAGGTGCAGACAGGAAGGTCCATGCTGCCCGGACCCTGTGTCTCAGGGTGGGAGCTTGTTTCCCCGTGCACTGTTCAAGTGGGAGAACTGAGGTTTTGTGCCCTTGTGCAGCCACTGACCTCGCACAAGTTGCATCAGCCTCTCAGCAGGATTAATGTTCTCGTCCTTATGGTCTGCCAGGTGAATCATATATGGCCTATGTGGTGTATCACAATACATATGTGCCCAATAAACCATGGTGGCTTGTTATATGATATATACCTTCAAAGTTTAGGTACATAATTAAGTGTTGGCAAGGGGGACTGAATAAAAGCCCATTTGCCAGATATGTCAGAGTAGTGAAAACAAAATAATCCAATTTCCATCACTTTGCACTTCCATTGTAGACCTTTCCAAATATCAGATACCTGACTGAACCTTGGAAACGCTGGAGGAAGAGGCAGCTACTTTTTCTTGTGGTGACGGTGCTTTGGGAAGTGCCAGGCTTTGATGGCCTGCAGTAAACCAGGGGCCATGAAGAAATCAAGGCCAGCCTCTGTAAAAGGTATGCGCACAATATTCCTAATATGAAGCTGCCTGCATTTACCAAACCATCACAGTACTGTGTTTCTTACCTGTGCTGGTTACCTGAGTTGTTAAAAGACCAACGATAACAGAAAGCAAGCTAAATACTGTCCTGGGAACCCCTTAATTATTAACAAATAAGAAGGACAGCTCTTTTGAATTGTGTGTCTATTGGTTTTATTTGATTGGAAGGGAAGGTCAATGTGCTAAAATAATTTGCATTTCAATAAAATAATACTATTTCATGTTTTAAAAGGTTTAGAGTGCCTACAAAGCATTTTTTTCTTGGCTGGGATGCTGTTTTACAGACAGCATAGTCTATGTTTCATGGTTCTTCTATTCGTACCTGCTTGTAAGACATTGTAATACATAAAATAGTAATTGTAGATATTAGTGTAGATATCTGAAATCCAGATAAGCAAACCCAGGTTCAAGTACAACGTACTCGTGCAAATGCATTGCACTCAACTGAGGAAGTGGCTGATGACATTTTCTGGCCTGCGTTAAGCAAGAGGACCAAGTAAAAGTTGCTCTTGGTGTAAAGAGCCCTGGATTCATGATTCCTGACGAGGGCAATTTTTTCACACAGTATGTCGTATACACATGTTTTGAAGGCCTAATTCTGTAAGCAGGTAACGTCAGACTGCTCCTATAGGCAGACCGAGACATGTATGGAGGTTTGTAGATCTGATCTGAAACAGCACAGCTGGTGCTACTCCACTGCCTTGAGAAGAGCCACTTTGGTTTGCATGTGGTGAGATGCTAGCTCTGAGCATCCCGCCTGCCTCACGCTATTGGTCTGAGATGAAAATGTAGATTTTGCTGGCTTGCAAAGGTAGGAAGGGTGTATCTCCTATAGGGTGTGTCTGATCAGTTATGTTTCATAGATGTTGTGTACTGTTTTCAGAAAGAGAGATAAATGGTTTACCAGTAACAAACCTGTCTCACCCCATCTAATCACCTGGAGTAAAAGCTGTTGAAAACAAATTTGCTCGTTCCTGTGCGGCAAAGCATCAACATCAACCCTTAACCTTTCCTGAGACTACAGCAGTCTTGTAATCGCTTGTTCTTATTGCTTCTCTTACTGATTGTGGCCAAATATCCGTAAGTAAGTATCTCCCCATCCATAAGCTGATTTATAGGTAAATGAGTCAGATTTTGCATGACCTCCTTCCCTGCCCTTCTGCCCTTAAATTGAGTAATATGCCACTCTGCAAATAGATCTGCTGACATCATACCACCGTTATGGATGTGTCAGGTCAGCCCTGGGTGCCTAGCTAATTCACATGCTGCTATGCAAAAGGCAGGGCATTACCTGTGAGTTTATTTTATCTTAGCTGGAATTAACACAAATCAGATGACTTTGCTTCAGGCAATAGAAAAAAATAATGCAAGAATGTGAATAAAAAAGCAAAGCATCAAGTTTTTCCCATTTGTTGGCCCAGATGTAGGCATGACCTAGAATGTTTAGTACAATGGGTATTCACATTTTGCAGGGGAGGTAAATTCTGGATTTTGGCCTTTCTGCTGTTGCCTGGGGCTGACTGGTGACACGGGTGATGGACACTTGTCACAGCGCTGTCAGAGTGGCTGCCTAAAACAGGCTGTGGAGTATGTCCCGCAAGCTGCTAGCTGTACCCTGGCTGCTGCTTGGTGGGTTTCAAAGGGGCTTTACTCCTTCCACTGCTGCTAAGGAGACGCAAAGGCTCCCAAGTACCTTTTTTCCAGCCACCTGCCTTCCTCGGTGCTGGGCTCTTGGAGTTGCTCTGAGGGAGTCCAGAGCTCCAGCTGTACAAGATACCCTTCTGGAGAGCTTCCCAGCAGCTTCCCAGCTCAGCCCCAAGACCAGCGGCTTAAAACCAAGCTTGTTGTCTCCCTTCCACCCTTTTCATTCCTTCCAGACAGGCTGAAAGGAGGGCAAAGTCAGCAGAGGATAGCGCTGAGTAGGCAGTTTTAGAGGTAAAGAATTCCTGTCTGACTGCATGTTGACATGTATCAGATAAAGTAATTGTCTGTGACTTGACAATGAACCCTACATAATGCAGAGAAGGAGGACTTCTGGCATGGGGAACGCTGTTCACTCACCTGACATCATCTTGGAAAGTGTTCAGGAACAGGATAACAATAGGGCATTATTCCTTTAGGGAAAAGAAAAAGGAAAATGGTGAACGCTGCAAGAAGCCATCAGGGTAGAAACCTAACGAGTTATCTGAACACAGTGAGTGAGGATAGCGAAATGTTTTATTTCTCCTTTTATTACCGCTGATGGAATTACAGGGAAGAGTAGGGTTGATGTATGGGTGCAGCCAACGAGCTATGAAAAACTGGGCTAGTACGTTCAGACTTTGAGAGACTCTGTCTTGCTCATGCTCTCTTTCCCTCTCACACACCCAGTACTGACTCTCAGAAATTCCTATTCACTGTTCAGACTCTCTGGCTTCTCAAGAAATTGTACAATTTCTTGTACAATTACTGGAGTTACTTCTAGTGAGTTGTAACTACTAAGTCAGGGCACAAGATGTTGGTTGCGTATGTGGTAGAGATGCTGAACAGGGGTAAACCAGGAGAAAATTTTAGTCCTAGCAAGTTCCACATACCTGATCTGCATATGTCCATGAAAGATATCCTACATGTGCAACTCCGGCAGCACTGCAGAAATATTTTGCTCTTCTCATATTATGTTTGATGTGCAGCTTTGCTTCTGGCGTCATGTCATGATATCGTGACTTGGAAAAAGAGTGTGTGTAGGGTGTGACAGCTCGTTGGGAGCTCAGAGAAGAGAGCGCAACAAAAGGGGATTAAATTGGCTCTGAAGGATGAACAGTGGAAACGTGGCAGTTAATTTTTAGTGACTGGCGTAGAACACACCTCCACAGAATCTATGCATGCACGTTACCAAAGTGATTCAATAGGCAAAAGCCGAGGTCGTATAAAAAGCACAGGGCAGACTTCCCACGTACAATTCCATTAACTGATTTCATGGTTGGTTTGTCAGAGGGAAGTCTATTTACTAAAACCACCTAGGTAAATATGATTGATTGCCCCTGTCAGCTTCTGCAATTTCATTTTTTAATGTCATTTCAGGTATGGATTTCAGATATCAGAAGGGATAGAAGGAATATAGGAAGGAAGCAACAGTTTGACTAAGATTTACATCTGATGTACAGCAAGTAGAAATTTTAAGAACCACATTTGGGATTTAAGAGACTAAGGAAACACTTGTTATATAACAAAAATCCTTCTGTGATGTAAATTCCTATATGCCAACTGTTATTTAGCATCCTTGTTATTATGTGATATATGAATGGCAAGGTGAAGTCATATAAGGAGTGCTTCCTGGTTTTTTACACTCAACTATATAATCTATGTATGCATTATACATGTCCAAAATATTAATTAAATTATATTACGTAAAATCTGTATTTTGGGAGGGAGAATTTAACTTGAGTAAAGTGTAATAGCCATTAAGTTCATTTGCTATAATTTAGAAAATGCTCCTTTCATAAAACTCTGTTGCTGGTAGCCAAAAAAAGTGTAAATTACATTATGACAAGTTGGTTGCAACGGCACTAATCAGTCCATATTCCTCCTGAAAAGAAGAAAAAGTGCAGGGCTCCTATAGTAAAACAACAGGAACAAATAGCCAAGTTTTGAAACATATCTTAAAGGCTGAAAATTTCAAGCTTTATTCATTGAAAATAAGATAGCCAGTGTTAATCATCAGCCTGTGTTAATTTTCTATCTGCATAACTATGCCTGCTTTCAGTGGCTACTCATGTAGAGTCACGCTACTCATGTTCCAACCAGGCAGCCATGTCTAAATGGAGGAAATAAAGGCCATGGACAATATGTTCTATAAGGGAAATGTGGCATCTTGAATAACATCAGGAATGATTTTGAAGTGTTGGGAGTCTGTACAGCACGTATAAAATACAGTCCGTGTGAGAGGCTTTTAGAAAAGCGACTAAACAACTGCTGAGTTGAAAACCGTGGTGAAACTGGGAGAGCGGGATGGGATCTCTGATTCTTACTAGAAAAAGCCTAACGTTGCATCCATCTTTAAGCAAGGCCAGAAGGAGGACCTGGGATGAGACACTGCAGGCAAGTGAAACTCACCTCAGTCCCTTGAAAGATCATGGAGCATGTCCTCTTGGAAATAATTTCCAGTCACGTATGGACAGAAAGGTAAACCGAGGGCAAATCCTCCCTGACAAACCTAACTGCAGCCTGTGTTGAAAAGACTGCCATTCCGATGGGAGGAGAGTGCTTGACAGAGTAGGTAGTGAGTTTAGTGAGGATTTTGACGTGTCAGAAGAAGGTGAGAAAACCAAACTCCTCTCAGAGGTGGTAGAAGATATGAAATCCCGCTATAGCCACAAACTGGAGGTTCAGGTTGGACATTACAAAAAATATTTTGACTAGGCGCGTAGTGCAGCTCTGGAAGAGGTTGCCTGGGGAGGCTGTGGAGTCTCAGTCCTTGGAAGTTTCCAGGACTTGACCAAAGTCCCAGCTGACCTGATCAACCACCGTTGGCAGCAGTCCCACTTCCAGAGGGAAGTTGGAGCTGATGACCTTCACAAGCCTCTTTTGACCAACATTTCTGTGACTATGTGTTTGCCACTCACCTTCAGTCAGCTCTTCAGCAAAGAGAGAGGTGAGTTAATTCAAGTACTCTACCATGATACCTTCATGTGACATAGTGCAGCCACACATGTCGCAGCTCTTGTTCAGACTTAGGCCCTACTAATGCAATTGTGTCATTCCTGGATCGACTTCAGTAGCACTTTGCGTGGGAGTAAGAACTGCCAAAGATCACGGTGTTGGGCTGCAACAGGAATCCACATGCCAGGTGAACTAGGAAAGGAGCTTAAGGCTCCCTTTTCCCCCTGATGAGTTATTATCT
Source organism: Chionis minor (assembly GCA_013398295.1). NCBI lineage: Eukaryota > Metazoa > Chordata > Aves > Charadriiformes > Chionidae > Chionis > Chionis minor. The sequence continues at coordinate 29,898 of VZSF01005414.1, forward strand.
GCAGCGTCGAAGAGTCAGTGGGCTTCGTTAAGTCATTTCCACCATCGAGTCAGTGCCATCTTTGGCTGTGCAGGTCTGCAAGGAAGGACAAGGATGGGTGGAGCGTTGATCCCTGCCCAGCTCCTTCCACTCGCCTGCCCAGCCACGGTGCCTGCACCAGCATGCAGCATGCTGCGCACGCCGCTGCGTACAGCTCTCCATGGCCAAGAGGGATCTGGGACATCAAATGAAACTCGCTGCCCAGATGTGCTTTGTGGGTTGTTTTGGACCCCATCATTCCCCTGCCTGGGGAAAAGCTGTGAAGCGACAACACAGCAAACAGGAAATGATTCACCAGTTTTCTGCACACGTCTCGGGCAATATTTGTGCTACGACAAATACACCATTTAATTTTGCCCTAGAAAGTGCTTATAAAATTAACAATAATGTAACACCATATAGTGTTTTTACCTTTGAAGACATACAAATGTCTGTTTTAGATTGCCCAGATATTGCCTGTATTGAGTTGTTTACTGCAACACAGTGTCTTATTCTTCACTGACTAACTTTCCTTACAGAGCCTGCCAAGCACAAATTAGGTCAACCTAAGCAGCAGTATGAAATGTAATTAGCCAAAAACTTTCTTAATTAGTGCTGTTATTCAGGGTGGGGAGAGCTTAGCTCACAACGAATGAGTGGGGTAGGGCACATTGGTAGAGAGAGACTCTTGAAAGGTGGATCTAAGGCTGGATACCTGCCCAATATATTTGGAAATTCGGATTGCAATGTTTTATGACCACGGCAAGGACTGTAATTTGTGCCTGTAGGGTGCTCTGCGTTGCACTAATAGATTGCAATAAAACAATAAACAGCAAACTAATCATTCTTATGGACAACACCTTCTTGCGACAAGAGTCACCGATTCTAGGTCTTCGGGCACTCTGTGTCAGAGTCACAAAAATGTTGGGAAGAAACTGTTTCCCTCCTGCTAGAGGCACCAATGGTGCCTTGCTGCCTCTACGCAGCAGCTCCACTTTTTGTCAGCAAACAACTTCCATGTTGTCTCACCTCCCCTTCAGTCAGTGTAAGTTTGCTTAAATACAAGAAGAAATGCTAGTCCAGCATTTCATTTCTGCTACTCTGCTCAGTTTTTATTACCCTTATAATCCATCTCCCATCTGGAGCGAATCAAATAACTTGCATTTTTACATTTGAAAATGCTGGCGTGTACTGATGCAGGACAAGTTACTGATTAATAATTCTGATTGATATATAATACACTGATGAGCATCTCCTGGAGTAAAGGGCTAAATATAGTATTAGTGGGCATAGACTGTAATAAAAACATACAAGGGCCAATATGGAAAAATATGCCTAGAAACAACCTACAGCTCCAAAAAGCAACGATTTTTGCACTGGCTGTGCGTGAACCATCTCATGTCTGAAGGCAGTCTAGCTACCTTCCTGCAGCATTGCACTCAAGCTAATAAAACCTGGAGAGAGGTATGATGATAGGATAACATCTGCAAATTAACGTTCCCACCGGATGAAATCATTATAGTGCAAAGCAGAACCCCAGATCTGCACATAAGTCCATCACCAAGTTTTAAGATATGGTCTAATTGTGGTATAAACTTTGTGCTGATCAACCACACAGAGGTTTTTGCATACTGTTATCATCATGAGAACTGCATTTTAGCAGGAAAATTCACATCACTTTCAGGACAAAAACCACCTATTTAAGTGCCCTGTACTAAAATCTCATCATCTGGACAGTACGGCAAGTCTCAGGGTTTGCCTTGGTTCTTCTCTAGGTCTGATTTACTGAGAAAAAGTGTTAAAACATCCTAGAAATTGGACTGCATTCATGATCATATCCATTCAAAAGCTGGAGAGGTGGCTTTTAATATATGGTGTGCAAGAGCAAAGCAAAAGTGATTATAAAATGGTTACACCAATGAGGCAGTAAAAATGTTTTTCAAGCTCATTACCCAGATAATAACTTATTTAGGCTTATTTTAGTTTTGTATAAAGCCCGCAGCCACGGCCGCTAGAAGCTTGTCACAAAATGTGAAGATTCACGTATGTTTTTAAACTAGCATCATCCGAATTTATCAGTGATTTCTGTGCATCCAGTTAGCAAGAACGAATGTGTGCAACTTAGAATTAAATATCTAAGTGCATATTTATATAGGCAGATTGAAAAGGCCTGATCTTCAGATGTTGTAGAAACCTATTTCTGAAACAGCTGATGTGGAATGGACCCCTCAAAATCTCTCCCAGATCCCTGTTAAGATGGGAAACATTTATCTCCTGGACTGTCATCACTCATTCATAGCTGAAAAAGGAGCATTGAAAAAGCAATGGGATCCTACCGTGTGGTCTGGGCTGAAGCATTATTGTGCCTGGGTAATGAGTTCAGCTCTGTTAACAGAAATAGAAAGTCTTTCAGTGACCTGAACAGTGATTAAACACAGACATTAGAAAGAAATAGTGAAATTGCATTCTGAGAACTTAAAAAGAAAAATATACTTAAAGACCTGGTTAAGAGATGCTCACCAAAAAACCGATGTTAATAACTAACTTTCAGTGACCTCATTATTTTCTGGAAACCTGTAAAAAATGTTGATTACTTCTGCAAGATCTGTGGGCATTGTTTTTTCAAGTTAGTGAAAAATATTTTAAGGAAAATACTACATAGTTGGGCAAAAGTAGGCTGTACTGTGAATACTTCCATTAAAAATGCATCCTTACTTATGATTTTAGCCTATTTTCATTTTATTGTTTAGACACAAATGTCTCAAATAGACCTAAATTAATATTTGTTCTGTAGTTTTATTTCAAACTTTATTAAGTTATGTAGATGTGGTGCTTAGGGCCATGGTTTAGTGGTGAACTTGGCAGTGTTAGGTTAATGGTCGGACTTGATAATTTTAAGGGTCTTTTCCAACCAAAATGATTCTATGAGTCTATGATTCTACATTTGCCTTTACAGAACTGCTTAAATGCCTGCTACAACAGACTTGGCATCTGACTCCAAGCACACAAGTGAACGTTTCACAGAACCAAACCCATTTCTACTTCAATCATTGTCTGTGATGCAGTTTTGTGCTCACAGTATACATGTTTTCCCCTCTGTGTAAATCCACCTATGATCCATATCAAGTCCCTGATAATGTGTATCATACACTTAGATACAAAGAGCTTTAGTGCTTATGATGACAGCCTTTCTCTATGAATGCAAAAATCAATCCTTCCTCAAACTGAGGATTAGCCAGCTACACAATAATGATCAGTTTTGTAATATGTGAAATATGTGTCAAATCTGATAACCAAAGTCTGCCTAAATAAAAGAATGTGTTCCAAAAGATTAGTGGATTATTGCAGGCTCACACAGTCTGATGCCACTTTTCATGCTTCTTGGATGGCTTTTAGCACGTCTCAGCTGCTGCCAGTCATCACATGTGCTCTTTAAGCATGGAAAATAATGCAGGAATTTAGGAGAGCAGTGCTGATGGTTTGAATGAGATGGCTATTTGGTGAGCTGGTGACACAAAAGACTTTTTCATCAGAAGGATTTTCTACAAAGGCTGGAAGAGATCCTGCACTTCAGTTAATACATACCCAGTTAATACATGTCATCCTTGTATAGCTATTGACCGTAGCGGGCTTAACCAGCAGATGATGATGTATCATCACAGTTTCTTGCTGGTCGCTGTACACGTTGCTCTTCAGACTTGCATGAGCAGCCACTGCCGGAGGGATACAGCTGCTCATCAGGGCTGGCAGCTACAGCAGCACAGGCAGTACTGGTTAGGGTGCATGCCCTCAGCCAGGAAAAAATGGGTTTTGATACATTAGGCTAACAAACACACAGGCTAAATAGTCTCTCATGACTACAAAATTGATCAAATATGCTATTTTGCACTGAAAAACCAGTGGAATTACAGTGCTCCCGCCTTACGATGTGTGAACTGTGCTATTTCTGCTGCATCTTCGATAGCCTGATTTGATATACTCTGAAAAGTGAATCAATAAGCTTCTAAATGATGACAGCATCACCCCCAGCACACTCACCTGCTGAGACACTGATGGTTTTGAAAACAGGATTTAACGGTTTGAGTTAAAACAGTACAGTCTGCCTTTGATGATTCATCTGCCCAACTAATTTTGGGAATTCTGTGTGGGAATGTTGCGACTATTCAAAAATTGTTGTCATTAAACTTGAATTCTTCTTTGACACACATTTCTGAGAACTCGCGCTCCACACTGTGCAGAAGCTAATTCTTCCTTAGCAGTGAAGCGCTTCTCAGCTTTCTCACTGCCAAAGCACACACCTTTACCTACAACTTTGATTTAATGGGAAGTCTGCCCTCCTTAAACTTTTCATGAAGCATCCAAAATAGTTCCTGAGCTATAATTTTCCCTCTTGCTCTGGAATTGCAAGTCAAACACCCTCAAATGTTAATGTTTTCAAAGCCTCTTGGGCTGTTTCAAGAAAAATTCCAGGATGTTTATCCGAAAATACAGTACTCAATACTTCAGTTAATGCTGCAAGCCAGCTTCTCAAGTCAAGGGACTACTCTGTCAGATCACATCTGGTATCACATACTGATACCATGTTGGTCGTAAACAACATATTGTCTGATTAGGTGCTAAGGTAGTTGTTCCTTAGCAGAAGTGACTGCACAGCTGTTGCCAAGAAAGTTCAAACTTTTCCATAACGTTGCAGCAAGTTCCCACTATTCTTAGTGTTTCTCTGAAACTGCACAGGCCAGAGGCCTAACTTGTAAAAATTTAGATGCATGGGACAACCCCCTGTCATCTCGTGTATGGTATCACCCATGGACAAAATGTGCCTGAGGCAGGTGCAGTCCCACAGAGCCAGATTCGGATCTGTTTTCCTAGTCAACTTTTGCACTCTTTTCATATTCTATGTACTATTGTAGGTATTTGACATGCCGGGATGTTGTTATTACTTTCTGTTAAAACTTCAGGGAGTGAATGTGTTGCAGAGAACCTGCAGAAGGCCTTACAACTATCTAAATCAAAACCCACTACTGTTGCAACTTCAGTTTCAGCTACTGTCTTGCAAACCACTACTTTATCAGGTGATGGTGGGACTACTTTGCTTTCTTTCTGCTCTGCTCATCAGCAATTTGTCAAACATTAAGCTTATTTAAGAATTGCTTAAAATTAATTTTGAATATTGCTTTCCACACTGTAATTTATTGAGATCGGAAGAGAAATATGGCCACTTCTGGCAATGTGAGAATGGACAGGTTGTAAGATAGTCTACCCTGACGCTGTCAAGTTCCTGCAAATCATTGAGTCAGCTTTCATGCTTTCTGTAAGCTGCTTTGAAAATTTGACTTCTGAAAATTGTGGGGTTTTTTTTTAGGTTGCCACAATATTCTGGAGTCTTGACTTCAATGCCAACTTTTTAAATTATTCTATCTGCCTCTCGTACGTGACTGAGGCTGTGGGCACATTTCTTTCCTTGTGACTTCTGCTGCGGGACACTTGCGTCTCCAACAGGTAGTGCTGCACAGTCATTCAGCTGCGCGGTGAATGTACGGAACACATTTCTGATGCAGCCATGCAGTAAAACCTCCACAAACATGGCCAAGTTTACACAGTTTAAAACAATGAAGCATTCAGAGTCATTCTGGTTTTCATCTCCCTGCCCCAAACTCCTGTAAGAGGAAACAGTGCCATTAGGTTCTAACACCAAACACCCTAATCATATTGGCCAGCTGATTATTGATTAGATAGGAAACAGGACCTTGTTAGACCCATCAAGGTGATCACCTGCTGTCACATCCCAGGCAAACGCTGCTCAGTGTAAGCCCGTGCTTTGTTACCACCGTCTTTATTTCTCAGATTCTTTGTAAACCGGTTACTTTGAGCACTGAGGAGGACAAGAAATCATTAACTATGATGCAATATTAGCTGTTCCTGTTTTGAAACGGCTGAGGCAAATGCGTGGGGACAGGCAGTACCTTGCTCCTGGGGATGGGGAGACTCCTCTCTTCCAGTGAGCATCTTCAGGCACCCTTGAAGGGGCCACCACTTCCCCCGGACTGCAACCGTGGTCTCACGGTGCCCAGTGAAGGAGCAGCCCCGGGTTTCGGCAAGCCGCGTGTGCTCCAGGCAGCACGCACTGTTCTCAGGGTCACAGGGGAACTTTCGCTGCAGCTGGAAGGACAAATAGGGCAAAAGACAGGCAGCCACCTACTGCTGGCATGGCGTCCCGTGAGCTCAGCGCTCGGTTCCTGCTGCATTCCTGCAGGGAAGCAGGCTCCCTGCCACGGCAAGCAACGGCCGAGCTGGCTGCTCCATGAGGGGCTGCTTCGGCGCAGCCCCCACAGGTGCAGTGAGGTGTGTTTGCACCTAAGGAGCCAGGACCACAGAAGAGGTGGGGGCACGTTCATTCCCAAATGCAAACTGATCTGTTATTCCAAATGGAAAACATTCACTCCCCACCCAAAAGCTATGAACTTTGCAATTTTTGTTTTATGCCTTTTTTTTTTCTTTTGGTGAAATACCTACAATTTTCTGTAGACGTTTTTCTGTTAAAAGTTTGATTTGTTGAAATACAATTCTGCATCAGAAGTAATAAATGGTGGATACTTCCTTACCGGTCTTTGTTAAAACTGCGTAAACCCAAATAAAACATTCCCCGTGGCATTACTAGGTTCATGCAATATATTATAAAGGTCATATTTATAAAAGGATGTTCTATAGTGCATAGTCTCAGAGTTGGAAAACAGCCCAAGCCAAGTCCTGCTACAGTAACCTTTCCTTAGCCTTTGTTCTCCCTGACTTCTGCTGCATACTGACTGTCATGAAATAGTCATGTTCCCCCAAGTACTGCGCCCAGTGGCACTGTACACGTTGGAAAAGTAGCTGCTGTACATTTTGCATCATGCTCTTTGAACTCTGTTGATACCGTAGGAAAAACACTATTTAAGTCCTTTAGCGGGCAAAACTCTAGCTGAAGTGACCAATTATTTTTTTTTCCTGGCCATGATCCACGTAATCAAACCATTAATTGGTAGGCTTCCAGTGAAGGAGAGCTTGCTCAGAAGGCACCTGCAAAGCATAAAGTGAGATTCAAGCAGTATCTTGTGAAAAGTCTTTGACTCTTTCCCTCTTGAGCTACGAATCATACTAATTGCAGGAGGGGCAGAGCAAAGCAGCAAAATAATAGCTGTTAACCTTATTATGTAGAGTCTCTATTTTGTGTTGGGATGAAGCTTTAGGTGTGCTTACTATCTGTTTGATTTCATTAATGAGACTTCATAAATTATAAGCTAATAAAGAATGCAGATGGGAATGATCTCAGGCTAAGTGTGAGAGTTTTATTGCTGGCTATCAAAGACCTTCTCCTAAAATACTAATTTTTTAGACATAATCCTTTGATCACTACAGATAGTGAATGTTAATCAAATAAAACTCTGACATAGTTCTTGCTATTCTAAATGGGAAGTGAATAGTCCGCCAAATTTTAATTGTTCATTTGGGCTATACTGCTATCACTTTGCAAATCTCAAAACCTGGTATTAGAGAATATTTTTGAGAAGAATATTATATTTCTGGAGACGCGCCTGAATATCATTGGCTTGAGAGCACAAGTGTTTCTCACTTCTGAGAGCTAAATTAACGCTACCACTGAGTACTGCAGCAAGTTGCAGTGCTGGAGGTATTGTGGGCTTGCACAAGTCAAGACTGGACACAGTATCCCTAAATTAGCTGGAAGGTGGGATGACGTGGCCTGGCAGACTCCTCTGACAAGTCCATGGCCAGGCTGTGGCACAGTTCTCCCAGTGCTGTCTAGGTTGCAGAAGCGAAGCCACCACAACAAGCCTTCCCACTAAGCTGTGGCCACTGCAGGCCTCGCAAATGCCCCCTTTTGCTCAAATCATGTACTGATTTGAGCACATCGTGTAGCCAGCCAAATTATGGTTTACCTGAAAAAAAAAAAAAATGGTTAGGAGGGAAAGGAAACACCTTTGTTATCTTCTGCCTAACAATCCTCTGATGGGGGAGCCATAACAACAGCAAAGCAGTAAGAAACTTTCTAGATTAGGTACTAGGAGAAAAAAATATACCCTGGAGGAAAAACATTGCAAGAGAGAAAAACACCACTTTTTTTTTTTTTTTTTCCTTTTCTTAGAACCAGGTAATGCATGTTTACTTTGCTTAGGTGTTTATTCTACTATAACATAAACTCTACACTAAAGCTGAAACCATTGTGAGGTAATGTTTGTGGAATGTTTTTTAACATAGACTTTCATATATGAATCAAGATACTCTGAGGGGAAAAATGCTCATTCATTTTGTAAATCTTCAGATTTTTTTAAGGAACCTTCTGTATAAAGTTCTGATAAAAGACTTTCGTGACCATTTTTATGTGGATTTCTCCCCCCTCTTTTAAACCTCAGTTATAAGTTTCTAACCTCCTTTAGATGGTTTAAGAAGGAGTAAGAATCTTTGCAAATACATAAACACGCACAGTTCTGACTCCACATCCATAAATCAGCACTTCCCCAGGTATCAAAGGGAAATTTCTGAAAAGTGGCCTAGAGAGGCTCTGTTTGTGGAGGAGGTACCACCACCATCTTCAGGGATCACTGTGAAGTTCCTTTAGAAAGAGGCTGAGCCGCTTCAACAGCTCTGGAGAAGACATCCTCTCTGTGTCATGGTTTGAAAAACCCACAAAAATGTATTGATGTTTAGACAATTATTTTATCACCTGATGACCCCTCCCTACCCAGGAAGGGAAATCGGGGAAAAAAACAAGGAAACAAGAGGGTTAAAATATAAGTAGATTTAATAGGATAAGACTGAATAACTAACATTAATAATACTAAAGAACCAGTGTTGATCCCAATGCCTATATAAAATATGTAAGGACTATACTCAGTCAATTTTACCCGTAGGAAGCTGTGCACTCCCAGCAAATAGTGGACACTGCGAGTGCTATGGCTTCAGGAGGAAGAGAAGGGCTCAGGGGTCTGGCAGTGGGGCAAGAAGTTCTCAGGGTTGCAGCCATCAAGGGAGAGAGCGAGCTTCTCTGCAAAATCTCTACTTTATATCAAATGTGTTGTTCATGGTATGAAATAATACTGATGGCCAGCGTGGGTCAAGTGCCCGGGTCTTGCTCCTCCTCATCCTTGAACCTGGTGAGCTCGAAACGCTGAGACCTTGAAACCTGCATACTATAGCTGGCTATAAAGTAAACATTTTCACAAATTCAGTCACTAGAGACTTCTAAAAGTGCAGTTTTCCGAAGCATTATAAGAGAAATTAGTCCTGTGTTGCTCAAACCAGGACGCTCTGTAAGCAGGTCTGGATGAAGGCGAAGGGCAGACACGTGGTACCTCACCCCTTCAGGTGCTGAGAGCGGCTTTCCCACCCACCTGGCACCCAAGCATGCATGATCCTCGCTAATCAGGAATTGCTGTCCCCAGGCAAGCTCCCGCTGTGGGCAGGGGGCAGTGGGGTGGGAGCAGCGCCTTGCCAAGGCACCTGTGCTGGAGCCCAAACGGGAGAGGCAGGGAAAATCCAGAGGGTAAAAGTTATTCTGAGAATATGTGGGGACGCCTCAGGGCACCTGTGGAAAAGAGTTGGGCATGGCCTTCTGTGATGGCCTTCCCAGAGGTTATTATTGCCATTTATTCGTTAAAGTGCAAAGAGCAAAGGCTCTCATGTGCCTCTCCTGTCACCCCAATGGTAAAGAACTATCATAAGCCAAATTAATCTTTAACAAAGAACACTTCCTCCTGTTTTTCACGGGAACTCCATGTCACAATGATGGTGGTGGCTGGGCCTCCTCTAAGCATGTGCAAAGAGGGAGGCACAAGTCTTTCTTCATCAACCTTCCTCAGAAGGTGTGAGCCTTCTGACATAGCGCCAGGCACGCAATGTGCTATAAGGAAACAGCGCACCGTCCTGGAGTCCTCCCCTGTGTTTGCAAGAGTTTGGGTCTTGCCAGTTAAGCACAGGAGGAACTGGTATTTAAATATTTTATGTAAAAATAAAAGTGTAAAGTCTTTGTAAAGCTTTTAGGATGGCAAAGCAACCTTCATGCAAATGTTGGCATGAGGCTCACCTTCTCAGAGCTCCCCCGAGGTGCTGCTTCTCTGGACACACCGTGGCAGGATTCATCTCAGCCAGAGACTGTGGGATACAACCTGGAGAGGAGATTTTCACTTCTTCAAATATACTGGCAAATTTTGTAGGGAGGCTGATTAAAGTAAGGTTGGGAAAATCCTGCTTTTGTGTGCAAAATGTGATTCTGCCATACACACTTATATACACACGCATCTCCAACCATGGAGTGTGCGTTACTCCACTGAGCCAGAACAGCATGTGAACCATGGTCTATCATAATTCTAACATCCTACTAAGCATTAATTAATTAATTTATCCATTTTACTGCACTGGCAGCAATGGAAGTGAATGGAGTTTCTTGCAAGGCTGACCACTAGGCATCCATAGCGTCCTTGAAATGTCTTTCATCAGCAGACACGTGGTGGTGGGGCTGATGGACACAGCACAGAAGAATATCCTTACTGCATTTGGACATGTGCCCTAGAAAGCACCCATGTACCAGCAGGAACGTACCAGTGCTGACCCTTGGGGCACACCAGAAAGAAAGTGGTCTGGGGAGAGGAGAACCCAGGCGTAAGTCAATGCAAATGTGTGCAATGGTGATCTGGTGAGAAAACAGCTGAAGAAGGGATTACATTGTTTTCCCCGTAGCCAGGTAGATGTCTATGTGGTCAAATGATGATATTACAGTTGTATGAAAGCCATGCATAAATATCTACATTAATAAAGACGTAATCTGCATTAGAATGGGGAAAAATGCGATAGGAAATCAGATGATATCTTTCAAATAAATCTTATCCTATTTTTTCATGCACTGCAGCTTTCACTTGCTGCACTGTATTTTATTTAGGTAGTGTTTAAGAGCTCCCGTGACAGACCAGGCATCTCTTTTGCACAAACACAGACTCACGAGGTTCCCTGCCTGGGCTCTGGGCCATTTTTCCTCCTGCATATTTCCTACTGCAGCCTCCAGGAAGTGTACACATGCTGAAGACACTATTTCAGTCTGTAACAGTGTGATAGCATTGCTGAGAGGTAGGATGAAAAATCATGAAAATTTAGATTTGAGATAATTCTGAAATGTATATGGTAGTTATCCACAGTGAACTTACAGTTTTGAAGGCAGGAATTATCAGGGTTTATTGCAATTGCACTGCTGGTGTGTTAATCGGATTGCATAAATGATGATAAAAAAATGCATAGTGGCAGCAAGCATGTAACCTGTGGTAGAAAGTAAAAGATGGTGTCAAAAGAAGCAGAAACCAGCAGGTAGTTCCTCAGTTCACCGTGCACATTGTCCTTCCCAGACAGTAACAGTGCCTCAAACTTGGCTGAAATGTGCTGGAGCTCAAGCCAATTACGAAGACATACAATCTTCATTGGAAGCAATTTTCTGCTTCTTCTTTCATTCCAGTGAGAAAAATAGGATTGCAGAAGTCCATTTCTCCTTAGTCCATAAATGCTTTTAATTACATCACCTTTCATGGTATGACATTAACTACAGTTACTTAAAAGGCTATATATGGTTCAGGTATCACAGAGAACATTTTCTCCTGGCAAGCGTCACCGATAAAAGCATACATGATAGAGCTACGGATTTAAAGTCGATAAATATTAATTTTATTTTTGCTAGACATTATAAACCTCTTGAGACGGTTAAAGAAAGAGTTTTTAAAAGTAACTCTTTGGCAAAGGAAATTTCCAATACAGAGCAAATTTTTTTTCCCACTAGATGTCTTAAAAAATTATAGTGGAGAGTGTGTGATGAAAGCCATTTTTCCCTGTTACTGTTTATGGATAATGTCCCACACCCATGATTAGTGTGAGCAGAAAAAAACGTAAACTGAAAAAACCCCTCAACTCTCTTGACTAATGTCCATGCCTTTCTTTTCCTTGTAGATCAAGTTTAAACTCGGTACAATCAGGTTATCTGTGTAAAATTAATTCTAAGTACCATCTGCATATGGCCATTTGGAGGAAATAAAATACTAAACTTGCTTTTCTTGCATATTTGTGGCAGTGAGACCACTCTAAGTTTAATTACTGATAAAGAACAGTATCACAGGATTGATTTCTTCTAGTCACAACCATCTCAAAATTAAGATAACAAATGATGAAAAATATCAAAATGATCTCTGCCAAGTAATTTCCAGTAAGAACAGTTTTGAGAAGATTTCCCTTTTGCAATAGCTCTTTTGTGAATGGAAAACAGGTTTTTTTGTGTTTCAGTGCTTATAAAAGGGGAAAAATTTTGATTTAATTGTTCTTTTAGAAATAGCCTTGGAAGCAATTTTTAACCAGCTGTATTTCTCTTGATTATTCTCTTAGTGCTGTTCATGACACACGGTATTACTAAATGCCACAAATCATCCTGAGACATCACATATTGTACAGCGGAGATTATTTATTTTGCCAAGTCCAGGTTTTAATTTCTTAGCTTTAGAGTTTGGAAACAATCCCAAAGGTAATAGGGAAGTTTGTGAACCTTCTCTTAAATGTGCCTCTTGGCTGGCTCCCTTCCCTGTTCTCTTGGCCTCTCTGGGGACCCATAATCAGTGCAGGTCATGGAGCCCTTGTGCAGTTGTGTACAGGCCTTCTCAACTTCTTACATTTCAGCCAAAAAAAAAAATTTTGAAAAGGCTGTTTTGAAACCTAGGCTTTTTCTTTACTTCACAAATTCTAGCTACTTTACACTGCCGGGTAATGAAGCCACAGGCGACTGCCTCCAACTCCCCCATATCTGCGAAGTGAGGTGCTATAAATCAAATGTAGTAGGTTGCCTTGTTTTGCTGCTAACCAGGTCAACCTCCCCTCAAAACCAAAATTCCAGCAAGCAAATAACCATAACAAATGGTCGCTGCAGATAATGTTTCTCTATCATTACACAAACAACTTCTTAATACCCAATTATAAAACACCTGGAGTAGTCATGCAGGGATGTCACAGCTGCAGGTAAGATAACATGAGGTAATTCAGTCTCTCTGCACTTGGATGCTCCTTTTAGCCAGTTGCATTTTCTTACGAATTTAATGCAAAAAGGTTTGTTTTTTGTAGGTCCCTTCACTTACTAAACCAAAATCAGGCCAAAAGACATCAGCGAAGGCCAGAACAAGATTTGGATTCATTTATTTGTTTACAGTCAAGAGGGAGAATGAATGCTGAGTTCCAGCAATAGCTGATTGCATGAATTTGAATCTAGCAAAATGAATGCTTGTCTGCCAATTTGAAAATTCACCTCTCGTGAACCTTATAGGCCTAAAACTTGTTTGTCATTAATCTTATTTTATATATTAAGAAGTATTATAGAAGAAGAACCTTCATTCTTTCTGTTTCTGGAGATGTTTGGGTTTCAAGGCCTCACCTCAGCTGCTTTTGCACAAGCAGCACTTGCCTGTACGTCAGACGATGTCCTCCCGCAGATCCTGCCTTTCCCACCCCTTTGCCCCACTAATATCATGCAATACCGATGTTGAAAGGAATAAGCTGTGCTTTGAATGAAGCAGAAATCCCCTTGAAAAAGTATATGGTCAGGTAGTAAAAGTGTTATCCCGGGAGGTATGCTAAAGGGGCTGATTTAAAGACATTTAGGCCTTTTGCTAAGTTATTAGGCATCTCCTAAACAAAGTTTTGGAGCTTTGATCTTCCAGCCTTGGAGGTCTTTTACTGTTGTTTAATCTCATTCTATTAATGCGATAGCAAACCTCACTGAAGGCAAGCAAAGCCCCTACACACTGTCTGTCATAAAGCAAAAGTAATGTCATAATTATTTGTGTATTCCTGGCTGCGGCCAGATGTTACGAATGCTGTTGTCACATCCCATCCTTGGTGCAGGAGTCCTGTCAGTGCTGTCATAGTGAATGTGATGCTTACAATTCTGGACATGTAAAATTTTACAGAAAAACACAAATAATATAAAATGAAAGCCTCGGTACATTTCTGCCAGAAGAGCATCCTTCCGGTGGCATCCTGAGCTGAGAGATGCTGAGATACACACAACAGTTACAGAGAGGTAAGTATGTAGAGGGATTTTGTATAGTCCATGCAGAAGAAGGGCTCTATATTCATTTGGAACTTATTTTGTGCTGTAAAGTGACTCTATGGGGGAAGACATAATCTCCCTGGAGCTATGTTGCCAAAGCACGTTCAGCTCTGGCAACAGAGAAAGCCCATGAGGAGGGAAAGTCTCAGGTGCTTTGGTGCAGGGGAACACGGGGAGGGGGACCGGGAAGGATGTCCTATGCAACCCAGAGAGATACATCAGGCACAGGGAAAGTGTTAGCTTTGCCGTGGGAGGGACGTGTTGTCATCCAGGGAAAAGGGCATCAGGTGTGAAGTCAGGAGGCCTGGATTACATCTCCTCTGCATTGCTGTCAAGCGCTGTCCCTGTCTTACAGTCTTAGAATCACCTGGGTTGGAAGGAACCTTTAAGATCGAGTCCAACCATAAACCCAACACGGCCAAAACCACCCCTAACCCATGTCCCTCAGCACCACATCTGCCCGGCTTTTAAATACCTCCAGGGATGGCGATTCCACCACTGCCCTGGGCAGCCTCTTCCAATGCTTTCCGTGAAGAAATTTTTCCTAATATCCATCTAAACCTCCCTGGGCATAACTTGAGGCCATTTCCTCCTGTCCTGTCACCTGTTACTTGGGAGAAGAGACCGACCCCCACCTGGCTACAGCCTCCTTTCAGGCAGTTGTAGAGGGCGATGAGGTCTCCCCTCAGCCTCCTGTTCTCTAGGCTGAACAACCCCAGTTCCCTCAGCGGCTCCTCACAAGACTTGTGCTCCAGACCCCTCACCAGCTCCGTTGCCCTTCTCTGGACACGCTGCAGCACCTCAATGTCTGTCTTGGAGTGAGGGGCCCAAAACTGAACACAGGATTCGAGGTGGGGCCTCACCAGTGCTGAGTACAGGGGGACGATCCCTGCCCTGCTCCTGCTGGCCACACTATTCCTGAGACAGGCCAGGCTGCTGTTGGCCTTCTTGGCCACCTGGGCACACTGCTGGCTCATGTTCAGCTGACTGTCCACCAGGACCCCCAGGTCCTTCTCTGCCCAGCAGCTTTCCAGCCACTGCTCCCCAAGCCTGTAGCGCTGCATGGGGTTGTGACCCAAGCGCAGGACCCATCTTACTGTGTGTTTCTTTGGGTCAGCTCACCTTCCCATCCCAAATTCTGACAATCTGATCTGGCTCCTGGGGGGCTCTTTATGCACTGAGAGCACAGTGCAATCCAGACCCCCACCCCGACTTCAACAGCAAATAAGGCTAACTAATGCTCTCTGGAAGTTTGAATTCACCAGTGGTAAATGTACACAAAGGATTTGCAATGCCTTGCTCTTGCTGTGTTTGATCAGTTTCTATCCAGGACTAGAAGTACTTATCAAATTATAAATACTGAAAGCAAAGCAAAAAAAAAATTCATTTTCTGGATTTCTTGCTCATTGTGGAACCCCTGCAATCAGGAGGGGTTTAGGGATATTTAATAGGTATGTTTAACTTTTTTGAAAAGATTTTGAAGCTTTTAAGTAATTCGTAAGCCTTTTGCTGATGCTACGCAGTAAGTAAATCTTCAACTATTCAGGAATGCCTTTGAAGACCTTAAGCAATTAGTAAGTAAGTGAGCTGGTGAGTCTGCTACACTCAAAATATTGTTGATGGGCAAAGAGGAAGCACACTTTCTATATAAGTAAAGAAAAAAACTTGTTAGTATAGTGTAAAATTTAGCAGCCTAATTACAGCATCATTACTAGTCTAGATCTAATTATTACAGAAACAGAAAGAATAACAAAGCTTTTAGAAACAATCTCAATGATAGTAATAACACAATTTAAATTGTAACACATGCAGTTGCTAGTACCTCTCCTTGTTTCTCGGAGAAATGATCACCCTTCCACTGCTCCTTTGGGTCCTGACGCTTTGGGCTGCTGGAGATGATAACCGTAAGTCATCAGCCTCTGAAGTCCCTCTTTGTGAAGAAGGTTGCATTGATATGGCTGGTTTCTTCTTCCTCCCTCTACAATCCACTTGGGGTGATTCTATGTTTTCTAACACTTATACACCTTTTTTTTTTTTCTTCCTTGGTCTACACTGCCACATTACATCAGGACTTGATACATATGATTCCCTCTACATATGTGAGATATTGTTTTTTGTTCTCTTTGCTATCCTTAAATCTGGTTTAGTGCAGCTTCCAAACTGCATTTATTTAACTGACCACAGTTGCTTATAGCCACGGGGTCCCCAGTGCCGGGCGTGTAGCCTGTCCCTTGTTGTCCCGTGCCTGTCCTCTATGCTGCACCCTGTGCCTCTGCTTCTCAGGGCCTCTGCTATTCTACCAGATCTGTATTTCCTTCCATCGCTGTATTAGAGCTGTAAATATCTCATTCTATGTAGAATAACTGCTTATTACTGCTACCTGTACAAAATGAGTCTACGCCATGCAATGATAAACAGAAATAAAACAAATTAGCCCTAGGCACCTGTCCAGTTAGAAAAATTGCTGTTACAGCTAAACTAAGTCAAACAAAACTGCGGGCCGGTGAAGAAGACAGCAAGACTGGCAATGCTCAGTCCCAAGGCTGTGAAAACTCAATACAAATCTGAGAGCCCATCTCTAGCAATTGCACGGCCACGTTACAGAGCTACATGGTTACCAAAGCCCTAAAGTTTTCAGCTCACGGGTAGTAAGGCTATCCATCTCACCGCAGCAAGTAGTCCTTCTTATTCAACAGTTTAGGTCAGGAGGGACATCATCTGGTCCAACACTCTGCTCAAAGCAGGACCAAATTCCGTGGCCCTCAAAAGACAACAAGGGCTCTGCTCTTCAGGGCTCTTCTTAACAGTGGCTTTTCTCACAGAAAAATCCAAGATGTGATGCTGTCATGGTTTAACCCCAGCTGGCAACTAAGCACTACACAGCCTGTTGGGATGGGATAGAGAATCGGAAGGGTAAAAGTGAGAAAACCTGTAGGTTGAGATAAAAACAGCTTGATCATCATCATCATCACTATCATCAAAAAACTGGAAGGAAAAGGACCGCGGGTGGGGGTGGGGGGGATGACTTTGGAGGAGACAGACAGACAAAGAGAGAGAAAAATAAAACCCAAGAAAGACATTTGATGCAAATGAAAACAGTTGCTCACCATCAACTGATGACTGATGCCCATCACACGGTATGGAATATCCCTGTGGTCAGTTGGGGTCAGCTGTCCCAGCTGTGCCCCCTCCCAACTTCTTTTGCCCCCCAGCCTACTTGGTAGTTTGGTGGCGCGAGGAGCAGAAAAGGCCTTGACTCTGTGTGAGCCCTGCTCACCAATAACTGAAACATCCCCGTATTATTGACACTGGTTCCAGCACAAATCCAAAACCTAGCCCCATGCTAGCTGNTTCTCACAGAAAAATCCAAGATGTGATGCTGTCATGGTTTAACCCCAGCTGGCAACTAAGCACTACACAGCCTGTTGGGATGGGATAGAGAATCGGAAGGGTAAAAGTGAGAAAACCTGTAGGTTGAGATAAAAACAGCTTGATCATCATCATCATCACTATCATCAAAAAACTGGAAGGAAAAGGACCGCGGGTGGGGGTGGGGGGGATGACTTTGGAGGAGACAGACAGACAAAGAGAGAGAAAAATAAAACCCAAGAAAGACATTTGATGCAAATGAAAACAGTTGCTCACCATCAACTGATGACTGATGCCCATCACACGGTATGGAATATCCCTGTGGTCAGTTGGGGTCAGCTGTCCCAGCTGTGCCCCCTCCCAACTTCTTTTGCCCCCCAGCCTACTTGGTAGTTTGGTGGCGCGAGGAGCAGAAAAGGCCTTGACTCTGTGTGAGCCCTGCTCACCAATAACTGAAACATCCCCGTATTATTGACACTGGTTCCAGCACAAATCCAAAACCTAGCCCCATGCTAGCTGCCATGAAGAAAATTGACTCTACCCCAGCCAAAACCAGCACAGGTGCCATATGATAAAGGAAGCCAGGTTTGTTGGGCTTTATTTTTCACATGAAATTAAATAAATCCCTCAAACATCCCAAAGCTGGCTACTTGAATAGCACTCTCAAAAATGGGTTCAACTGAATAGTCGTGATTTTTAAAATAATTGATTTCAATTTTGTTAATCAACTTTCTCTAAGCAGCTTCATTGCTCACTACTCTCCTGCAGTCTGAGTACTGCCAGAATCAGATATTATTGATACAATGTTATTTGAATTGAGCACGATGGAGAAATAAGAGCCTGGGCAAGATATTGCTGGCATAGCTTTCTAATTCAACTTCATCCAGCAAGATTGCCAATCAATTAAGAGACCATGTCTCCCACGATGCATGGTGTGATTTCTCCCTGCTACACGTATTCCTGCTGCAGAGCAGTTCCTTGCTGACCCTGGGGGACGCTGGGGTGGGGGAAGCGTGAAGCCCAGCAGCCTGGGGGAGACCAGGGGAAGGTGAGCAAGGATGAGGATGAGATACCAACCCTTTGCTCCCTGGTGAGGTGGGAAAAAACCTACCAGCACAAGGTCCTGTACATCCAGGATCACAGAAAGCAGCTGTATTAATGTGCTTATCTCAGAAGTATGTGTTTTAAAGGAATTTACACAACGTGTCAATCTACTTAGATGAAAAAAAAATGGCTGGGTGCGTGTGTGTGGGTGTGTGTTTGGTGGTATTTTACTTAAACACTCTCCTTGGTTGCATTTCACTGAGATTTATATCCTTAAATAAGTCTTAGAGGGGTTATTTGAGTAAACCAGCCAGTGGCCGATGGCAGAGCTGAAAAAGAGCAGACACCTCCTGCAATCCTGCATGTCAAGCTGCCACTAGGCCACTGTGACCTTCTAGCTGTCCCAAAGAGAGTAGTCTCTATTTCAAAAATGAAAGTGAGTTCAATATGGCAAAAGTGAGATAAAGTACAAAGGCTGTGAGTTGTAGTGGAGCAAATACAGGCTAGAAATTAACTTCCAAGCAGTAACGGCAAGTAATCATGGAAGGGCTTTAGGGCTTTACATGCTGTGAGCTCTCCATCTCTCATTTCTAAATAAAATTATCTCCAAAAAATATATGTATAGCCATTTGGAAAAGAAGTCATTCAGGCAAGTGCTGTGACCCATCTTATTTACAATGTAAATGAAAACTTTTCTGATATACCATCTATAAATTTCCAAACCCTCTAATGGCAGAGTGACATAGACAATATTTGATCTCAATTTAGTAATTAATTTGATCTTTTATTGAATTGTGGTAGATTTTCTTATAATATATTCCCATAGTTGAAATTATCATGTTCTGGATTACTATTTGCAATATTCCAGGAAGTGAAATGACTCAATTCCATGTTTTGTTTTGTTTTTTTTTAATAGTAAAATATTAACCCTACCCACTTCTTGTTTCTAATGACCTTCTTAAATTTTCCTATTTCAGACTTCCTATAAGAAAATCAGTAATGAATAAATATGTCAGCTATCAGCGCTATGAATCTCAGCCTAAATCAAGTAAGTGTGTAGATAAAGTCCTGACTGATTTGCGGTAATGCAGAAATTTTTCATAACCCCAAATGAAACAGTCTTTCTTCTTAATGCAATACTTTGTTGTCATATCCTTAAATGACCTGCAGGTAAATAATGATACGTTTGCCTGTATAAACAAGTCCATGGTAGGTAAGATATTAGTGGTAGACATTCATTTCTCATCTTTGGACCGTGTGCAGGCATGTACAGCCTTTAAGAATTTGAGATTTTTGTTGAAAATAATGTTGGTATTCTGGTATTTTCCCCCAAAGCCCTATCACGCTGACACATATTTTCTGAAGCAAATAGCTACACTGATGCATCTTGTAAAAAAAATTTTCCCCACTTTTAACTGGATCAGAATACAAGTAAATGAGTAATACTACTTCTGACCGTACCCCTGGATCATACGGATATAGGCTGAACAAGTGTGGACTGAATTGAAGGAAAGGAAGATTTTGTGATGAGGTTCAAACTAGGAAGACCATGAATTAGCTTGACTCAGTTGAGACCCAGAGAGAAAGGGATCAATTTGTGGATGTTCATGGAGGGGAATTGTCAGGATGTAGAAAGATTCAATCGGGCAATGTTAACACAATTGGTAAGAGCTATAGGCCTCCTCCATTCCAGGCTTAGCTCCAGATTTGTAAATACTGTTTTGTTTCATCCCCACCATTCTACACATATTTCTGAAAGCGTTTCCTTTATCATTTGAAGTGGTGATATAGCACACATTTGACTTGCAAAGGAATCAGCCCCTTCTTTATTACTGCCTTGCAGGGCTCCTCCAAGAACAAGCTCAGCCATATCTCCTGATGTTCTATCTGAGGAAAACCTTTCCCACTCCCACCCTTCTGGGTATTGATAGGGCAGCAAATTAAAAACTCAAAGCCTCTGGCATAGGGGTGGCTGTTTCAGATAGAGCAGAAACTGAGGATACCTCCTGCTCTCTTACTTTGATGTTAATCAGATACCAAGACATTGGCAGGTTCTTCAGCACTCTGTCTAAATCAATGATGTAATTTCTACGGGTAGGCTTGAAGCCCTTGGCAAACTGGCCCTGTTTGTTTCCGCAGCCCTTATGAGCTCTGTTATTGCTATTCCTGATTGAAATTCAAGGTCTTCAGAAATTCAGTTGATGTTAGAGCCAACCTCAGAACTCTGGAGCTCTCCGTTCCTGGGCATCTCATGGGGCTCAGGAATATGCATACCTCCTGTGCTTGAGCTGGCATGCCTAAGCACTGCAGGCAGCAGCTGGGTGATGAGGTACGTTTTCTGAACGGTCAGCTTGCCTTTGGCTACAGCCGTAAAAATCTCTGTAAGAGATGACAGAATAGTTTCAAAGCCCCTTGAATCCACTCACCGTGCCCGCTCACGTGTGCACATAGAATCACTTGGGTTGGAAGAGACCTTCAAGATCATCGAGTCCAACCATAACCTACACTACCAAAACCACCCCTAAACCATGTCCCTCAGCACCACGTCCACCCGTCTTTTAAATACCTCCAGGGATGGCGATTCCACCACCTCCCTGGGCAGCCTGTTCCAATGCTTGATAAGCCTTTTGGTAAAGAAGTTTTTCCTAATATCCAATCTAAACTCCCCTGCCACATGAAGAGCTTCTCACTTCACGCCCTGTCCAATGCCACATAACTTTTATCAGGTATTTATGAACATGTAACAATCAATTCATCATCTCTGCTACACAGTAGCTTACCATGACTGGAGACACTAAGATGAAGAAAATCACATCTAATTCATATCTGCTCAGAGACCCAGCCTGCTCTTCAGTGACTCCTCCTATGCAGTTTTTTTCGCTTATGCTGTCACTTAATTTTATGCTGTGCTCCCTCATAGCTAAAATGGAAATGGATTTTCAGTTTTCTTCACAGTCTTTTCTTCAGAAGGCAGCTTTGCTGTAACTAGTTACACAATTCAAGTCACTGATGATATAGTAGTTTGCAAATAATCACACACTGTAAACCATACATACTCCAGAAAACCATGATAGTGGCACTGTAGGGATGTGGCAAGCAATTCAGACTTTGTTGGATGAAAGAAACCTGAACAAGATTGTAATTTGTAACCTGTACATCACTTAAATTCAATAGTAAACAAATGCATGGCTTGCCTCCTCGTCCACATCTGGGCATGTAGTGCCATTTAAGAGGTCCCAGGATACATGAGACACCCACATGCAGTTAACAGATAAGACACATGGGAAACCTGTCACAAGATATGAATATATGAGAAATCTATAGCTAGGGAAGAGGTGGGTACCCTATAGTATTCTCAGGTAGTACTAGACAATGTACAGAAACAGATGAGCTGAGACCTCTATGTCTGTAACAACACAGGTTTCTGAGGTGTTTTTTTCTAATTGACATGTGCCAGCTCATGGCTTGCATCCCAATGGTCATCATCATCATATAAAGCAATTTGCATAAGGTTTTGCTAAATGTTAAGTCAGGATCAGAATTTCAAAATAAACATTGCTGTTTAGCTGAATAATTGTGTTTGGTTATTTTTTAATTAGTCTTTTCTCTTCTTTATTCATAGTGGTATCCTTAACTCTTTATCTTTGCTCACAGGAAACCTGGAAGGTAGCAGGAGAGGTGCTAGTGTTCCTCTCTCAGTGCCTGGTCACATGAATTCCCAGTGTGCTCATTGCTTAGAAATGGCAGGCATGGCAGACGCTTACACACAAGACCAAGATGGAAATAAATGGAAAACTTAACATAGCTATAAATAGGCAGAGCTATTATTTGAGCTTCCACATATAGGAATTAGTTGCCTTAAGGAGGACACTCAGTATGAAAATTCTCTAAAGTGGATAACCAGAGAGGCCCCAAATAATCTTATTTTTGTTTGCCAAGTGACAAAAACCAGTAGTTTTCTTTTTAGAGGGTATTGGAAAGGACCTCAAAAAAGAGCCATAACATCCTTTTGAAGTCTGATAAACATGAGTCAGTTGAGATTATCAAAGATAATACAGGCAACCCCATCTCTATGGGGAGAGAATGTTTCTCACAGTAGTAGCTACTGAATCAAACAATAAGATCCAGTGGTGCAAGACTGAAGTTAGGAAGATTTCTGTTGGAAACGAGGTACAAAATTTTGATTGCGAAGTTGATTAACAACTGGAGGACCTCAGTGAGGGCTGTGGTGGATTGTCCACCACCATTGTCTTTATACCAAGACCGAATGCTTTTCTCAAACCATTTGGTTATTTCCTCTTGAGATAACTGGACTTCATACAGAAATCCCTGGGATTTCTGTGTCTGAATCCTGTGGTCTGTATTTTGCAGAAGATGTCAACATGGTCTTTTTTGAGCTTAAAACCCATGGTAAAAATCAGGCTCTGTAATAAGAAGCCATTCTATGACAGGTCAGAGCGTACGAAAGATGAAACATGATTAACTTCAACCAAGAAGAAACGTATCACTTTACTTACTTACAAAAGGAAATACCAGACGGTCTTGCCGGTGCTGTCAGTCTGTCGCTGGATGGCCAAAGATCAAGTGCTGTGTTTATACAACGTCTAGCACAAAAGGAGGCTAATCTCTAAAAAGGTAGGTACTCTGATAGAAAACTAATAGTATGAATAAAGGAAAACATGCTCCTTGGGATTACTGCTGAAGTACAGCTATAGAGGAGATTCCTGAGGCCTTCAGTCTCCAGATCGGCACAGAAGGGTAGGCTGGGTCGAGTTTCTCAAAGTTATGGAGACACTTCACAAGAACACCGACTGCTAGCTTGCAACATCAAATTCAATATATTTCATATATATTTGACCGATACTTTCAGTCTTTGCCATTCTGAAGACCGTGGCCGAGTTTAGCTGTCGTTTTCTGTGGAAATAGGATTTGACTCTTCAAATATGTGCAGAAATGGAAACTAAGCTTGATCCTGTTTTCTTTGCCACTCACTGAAGACAAGGACTGTGACTTTAGGTTCAGTAGAAAGGTTTCCTGGGTAAGACAAATAAGAATCTGGTTCCGTGCTTGAAGCTCAGTTCTGAAACGATCACAACAGAAATAAAAGCTGTACCATTTTCTAGGAGATGACAAAGATTAAGAAAACAACCCCCTCCAAAACAAACAATATAATTACAATGGCAGAAAAAAGCATGTGAATAAAGCAAACCAGATCCACCAAACGAAAACACGATGACGCTGTAACACTACCTTCCTTTACCAAGCTCACCAGGTCTGACGCTCAAATAAACCAGGCAGGGGTGTGCTTGAGAGGGATTAGTTCACTGAAGGCGTCTGACCGCGGGTCAGGAATGGAATGATAAACTGCATGGCTCCAGGCACTTGCCTCGGGATTGAGCAGCAGCCTGCACGGATATGCCCTGCTGAAACGCATCCAGATGATCTGGTTCATCAGGTCAAAAGGATCCCGGCTTCCCACCCTCCCTGCCCCCCACGTCCCACCTGGCTCGTCCCTAAGCGACTATTCCTCAGGGAATATTACTGTTCTTCCGGGCTCCCCGCTGATCGGCCCTCTGACAGCCACACGCTCCATTTCACATGAGGCAGCAAAGTAAACACAAACGTGGCATTTTCAGAAAATCTGCTCCCTAAGTCAACACAAAAATCTCCGCTGACGTCAGCAGACGCAGGCTTAGGTCAGTGCTGAGCGCTTTTAAGACTCATTCCCCTGTCCTTGTAGGTGGCAAAGCAGGACACCCCAGCACGTACGCATCTATCAGGTGCTGACACCGGTGCGGAGACAGCAACACAGAGGTCAGCGTCGGGTCTAGGGTTTAGCAGGTCTCGGTTCACCTCCAAACCAAACACCAAGGTCAGGAACAAACTAGTCAGGGAGCTGCAGGACTTGGTCCTGGGGCAAGTAGACCTCCTGCAAGGTCCTAAGAGCCTGCCCACACTGCCTCCAATGGGAGGAGACTCTTACTGGGAGACGCCTGAGGGAGAAACACCTCAGGAGCAGCTCAGGACCTGACCACTTAGAAAAATAAGGTGACTCATAGAATCATAGAATCATTTAGGTTGGAAAAGACCTTTAAGATCATCTAGTCCAACCATTGACCCTACTCTACCAGGTCCACTACTAAACCATGTCGCTAAGCAGATTCATCTGTCTTTCTTACTTCATATCAGGGAAGTCCATTTTAACCAGTATTTGAAATCTGTTTTGATATATTTCCTGACTAAACAGAAAAAGTAGGCAGAGCCTTTTTCCTGCACAGCATCCCCTTACATTCTCTGTGCAGCGGGCCAATCCACCTCCTTTCCATAAAAATATTGAGAGGGTAGACGGATCCAGCGGTGAGTTTCCATGTGTTTTCTCACAGGGCACAGATAAAAAGCCAAGTATTATCTCTTCAGCAGAGCTACCTCAGGCTGTTCAGAATGGAAGCAGTCGTTGGGATAAAGACATGCACCAGCTCCACCCTGCATTTGTCTCAGGGCAGGCCAAGCTCTCCTGACCCTCCTCCCCTCGCCTTTCTCATGCCCTAGAGAAGCCTCTCTGGCTGCCTCCTCCGCTCCCACACCTGATCCGAACCCTTTGGCCTTCTCCCTTGATGTTATGCCAGATCCCACACCCAGCTGTGGTCCAGCTGCAGACATCCCTGTCTGGAAGTCTCTCTGCAAAGCAAGCTTAGCTTGAGCTGAGCGAGTGCTGTGGCAATCTGTCACATGAAATCTGATCTTCACGGGCGACGCTCCCATGCGGTCACCTCCGTAAAGGTAACCCCGTGTCTCTGAGAGACACCTGCCCAGGTGTTCATGCAAAGAAGATCTGGCTGCCCTGGCCCACGCTGAGACACGGCTCAGGGAGGTGAACGTGGTGGGTGCCCCAGCAAGACTTTCTCATGCGGGTTCAGACCGTGACCAGGTGTGAAACCAGGTCCTGAGAGGAGCACTTAATGGAAAAAAAACCCATGCACTTGAACCTTTCAGGCTTCACAAAGATAAGAGTAGTCACATAAGTTACTGGCGTAGGTCAACTTTGCTGACTGTCCCTGGAAATCCCTATGTGTCCAGTGTGTCAGTGGAAAACACTCATAGCAATTTCACCTGAAATTGCCCCAAGAATAAAGAGCAAAAATAAGGACAGCGGGGAGGTGTACTAGCGAATGGATGGGAAATAAGGAAGTTAGCATAATTGTATGACACTGGAATGTGAGAAGGCATCTTTTTACCCAATATTACCAAGAAATTTCAACAAGCTCTACGACCTGTGCCAACCAGCATTGCCCCAGAAGCTGTCACTACAGCAGCTGGTACTGGCTGCCTGGCAAGGAGCTCTGCGAGACATTCAGTTTCTCTAATAATTAAGAGCTTGCTCCTGCCAGCTGCTGAGCTTTCCCATCTTCTGTCCCCTTCAGCTGAAGACAGGGAAAGTCGTATCTGCATGACAAGAAGCTTTGGCAGGGTGAGAGTCTTTGAGGGCCAAAATGTTCCTCACAGATCATGTTAAACATTTACAGGTTAAAAAAAAAATAAATCCAGAACTAAAAGACTTTGAAAAATCAACAGCTCTGTGTACTAATATGTAAATGTCCTCATTTTCTTGCCTCTCGCCTGATCTGGGTTTTAAAAACATGCTGGATTGTGGAAAGCCATTCCAGCTTGCATAACGGAAATGCAGCCTGTGGAAAGGATGAATCCTGGCTGAGCTGTTAAATACAGGGCATCCAACCTCTACTGCTGCCACAAAGGAACTTTTTGGCATAAATCGGCCAAACCAAAAAATGTCACCCACAAGTGGAAGGGGGTATCATGATTAAATGCCTGGAGGAGAGAGCTTATTTCTATATCATACATGTTCTGGTCAAGAATATTTCTGGAGAATATGAGACGATCAATGGATTCCTAATTTTGAAATTATCATGTCAGCTCCGATTACAGACATAGCATTAGGATGGTAAGAACGTGTTAGGGCCATCTACTGTACATCTACTGTGGCACTCAAATCAACACATACATTTTATAAACCTTGAGAACACTTTTTGGAGATTTGGGCTATTTGAAGATTTGTTAATAGCCCGGAATTTTTTTATGTTGCAATTGAGAAAGCAGCTTTTTCAGTCATTCAAAGCAGAGACTACTGTGAGATAAGCAGGTTTTTGAACACTCTCTTGCTACTTCTTCCATTTGTTGACTGAGGAATACGATTGACAGGGAAATGGTAAGCATCAGTCAAAATCCTGGAAGACCTAGATTTCACAGATGATATCTGAGTCGTTGACCAGAGAGGTGATGGCGCGTGACCATGAAGACTGACAATGAGAGGAAACTGAAACAAGCAAACTTAAGAAGCAGGAAGCTGATAAAGGCAGTGAAGATAAAAAGGATACTGAATAATGTAGCAAAACACACAGGCCGAAAAAGCAGAGTCATTCAGGCTGGAAACCCTGAGAGCTGGTCCTATGACATAAAAGGGTATAATTGTACTGGGACTGGAGGAGAACTGGTAGCTTTCACTGTTTCAAAGTGTGCTTGAGAGGGATTAGTTCACTGAAGGCGTCTGACCGCGGGTCAGGAATGGAATGATAAACTGCATGGCTCCAGGCACTTGCCTCGGGATTGAGCAGCAGCCTGCACGGATATGCCCTGCTGAAACGCATCCAGATGATCTGGTTCATCAGGTCAAAAGGATCCCGGCTTCCCACCCTCCCTGCCCCCCACGTCCCACCTGGCTCGTCCCTAAGCGACTATTCCTCAGGGAATATTACTGTTCTTCCGGGCTCCCCGCTGATCAATGGATTCCTAATTTTGAAATTATCATGTCAGCTCCGATTACAGACATAGCATTAGGATGGTAAGAACGTGTTAGGGCCATCTACTGTACATCTACTGTGGCACTCAAATCAACACATACATTTTATAAACCTTGAGAACACTTTTTGGAGATTTGGGCTATTTGAAGATTTGTTAATAGCCCGGAATTTTTTTATGTTGCAATTGAGAAAGCAGCTTTTTCAGTCATTCAAAGCAGAGACTACTGTGAGATAAGCAGGTTTTTGAACACTCTCTTGCTACTTCTTCCATTTGTAGAGAACTGGTAGCTTTCACTGTTTCAAAGTTGTGTGGAAATTAATATTAACAGAGAAATTCTGAACACAAGCGTAAAGAGAATTTTACCGAACAGGTCAGAGACATTGGGGAGCACAAAGGAACTGATTAGAATATTTCTAAACATTGCTACCCCTCCACGTTCTAGACATTAATGTACGGTTGGATGGATAACAAATGAGGGCACAGTATAACATGAGAGACGCATCAAAGCTACTATTAAAGAAAGTGGAAATGGATTAGCCTCTGTCTGAGGAAATCAGATATCGGAGCTAGTAGGCAAGCCCTGGAGTGGAGCCTACAGAGAACAGAGAAAAAGGAAGACCATAAAGGTTTGTGCTAAAGAAGATACATATGCCTTGGAAAGACATCAAACAGCGCTCTAAGACAAAGATGAGATAAGGATCATCTCAGAGGCTCTAAGTCTCTCCTAGATAAGTAATATTAGCAGGAGACTTGCTCCAGTATGTCCTTACATAGATAAGTCTCTGGGAATCACACTGGAAAACGGAGCTCTGTTAAACAGAAGGTTTATATGCGTTCTCACAAGGGTAACGCTTAACTGTGCGTTAATGATACAGTGGCTACTTAACTGTTGTACTATATGCCATTAAAGAAAAGAGCACTTTTATTTTTTTGCTCTGTACTACTCCTCTGCTGATGGCTGCTGATGTCCAAAGCAATCATTGGGACAAACACACATTTTAGCATTTTCTTAGCCTGCCACAGCAGTGACCTCACTCTGTTCTCCTCCCTTCTCTCCTCTCCCTGACTGAAGATCACTCCCATTTCTCACTTTGCTTCACACCACCCAAAACATTTCTTTTTCTCAGCCACTTGTTTTCGCTTCACCTTAGCCACCAGCTTCCCCCACTGCCTTTACATAAATTTTATTGTGACAAAGAAGCAGGGACCACAAGGTTGACGTGAAGTTATATGGAGGAGAGGAACAGACCCGAGATGGGAACAGACACAAGGAGCTGTATCTTCACACATGCTTTATGAAAAGGATGTGGAAAATAGAAGTCACTGTCCTTTATGGAGGGAAGCTTGGTTGAGCAACCTCCAGCAGAAATTGCTTTCAGAGGAAAAGCCGGAGAAATATTTTGTATTCCATATTGGTGCAAAGTTAGCTAGTAATGTTGGGGTGAGCTAAACAAACCATCGAAAGAAACTATATAGAGCACACACATGGCTTTCATGTCAAGAACCTTGCAGAGTGATTGCACCATACCTCGTGCTTATCTGTCCAGAAATAATTATCCATCTAACCAAAACACAGTCTTTTATGATGTAGGCTCCTGGAACTAGACAGATTTGGAATTATTGACATTTAGAAACTCACTTTCAGAGACAGGCACCAACCAACAAATGGGGAACATCTAAGCCAAAGAGACAATGGTAATATACAAAATAAGTAATGCACATACTGAATTATTAATTAATTAAGGGTGTCATAAACAAACTTTTACTTCCTACTCTTTCCAAAAGTGTAAACTCAGCTGAGTAAAAGTAACAGTCAACTCAAGCTAAACTGAAGTGAAAATTATTCTGGATATTGAATGCAGAGAAGTAAAACATCTTAAAGAACATTTTTGCTAAACTTCCCACCTCTGGGTTCACCTGAGACTGGAACTATCAAAACACCAATGAAAAAGGTGGTATCTCCAGAGTAATGATGTGTCAAAATACTTCACAAAGTTCTTAACATACATGGATAAGAACACAAATTCCTCAGTGTTGTGTCCAAATACAGCTCCTAGTTATCCTAATATTCACTCATCTTTAATTGCCAGTGATTTCACTCATTATTGACAGATCCTGCCTCAAGAAGCTTTGCCAGTGAATTAGTTGCCAACAAAGTAGCAGTGACACAAATATTTGTTCATATAAACTTTTTTGCCTTTAAACACACCATCATTAAAACATGGTTCCATAAGATGTACAGTTATCTTACCTCAGAGTTGCATACAGACAGTTAGGCTGTCTATCTCCTGTTCCGAGTTCAGGGTCCCAATGATTCCCAACCCAGTCTCAAAAAGAAATATCCTTCAGCTCAATTTTTGGAATCACAGTTTTTGGCTGAAAATGCTTCAGGAAACACTCTCTCTGTTATAAACTCACACAGTAAGGCAGGTGCAGCATTAAAAGCCCCAAGATTGACACATGAAGACTCAGCTGTTCTCCCAGTTTCCTTGGCTGCTTCCTAACATAGTTTCTGAGGAATAGTGTCTGGTGGAAAATAGTTCCCTCATCCCACAAAACTGCAAAATTTTGAAGTCTTTCCTATCCTGAGCTGGAAGGAGACCAAGACCTCTGAAGGACTTTGCAAAAACCAGGAGATGTCCCACCAGCTAAGAGCCTGGTCGGTGGTGCCCAGCACTGATTGCCCTTCTCCCTGGGCTAGCAAGCCAGCCATTTGTTCAACCTGCCCCAAGATGAGGGGAACCATTAATATAAATAAAAGAGACAACTATTTATGTAAAATGAACAATTTTCTATAACCAGAATAGCAGCATTCACAGAAACCACTGAAAAACACATTCCTTATCACTCCCCAACAGAGAAAACACTTGGGAGGGAAAACAGCGAGTGTTATTCCTTTGGCCTGGAGCTGGGAGGGGGTGTATCCAGACTTGGGCTCTTTCCTCATCCCAGAGGAGGGCTCTAATCACCCCACTGCTGGCCGATTGCGGGAAAGGGACTAACAGGAGGTTATGACCAAATAGCCTGTTTTGTCCTTAGCAGCACTCCTCTTTCTCACTCTACCTTGAAAGAAAAAGGAAGACAAAGACAGGGAAAATTAAAAAAAAAAAAAAAGAAAAAGGAAAAAGATGTGTTTAATGCATACACATCCTAGCGAAAAATTCTTGAGCCTGACAAGAGCAGGCAATATCTGATGAAAAGCATTTGGTTGCAAAATTAATGACCAACTGTAGTTAAAAACTGCTATTCAGAGGTAGCTCTAACCGCCACAGCTCTCGCTGGGCTCCTCTGTGTTTGCTTTTCCATATCCCCTGGTAAATTTGCACAAGGGTTCAAGGTCTTCTGCTGCTGTACGTGTGCCCTTCGCCAGCCTTGTTTCTATGACATATTCAGGAAGCTACACGGTGACCTTTGCAGTCCCATTTCAGTACCTGCCGCAGCCTCCCTCCCTTCCCCGGCTGCCTCTCTGCCCACTGACCCTCGCCCCGGCCGGAGGAGAGGACACGGGAACGCGCCGCCGTTGGGAGCGGGATGCGGGCCGTTGCCAAGTGACCGCCTATCTCATGAAGCAATGCAGTGCTGCTGGGGCTGCCTGACCCTCCGGGACAATTCCTGACGCTTGGCCCACGGCACGCAGCTCCGGGGCGGATGTGATTTCTTGGCTTTGCCCCCAGCGCACCCTCCCTGCCAATTTTTCCACATTTGCATTCTGCTGGTGTTCCCAATGGGAAAGGCGCTGGCCCCATAAACACCAGCCACACCTGCCGGTGGGTCACAGCAGCCCGATTCATAGCCCAAACCTCCCAAAACTTCAGCTGGCTTGGGGTGTCCTGCACTGTGCTCTCTCCCAGGAGGATAAGAATCGAGCCTTTTCTGCTTCAGCCCCTTGTTCCTGTTGCCCCTCTCCCTGTGGCACCTTGCAAAAGGCAACATTTCTAGAAAAAAACCTCTGGAAGAGCAATTTTAAAGGTTGTCTTGGTCACTGTTCTAAATGTAAAGGGAGGAGCAGAGGGGGGAAAAAAAAAAAGAGACATTCTACTTAATTTGCAGATTCTTGTTAACAAAAAACTTTGTAGAGCCTGCAACTGAAATATTAGAGAAAGGTCATCAAGTATCTGGATGAACAGGAATCTCTGCAGAGAAAAAATAAAATAGAGAATATTAGAGTGTGGTAAAATCAGACGACAAGAGTGAGGGGAAATCCACAGTGGGATCAGGTGGTTGGCAATGGCTAAATTAAGAAGACATAGCTGAAGCAACACAATATGTTAGGCTTGATTTTCATAAGTAGGTACAAACAAGTATGAATGGAAAGTAATTCAAACTCATTGTGCGGCAGCTGCTATGAGGGAGTGCAGCAAGGACAGCTCAGGCATGGGTACAACTTGTTCATAGCCCTAAGACACGGTCTGTCTGTGAGCCACTTCTGCCTGCACTTCTTCCCATGCCAAAGGCAATGCAATCGCATGTGCTCTTGCTTTTCTTTCTCCTTTTTTTGTGGTTTTTTTTTTGTTGTTTGTTTTTCTGTTTGTTCTTTCTTTTATTTAACTTTGCAGTGTGTAACTTAAAAGTAAGGACAGCATCACTTAGTGCGATGTAGTTCGACTAAAAGAGGGAAACTGAGTTTACTAGGAGGAAATCCTGCTTTTGCTCTAATGCTTCCTGCCTGGATATTAGGTTCAAAGAGATCAGAGAGAGAGTACCTGTTCCATCATCAGCATATTTTCCCTTAAAATTTCTGGATGTAAAATTTACGCATTTATTTTCCTAATCAGCATTGGCACTTACTCATAGCCTTGCTGCCTGGTACCTAATGACATCAAAAAGGCAACTTGCAGCACGTCACATTCACGGTTTTGCCGCTTCCAGATCTTCTGCAGGAGGTTTGCCCCAGCTGCCTATACCACCTTCAGTAGTGCTGTCCTGCTCCGTTAGCCCACCTTTCACCTGTAGAAACTCGCTTCCCTCAGTCCTGCTCACATTTCACGGCACGCAGATTCAGCTCATCTCATCTCTTTTACCCACTGCATAGGGGTCACCCTGCTGAAGAGGCTCCAGTCGGGTGAAGCAAGAGTGGATGCACTGGGGATAGGAACTGAGGGAGCAGTTTTTCAGCATCTTTTGTAGAAAAGGATTGCACTGGGGTGCAGCTTGCAGCTGGCCAGTGCTGCTGCTCTAGTGACCTGGGGAGGCTTGGGATCGATCTATCTATCTATCTATCTACCTACCTACCTACCTCACATACTAAAGGATGCCTACCTGCCTACCTACCCACCTCACACACCAAAGGATGGGAGCTCAAGCAGACACCCCCATGCTGGTTTACGCATGGACAGCAATGCAGAGCAGGAGCACAGAGCTCTGCTCCAGCTGCCAAGTCTTCCCGAAACAGGGGGTCAGCCTGTGGGAAGCCAAGCCACAGGGTTATGTTAGGCCACGCTTCCTTTTCCAACCTCATGAACAGCCCAAGAAATTTTGCTCGTGTCGTCCTCTCCCTAGCCTCTGCATGGTTCCTTGGACAGATACAGCTCAGGACCTCGCCACGCTTCTCCTCAGCAGAGCAAGCTCAGCTCTAGCGGTTTGCCTTTTCCAGAGGTGTTTTCTGCTCCACCCCCCCACCAAGCACTTTGCTCTGCACAGAAAGTTATGGACAGGATGAATCCTGACACACGTTCAGCCCATGCATGCCGTGCTCCAGGGCGGTTTCCCTCCAGGATGCACAGGCAGCCCCACCGGAGAATAACCTAGGAGTGCTCTGAATCAATTTAAGTCATGTCTCGGTGGTGCCCAGGAGCTCTCACAGGCTGATGCTTTTCCCAAGGGCCCCCTCCAGCATTAACAGTTATACTCCCTGCCTGGTCTGCTGCCCCTGCGCACACCAAAGGGGAAGCTGGAGAATTTTGCCGGGCATTGCTCAGCAAAGCCGAGCTCCCTCTGCCCCACGCCTTGCTCCTGCCCATCACACATCCCAGGGGGGCCAGCGGCCCCTGCACCAGGAGAGGGGTGTTCGCTGCCTGGGGGTGCCCTGCCCTGCCTCTCTCCGCACCCAGGTGCCGCAGGTATTTCTCTTGTCATGTGGAAAAAATCCATCAGCCTCAGGATCCTTAGGGTTTGGGTATTTTTGTAGAAATACATTAATTTGGACAAAGGAAGTTAATCACTTTTTGGCCAAAAAATAAGCAACAACGGCAGTGCAGATCTAGCAGCGATATAGATCTGGGGTTGTTTCATTTTAGGGCTCACTCTTGGAAGAACAGCTAAATATTCCAGCTTTCTTAGAGGTTAAGATGCACGTTTAATCGTGCTCCATTTAGAGCACAGAGTTTAGACATCTAATATACAGCCAAAAGCAAAAAGTACTTTTTAAAGACCTGGGTTGCGTGCAGATTGCTGCTTATTCAGATGTCCCAACACCCCCCATGGTCCCCTCAACCCAGCAATGACTTTCGGTGCTTTCTGCTACCAGAGTTCAGCTTCTCTCTCCTGGCTCAGTGCCACGGTGCTCTGTACTTGGGCTAGTAGTTTATAGCCAGGAAAGGCAGGGCTATTTTAGGGGTTAGAGTGGCTGAGCGGGGCTAAAGGCTTTCCAGCGGCTGCCTCCCTTGTGCCTCATCCCTTCTGCAGAGCAGGATGAGCCCAAACAGGAACACCTAAACTTGTTATGCTTCCACTACTGTGTTACAAAGAGAGAAAATGGGATGTGCTCTCTAAAGCACTTGAAAATCTGCAGATTAAAAGCTCTATAGAAGAGCAGAGAAATGGAATAACGCTCTCTAACTAGCTCTTTTCTAATAGAGAGTTGTAAAATTGCCGGAATTTTAATTCGGGGTGATAAGTGGAAATTGTGAAATTTTTTCTAGATAAGATTTTTTTCAATTGCCAAATTACAACACCCAGTATGAAATTAGATTTCATAACATTGAAAGAGAATGAGAATAACAAGAGTGCAACATGACACAAACATCTGATAGATTTCAACTTAAACAAAACCGCCTGCATTTTCAGATCTTTTTTCTCTGCGTGTATCTGCGAACTCACAGGTGACCCAGCAGCAGTGCCATGCGCCAGCGATGTGAAAGAGCTTCTGCCCCTCAGACCTGGTTTGAAAAAAATTGTGGGGTCAAGTATTGTCCTTACCTCTGGGAGCCTGACACCCAACACATTCTCACGTCTCAGACAGCAGGAGCAAATTAGGAAAAAAAGCAAGAAAAAAGAAGTTTTCCAGGTCTCTTGCATGTTTCCTCTGGGAAAAGCACATTTAGGTTGCTCTGCCAACAGTCAGGCTGGCAGCTGCTTGCATTGTGTAACGTTGAGTGGGTCTCATGAGTCTCCGGGCTGTCACGGAGTACGGACAGAAATTTGGTTTGTGTGTAGAAGATGGGTTGTCCAGAGGTTTTCCTAAAGGTTTGCTCTGCAAAGAGCGTCAGAGAGGCTGCTCTCTTTCCTTGTTCAGATGATCTGCAATGTGAAGAAACTACTTCTCCACATAGCGCACGATGGCTGCAAAGGTCATAATAATGTAACATGGATCTAAAATTATCTCGTTAAGTATCAGAGAAGCTGTTTTTGACAAAAGACTGTGTTAAAATCAAAATATATGCTGCGGTCTCCAAGTCTTAGCGTGGCAACAGAAGACTGGATAACCAGGATGAACTCATCCTTCTTCTCAGGCAAAGCCGGTCTTTAACCTTCAGTCCTACACTTTCACCTTTCTGAAAACATACTCCAGTGGAAATCAGTGGCAGTTTTGGCTGAGGCAGCACCATTTATCATCTTTAGAATTAACACCACCTTTGCCTTTTTTACCTAAGGTCCTTCTGGCTGGCGCGCTCGCTAGTCAGTTGGGGACTGAAATACATACAGCCACAAGAAGGTGTCCTTGGTGGGCACCTCAGTAAAAGCATTCAGGGTAACCAGTGTGGTACCCGTGGGATAAGGGCAAGTGTGTGTAACCTTCTTTCAGTTCCGATTTTGCACCTTCCTATCTGGACAGTTGAATAAAATCTGAGCCCAAAAGGTCATCGGATGCGTTAGCTCTGATTAAAACCATTCCCTCCGGCTGTCAATTTTGCCTGTCTAGGTAGGGCAGGTGCGCAGCAATTGGCAGTGGGCAAGTGCCCTTAGAAGGGCTTGCAAAGATTTTGTCTCATGTCTCCCAAGAGTGGCATAAACCTCAGTTCCTCTGATTGAAAGCAAAAATGGGAGTTATCCATGCTTCCATCAGGCTGAAGTGTGCTAGGATTACAAAATAAGGAATAATAACCCAAACCTGAAGCAGAAGTGTTAGATTTTCCTCTGTCAAACCAAATCGTGCCTTTCCATAACTGTATCTACAGCCATAACCATCTCTGTGGCCAAGGCCTGAATAATCCTTTAACAACTATTAATGGAGTCGCATTGCAGAACTATCAAAATCAGGAATTGTTACTTTAAATCACACCTCTATCGAATTTTTCCTGGTGGTATCTTTCTTACTCTCTTCTTCCAAGTGAAAGGTGAAAAGTCTTTTTTTAAACTTTGCTTTGTTACTAAAAATAAAACCAGCACAGATGAACTTTAAAGTATATGTAATTGAGTCTCATGTGATCAGAGGATCCCGTGTTGGCAGGGACTCTCTTACTTGATGTAAGTTAAGTGATGATGTTCCCAGCCAGTGCTAGTGGAGAGCATGTTAGTTTGCAAAGAGCGTAATTCTGCTTTTAATCTGTAACACCACCTCTAAGAAACAAACCGAGCTAATTTTGGGTGAGCATTTGTAATACTGCAGTTTAGATTTGTCAGCACACTGAGGTAAAATTTAATCTAAGAGAGTCCACTGAATCTCATGATGAATTGCAGTGCAGAAGCCGGAAACCTTAGCTCAAGATCTAAGGTGGAAACCGTATTTAGCTTGAATGCTAGGTGCTATTTAAAGACTTATTAAAACATTTTCCAGAGCCGCACTCGCCTGAGATCTCGCCTAGGAGCAAGCCTGCAGCTGTTTGCTTGTAGCACGTACAGGAACAGCCTTTCTCCTTGTGGGGCACGTTGGCGTTTCTCCATTTCATAGCGGTTGCATTTTGCTGAATGCAAATAAAGTAAATTACGTTTCTGTGATAAAGGCCACCCTTTGGTCCCAACTGCAGCCTACGCTTGCTGTGAGAAGATGCTTGTTCCCTGATCTGATTTCTACCCGCGGGGGACCGATATTGCTGGAAGCTACACGGCGTGTCCTCCAGCACCACCAGCGCGGCAGGGAGCCGGCAGAGACCTGGGAGTGGGGGTGTGACTGGCTGCAGGGGCCGCCCCGAGCCCCCACGGCACCTGCGTTGCGGTTCATACTCTACCTGAACATGGCTGCCCGGTCGTGCCAAGCCCCGGGAGGCGGGTGAAGAGGAGCTCAGCTGCTGTTTGACCCCACGGATTGCACCGACGGCGCTAGCGAGGCTTTCTGGGACCATGGCAGAAACGGTCTTTCGCTTTTCTGTCTCTGCCGCCACAAAAGAAGAAGAGTATTTTTTTAGTTCCCACCAAAACTGCGGTTGGAAAAAACTGAAGGATTTTGAGTCACTCAGTGACAACGATGGGTGTCAGATAAGAGCATAAAGCAGACATCGTTCTGCTTGTCTTCTGCATTCTCTGTCAATGAATTCTTTGTTTTTAGATATTTTCAAAGTTGTTTCGTGAACTAAGACTTCCATGATCCTAATAAGTAAGGTACGTACAGAGTTTTCATCAAAAACTCTTCAAACAAAAATTTTCTAATAAATGGAAACTTTTTTCTTCCCCAAATTGCCCAAAGATCATTTCTTGGACAAATCTCAGGGCTTCCACTTCCTTTTGGAGCTGTTGGCAGGGAAGCTTCTTTCAACACCAATCGTCTGAAACAACATTACCATCTAGTGGAGAATTTGATTCAGCCTGGATGCGAATTCCTTAATGCAGAAATACACACTTAGTGACTCTGCTGAACAAATGCAGAATTAGGAAGTCAATTAAATATTCATTTTGAAAATCAATGCCTGAAGTTAGCTGACTGCTTTAACTGAAGAGCAGGAGAGTCTTTGAGTCATACTGTAGATTGGTAATATTAAGCTTGCGGTAAATGCAGGAAATCAATACAAGAATCTCTAGATAAGTTTTAATTCCCCAAGATTTTCAGAAGGAGACATGATTTAACTCTAGCAAAGCAGCTAAATCTCCCTCTGGAAAAGAGATAACAACAATGCAATTACTCTCTCTATACAAATTATGTAAAAATCAGAGCCAATTTAGTCAATTTAGTCAAAAATTTAGTCGATGCAAACCAAACCCAAACTCTCCTCTTTCCGGTTGGTGTAAATGGAGATGCTGAGGCAGACTCAGCCACCTGGCTTCTTCTGGTAGCTTCACTAGGCCCCACCAGCTGTCTTTCACGTGCTCACCCCCTTGCGTGCAGGAGGGTTGATGCCTCCGGCGCCGAACACTCTGCCGTGCTCCCATGTGTGCAGGACAGATGCTGACGAGGTGGCGGCTGGCGGCGGCAGGACAGGACTGCTGGTTCCAGGGCTTTCGCTTCCTGCCCCTCCACCCTGCCCTTTCTATGGTTTCTCTCACACGTCCCACCAGTGGCGTCCCCTGCGCAGCCTTTGGCACCACAGCCAGCATTTCAGCGAGACCTCCACGGTGAAGTTGAGCGCGAGGAGCACGGCAGGACGCATGGCAACCCTCTTAAAGCTGGCTGGTCATATCTATGTCGCCCTTGTCCTTCCATGCTTTTTCACCCCCCCCCATTGCCACATTTAGTTCAGCATTGTAGCTGAAACCAGTTTGCAGTGCTGTACTTGGCTAGCTCATCAATCCTCTGTGGCCTAAAAACCTCTGTTTTAGGCAAAAGTTGACCATTAGGAAAACACATCATCCTCTGGGGACGCTAACTTTACACAGCAGTCAAACCCCGAAGCAGAAGGTTTGATAGAGAAATCAAGATCAATGAATGCTTTTAAACCCACCCATGGTCAGGGCCACATCTTCACCTGTCGCAGGT
Organism: Chionis minor; assembly: GCA_013398295.1. Lineage (NCBI taxonomy): Eukaryota > Metazoa > Chordata > Aves > Charadriiformes > Chionidae > Chionis > Chionis minor. The sequence goes on from VZSF01005414.1 coordinate 68,270, forward strand.
GTCTGCCCAGGGCAACGCGCACACCGAGAACTCAGTTCAGCTCCTCTGCTCTCCCGGTTTTTCTGTACGCCTGGTATCCTCCAGAAAAACTACATCTCGTGGAAGCTGGTGTCCGGAGGAGATGGAAGCATTCTGCGCGGCGCTCAGCAGCTTGCACAACACTCAACAAGAGCATTACAGCACCTCCTTCGCTTAGGGTCACAATCGCTGCTCGGCTGTGGAGATTATAGGCTTAGGTCTTAAACTTCAAGGGTAATAAACACATTAAAAAAAACCCCACAGCAACAACAAAGGAACCCCTTCCCTGGAGGCAGTTTGTTATCTGAGGTGGGAAAAATCAGGGTACCATCCTGTTCCTGTTGGAATTGGTGATTAAATTCCTCCCCCCCGGGGAAAGATTTGGGTCCTTTAATGTCAGGCACTAAAAGGAAAGCAAAACGAAACAACAACAACAACAAAGTAGTTTAAATCTCTGCCAAAAGTTTTGCAGGTTTTCTCTTTAAAATCAAATTTCTTCCCTTCCTGATAAGATGCAGCAGGGTAATACTTCACAGTGTTGGTGTTTCTTCCCTTATACGGACAGAACATGCTAGATCTGAGACAAAGAAAGTCCTTAAAACTTGTAATTAAGAAGATAGTTACCATCTACATAGTGTAAGCCTATATTATAAACAGCCTGATTTTTGTGATGGGTCTGGGTACACACTGCAGGTAAGAGATGCCATCCAGAGGGACATGGACAGGCGTGAGAGGTGGGTCTCTGCCAACTTCATGAAGTTCAACACGGCCAAGTGCAAGATCCTGCACGTGGGTTGGGGCAATCCCATGCACAAATCCTGTCTGGGTGGAGAATTAATTGAGAGCAGCCCTGAGGAGAGGGACTTGGGGGTGTTGCTGGATGAGAAGCTCAACGTGAGCTGGCAATGTACGCTTGCAGCCCAGAAAGCCAACTGCATCCTGGCTGTACCTGTGTGGCCAGCAGGCTGAGGGAGGTGATTCTGCCCCTCTACTCCGCTCTCGTGAGACCCCACCTGGAGTGCTATGCCCAACTCTGCAGCCCCCAGCATAAGAAGGACGTGGACCTGTTGAAGCAAGTCCAGAGGAAGCCACAAAGATGATCAGAGGGCTGGAGCACCTCTGCTATGAGGACAGGCTGAGAGAGTTGGGGTTGTTCAGCCTGGAGAAGAGAAGGCTCTGGGGAGACCTGATAGCAGCCTGACAGTATCTGAAGGGGCCTACAGGAAAGCTGGAGAGGGACTTTTTACAAGGGCATGTAGTGATAGGATGAGGGGTAATGGCTTCAAACTGGAAGAGGGGAGATTTAGATTAGATCTCAGGAAGAAATTTTTCACTCTAAGGGTGGTGAGACACTGGAACAGGTTGCCCAGAGAAGCTGCGGCTGCCCCATCCCTGGAAGTGTTCAAGGCCAGGCTGGATGGGGTTTTGAGCAACCTGGTGTAGCGGGAGGTGTCCCTGCCCATGGCAGGGGGGTTGGAACAAGATGATCTTGAAGGTCCCTTCCAACTCTAACCATTCTATGATTCTGTGACAGATGTTTAATTTTTAAACCTTCACCAGCAACAGCAATAGCTGCATAGCCAGGAAGCTGAAGCTTCCTGAAGCTTGCCTGAAGCTTTACAATCCTTTTGCAAAAGGCGGTTGGAGAAAGCAGGAAAAAGCTCTCGCTTTCTCTACAGTCAGAGTATAGGACAAATGCTCAAATTAATTAGGGGAAGGGAATGAGCTTGGCCTTTTATTTTTTTGTGGAATATGCAGCACGTCTTTTCACAATTCCATCTGGCCTCCAGTGCAACCTGTAATTGCTTTTTTGCCTCCAAATTAAGACAGTTTGGTAGCTAGTGAGAACCTTAGTGTATGCTGAATATCCAGGGGCTTAGTAAATCAACACAGTTGGCAGCTCTTGAGTTGTTTACATTTAAAAGTTGCTCCTACCTTTAAAAAGTTTGATTAACAATCCGGTTGAAGCCAGGTAAGGCATGGGTGCCTTGCCCACCCATGTAGCAGTGGCTGCTGGAAACAGGGGAAGATGGATGGTCATGTTGTATGTACTTCCAGACTGGAAACTTCAGTGAATCTTGCAGACTTCCACAGGCGAATGAGAAATGCTGTTATAGAAGCTTTTCCTCACAGATGATCATTTAGAAGATACAAGCTTAGGAAGGTTTCCGAGTGGTCTTGATTGTTTTAGCAGTATGCAGTCCTAAGGAAATCAAATGTTTTAATGCAGTGAAAAGTTACACAACTGGGAATGAATAACCTGTGCCATAGCTATAGAATAAACTCTGGATGATGGAAAATGGCCATGACTGAAAAGGCCTTAGGAGCCACAGTCATTGCCAACAAGATTAACATGAGTTCCCAGGGCGTGTTGAGACAAGAAAATATAATATCATCTACAAACATGGAAACAAAGGACTAACCAGGGGTGTTCAGAAGATCACCAATGGAGCGTCACATACAGTTTCTGTGCCTGTCTTCCAGCAATTCTGAAAAATGGGAAGTGGTACAGAAGCCCACGACATAAATGGTCAAGGGCTGGAAAAATGCGTCACAATGCTTGTACACTCATTGTACCTTTGTCGAGGAAGCCTTGAAGTTGACCTGATAACACTCAAAGTACGTCTCCATGGAATGGTGTAGCTTGACATGAGCAAACTACTTCTTGTGCTCCAAGCTTGCTGGGCACAGGCCAACTCCAAACTGGGAATCACATAGCTGCCATCAGGACTGCACTGAGCCCAAACTAATAAATTTGGCTAAGAAGCAGAGCAACAAGATGTGGGTTCTGGGTGAAATGAAGCACTCCATTTGGCAGGTTCAGTATATCTCAGATCATAGTTTTTTTCAAATCTACCTCTAAAGACGTGTGGAGATGTGCCTCGAGAAAGTAGCCAAGGATCAGGAACTGAAGGGAGGAACTGGATTTGAAACCATGCACTGGGAATGGCACATGGCCTAACATACATCCTTCAGTCGCTGATTGAAAAAGCAAGATGCTGACATGCATAAAAGCTTTCAGACTGCCCTTGGTTTCCTTAGTACAGGTGAGAGGGCTGGCAGTACAAACAACTCTCGACCAGAAACCATACTTGATAACAAAGACAATGCAGGAGAAAACATAAGATCTTTTAAGAACTCTTTATTCCAGTGGTTGATCTGCCTGACCAAAAAAAGATGTCTGTTGGCTCTATAGAGTTTTCAGCCTTTCATTCTTGTTTGACCTGTTCTTCTAGATCAAACTGTAATGGAAAGTGGAAGAGTCATCGTCTCTTGACGCCTGCTGGATCACATCCTGCTGGTTTTCCAGAAGATACGCTTCACCAAAATGCACAGGGTTGGACTTAGTACAGAGCAGGTGACTGTTGAAGACTCCACAAGCTGAGGCAAGTACCTTAGTCACCAATGACATAAGTTTTTCTTCTTGACTGGTTGGCTCATCATGACATAGTGCTTAAGTGACAGACAACAGAGCGTGCAGATGTTTTGCCGTGTGTCTGTGTTACATGCGTGTCCCATCTTCATGTTGCAAGATAGAGTAGCTGGTGGGAGGGGAACACAGAAAGGACTTTCAAGGGAAAGTATACTATAACCTTTCCTCTGAGATGGCACTGCAGTGACTAAAAATTTGTGAAATTTGTAGGCCACAGCAGTGAGACATTGCATGTTGTTTGCTGGTTTCTCTCTGGAGGTCAGATAAAGGGTTTGGGTAAATCCCTGCTGTCAGCTCTTTGCTTCTGAAACTCTCATTTCCTCCTCTCACATACATTCATGTTCCTTTAATCATAGAACTTCCTACTTCTTTTTTAAGCAAAAGCTGACAATGGAACTTTTTATCCTTTGTTGAGGTATGAAGTTTTAAAAAAGGGGAAACGTGAATTTACTGTGCTTGGGGCACAGTCTCAGCAAACAGTGAATAGCGCAGATCCATTCAAAAGTTCAAATATCTGTTTCTTAATTTGTACACAGTTTTAAGCAATTGTTGCCTTACTCTGAGCCTATTTAGTAATGCCTTGTAAACATCTGCCCCAGTTAAAATAGTACTCCCTTCTGGAACTGAGATGCCTGGAACAAATTATGAGAGAATCTGAAATGTTGCTTTCTTTAAAAAAAAAAAAAAAAAAGCTAATAATTTTGGATGTCTAAATATGTTCTGAGGATAGAACATGCTGTTTATGCATGCTTGATTTAGGCTAACACAGACTTATTTTTTACGCCCTATATAGAGCTTGGCAGCTACCAGAATACGCATAATGGCTTGCTACGGCACCTTTCACGCTAGCCAGCATATCTAAACTAGCATACAGTAACATTAAAGTCAGTAGTTACGTGTGACTGCATCACACAATCCCATTAAATCCAGCAGGAGCCAAGCGAGCCACCTGCAGCTCCTGCAGATACAATTTCTGTACAGGTAGGGTAAAATACCTCCATGCGTTGTGTCTTGCTATCCTTTTTCTTGTCTTCCTACAAAGTCAGTGCGTTAAAGCAATCTTTCCACTCTCTTGATGTAGTTTAGCAGCTTAATGCCAAACAACGAAGCTAAAGTCACTAATTTGACAGTCAAACAATAAAATCCGTATTTTGTGAATAAATACCTTTTTCTTCTTGTTACAGGTAAGGTAGGTGGCAGGTATCACCAAGAATAGCTTCAAGCAGAGGCCTTACAGTAACAGACCAGCATCATGGACTGTCTTCATTTCAGCTCCAGCAAGGTTACATATTGTAAAAGTGTCCATGGCTGGAAGCTGCTAATTAAGTTGTTATTTGTTTGTTGTTTCTAGGTACTATCGAAACTGAAGCTTGTTCTGAGCACCATGAAGATGTCAGTGTATCCCACAGATATGCCAGAAGCTGCTGGAGGATATTTTTTAATTAAAAAGTCTTCCTTTATTTTCCATTCTAGCAGAAAAAAACCCTTTCCTGACCAGATGACTAGGTTATGGGATCAGGTCTTACTCTATTTTCTCCACTGTTTGAAAAGAACAGCACGTTTTCTTCATCAGAGAGACCTTGCTTGCGCCGAGGCCTGCCTCTATGAACTCCATCACAAACTTCAAAAAACCCTGAAGGTTTTCTGAGGCTTATCTGGATTATTTCACTCTACTCAGATTTGTACTGCCTCTCAGTTCATACTCATACCTCTTTGCGGTACGTTAGACATCCTGCTGCAGGTCTTGAAAACATTGTGGCTTTATCATGGCTGGCCCTACATATTCGCGTCTTGACAGTGCATCTCTTTCCATTTTTAATGAGCCTCTTAGTTTTTCCTTCTCTCAAAATGAGCATAATGTTTATTATCAACTTTCTTGAGAAGTTTACTGCATAGAATGCACTCCAAAGGCTCTATAATTATTCCTTACCTACACACTGTTAATTATATTGCTACTTTGCCAGCTGCGAGGTTCACTGCTCCTCTGTATCTGCCTTACCTCAGTCTCTGACCACTGAAACCACCACTTGGGATTCCTTACCAAAAAATACTAGACACAATTGTTGTAGCAGGCCATGAAATACTAAACGGCAACCACATTTCAGGTTTTGTTTAGTTTGTTTTGGGATCAGATTTTTTGTGATACGTCCTAAGAGAAAACTGCAAATAACAAGCTGGGCAGACATACGTATACCACTAATTCCATCAAGAATCTAGGGTTTCATGAGCTCAAAGTCCCAAGCAGTGGCCAACTCTTCAAGCTACTCAGCTCATCTTAACTAATAGATGGAAGAACCACACACTTTCAGTCAACTGTTGCCTTGGCAATTCCAAATCTTTGACATTGCAAGACATTTTGCTATCTACAGAGCAAACATCCTAAGCCTCAGATGTTGGAAACACGGAAAAAGACTCTATATAGGAGCGTTATAAGTATTCATCCCATAACGTAAGTTCATCCCATAACGTAAGTTCATCCCATAACAGCTTATGAAAAAAATCTGAGACAACAGAACTTTGAAACTTCTTAAATACTAGTTAAGCAGTGAAAACCCCCTCACTTTCAAGAGAAGTAGGGTGAATCAAGTTGTAGCAAGAAGGCTTTTTTTTTTCCGAGGACCATCCTGATTAGACTGACTTGCAAAGAACTAGTGAGAAACGGAAACTCACTGTCTCATTAGTAACAGAAGAGCAGACAAATACAAAAGGTAATTAGCATATTCTGCTTTTAGCTGCGAAATGAAATATGTATTTATATCTCCTTTGCAGACAAGCAGTCTAGTGTGAAATGTTAACAAGAGGAAAGGTATTACAGAAGAGTGCTAGACAGTGACAGAAAGAAGTAGGCAACCAGTTGAGACTCAAACCAGTATGACTGTTGTCAGAACATCTTTGTGGTTCATTTTACTGCTTATCAAGAGCAGAATCCTGCTTCCATCTCTTTCTGTAGCAGCAATTTCTACTTGCGAAATAGAACACTTTAGAAATGTCTGGAAAACTTCCTAAAATGTCTTTCAGGTTCTGAAATGTTGCATGAGAAAAGGCAGGGCTGGGGAGCTAGTACCAGCTGCTCCAGAACCCCTGTTTTAATCACCTCTGTTCCTTCGGTAAGAGGAGTTTCATCATCTTTCAGCATCTATACCCCAAAGCTCTTCTAACACTGTGGAAATATATGATACAATTAGACAGAAGAAAAAAAATAATCCATTTATACAAAGGAATAAGTAGAGTCTTCTACATAATGAAGTACTTACTGATTTGCTTTGGGTTACACTGAAAAGGCCTACTTTGAGGCACCGAATTCTTGCAGCCCCAGGTTTGTTTAGATGAAAGCAACGCTTTCTGGCAGCTGGGCAGGCAAATGAGCACCCCGTGATCCACCCTAGTTTAGGTTATGTAAAACCTCGTGGGTGTAAGCCACACATGTGCCTTCTGAAGGCAGCGCCTGGGTTGCCCTCCCGACGGTTAGCTTGGCTGCCAGCGCTCTTTTTCCCTCCCACGTACCTGCTCTAGTAAAGCTCTGTTGAAGAAAAATTACTTGGCATCACAGGGCGTGACGCTGTAAATCCTGCGCAGGGATCTGAGGTGCCTCAGGCGATCATGGCATGCATCCAGCTGTAGTGAAAACGCGTGCGTTTTGGGCGCTCTTTTCGGTGTCATCGCCATAGTATGCAAATAGGGAGCACTGCGTGAAGCGGAACAGAAGGCGATGACAGTGTTTTGAAACAGACGGGAGACTCGCGAGGGCCCTTTGGCACAGTGCGGCCGTTGCGCTGGAGGTGCCTAAGCAAGCTCCAAGAGGACGGGCTTGCTCGCTCAGCGCAGAGCAGTGGCACGCAGAGACACCTGAACAAGCTCTGACCAGCCCAGCACTGGGATCAGAAGACACGTGGACGCGTCGCTTGAGCTGTGCTCCGGGGCTGCGTGTTGGGGAGCCGCAAGGGCAGGCGATGCTCCGTCGGGGAGAGCGAGCCAGGAGCGACAGGCAGGCAGGCAAGGCGGGAAGCTTACTGTCCCACAATACCCAAAAAAAGACAAGCACAAGGCAGGTCAATAGTCCAGGTCACCAGACAAGGCCGTGGTGGTGGGGTGGGTCTGAGGTCAAGCCAGGAAGCCAAGTCCGTAGGTCAGGATCCACAAGGGTACACGGCCAAGCAGGGACCAAACACAAGATCCTCGGCTTAAACACAGGTCCTAAGAGATGGTGGCAGGGTGGGAAGCACCTAGCTTCTTCCAGCTTTCTGTTGAATGGCCGCATGGCACAAAGTCACTGAGGGCAGAAGAGCCCCAAAGCTCGATGTCTGCATTATCTAATCGAGCTGCCAAACCCTCAGGAGAGAGGGGACTGCACCGAGGGCACCGACGTTATCCCAGCTGACTCGGCTAAGAAGGGTGGGCGTGCTCTGCCACGCTGACATACCAAAGCTGTTTTATCACAGTGGAATTCCAGCAGCTAGTGAGGTGGAATTGAAGTCAAAAAAACCAAATTCACCTCCCTGCTCCACTGAATGGCGGAGAAGATCCCAAAGGAGAAAAAGCACTAGCTACATTGCCTTCTTTCCTCTGCGTAGACTACTGCCCTTCATTCAGGGTCCTGCTAGCTGCAGTTTCATGACTTTGTCCTAAATAATGGCAACTTTTTATCAAAGATTACAAAGTCTGGAAAGAATCCCAAGAATATTGGTTGGCTGGTGATGCTATACTACAATCCTCGCTACGCAGGGTTGCTGGCAGTGCACCTACTCCAGTGCATCAAGCGAGAGCTGGAGGGTGCCAGGTACCTGCAGAGGAGGTACCTGGTAAGGAGACAATCTGGTTTAGTAGGACTGAGAGAGTCACTGTTGGGAGGAAGGTTTAGCTGTCAGGAAAGGACAAAGTTCCAGTAACTGCGCTTCCCATTTTACATTGTTTCAGCAAAGCACTGCGTGACTAACCGAGTACACCTTAGAGACCTTCTGGAACAATCTTTCAGACAACCAGCACGACAGTTTGACCAGGACTTAGAAGATCTGGATTTCAGTGCCAGCAACCAGTGAGAAACTGAAATATTTCATGCAAGTCATTGAACTTCTTTGTAGAGTCAATTCTCACCCTGAACAAGGGAAGACCAGTAATACGTGTCTTTGTGAAAGTGCTTTGACCTTCCCACATGACAGGCACTGTATCACCATTTCCAGATTCTGTATTAAGTAATGATCTCTGGAAACAGACAGCAAGGGAAAATATAAAAGTACATCAAACAGCCTGAAGCACAAGGAGTCACAAGCTCCTACCACAAACTACCACTTACACTAACTGGATAAAACAAACCAGAACTGGGTGACTGCAGGGTGCCACAGTGGGTCCTCCAGCCGTGCAGTGCTGTTCACTGCTATGGTTTTTGAGGAGCTGCCGTTTTCTTGCTGCATGTGCCAACATGGAGCATGGGTCTTTCCACATTTCAGGCTAACCTCTCTCTGGACCAATCCGGATCACTGTCACTCACTAGCACACTCACACTGCATACTTTGGTGCCCAAGTCATGCGTCTTTGGAAGCTTATGCCTAGGTTGCACATACAAGTGAACTCTTCCTTCCTTCCTTCTTCACTGTTTTATCTTTTCTTCAAAAACTAAGCATCACTCCTGGGGATTTTTATCTGTATGAGAGAGATGGAAAAAATATTGCTTATTTCAGCTTGAATTTTCCAGGAGTGGTTTGATGTGGTGCTGAGGGACATGGTTTAGTAGTGGTTTTGGCAGCATTAGGTTTATGGTTGGACGTGATGACCTTAAAGGTCTCTTCCAACCTAGGTGATTCTACGATTCCTTTGGGATTCCTGCTGAAGGTCAGCACATGGATTTGCAGGGCTTGTGTTTGTTTTTTTTTTCAAACATTCTCTGAATCAGAAATTACTGTTCATATGGAATACAGTATGTGATAACAAGTTCTGGTACTCAGACAACAGGATATCTAATTTTACACATCCTTAAGGATGCTCAGCTACAGAGTGTAGTTGGAGAAGGATGCAAGTAGCTGAGACCAGCTCTGGGCTCTATTACTTCTTTCTTCTACTTCTGAAGGGAAAAGCCCCAAGCTTTTCCAAAGTTGGGAACTGGATAAGTGATACTACCTTCCTCTGCACTCTTCCACTTTGGCTCCTTGAACTGGAGGTGCCTGGTGACAAAAATCAGCACAGGATGGGGAAAGCCATACTGACGCAACATACCATATATCTGCTTCAGTAGAAGCACTAGAGAGACTTGAGTATTCCATTCATGTTCAGACTCTGGACCAGCGGATGGCACGTTCCCTCACTTTGCCAGGCATTTACATATTTAACAAAATTGTACTAATTTGCATATGCACAAATAGAAAATGCATTTGTACCCACAGAAAATTCAACTCCCTGGTACAATCAAACAGTTACATCTATATAGTCACAAAAGCAAAAAGTTGCTTGTTATCTATTTGCCACATTTGTGCATTCTGCAAACAGTGACTTTAGTTCTCATCTAAGTACACTTCTGGAATTACACAAATTCTCAAGAAAAGGCTTTGGACGAGAAGTAGTCCACCACTTACACTGGCAGAGAAGCACAACGTCGCAAAAAGGAATGCATCCTTGGAGTCATGTGGAACATACGTCACCTTCGTCAGCATATGCAGATGCAGGTCCCAAGATCACAACGGGATCCTTAGGCATGAGGATTAAGAGTCACTAATAACCGCTGTACTTTCAGTCTCATCTTAAACAGTTCTGAACTGTCACCCCACCAACTATGCTTTTGTTTTTAAATGTCAAAAAATGTACAAACATAGATGTACATAGATTATTATTATTTTTATTGCTCTTGTTAAAAAGTCAGTGTATGAATTATGGCACTATGCTGTAAAAATGCAACATTACTGAGTGCTCTAACAGTACGAGGTCCATTATGACAAGATTTTAAACATGAAGCATGAGCTTCAATATGGATTTCTGAAAAAAAAAACAACCAACACAAGCCTAAGAGGTAAATGGATTAATAATAACTGATTTATCTGGAATTTCAATACTAAGTGAGTACAGAGTGCATTTGCAAGAACCAGACATATTTAAGACACAACAGAGTCAAACAAAGCTTCTAGAAATTGAAGAGAAAATTCTCTTTTTCTTTTTGACCTACATAGAGGTATTTGTTCTGCACAGTAGATGAAGGTTACAGCTCCCCTATTAAACTACAACCACAACGTGTCTGGGGGATTTGCATGAGAAAAGGAAAACGCAAACCAAAACCTCTTCTACATTGCCAGTCGGAGTAAAAACTGTGTGCTTTGAAGTTTTAAAAATAAAAACGTCAACTTAAGAAAAAAAATAAAACAAAAATCACATCTCCTGGGTCAATCTCCACCATAACAAAACACTGATGGCCTGTTAACTCTGTGCTTGGGGACTGAACAAAACTATGGCACTATTGCTAATTCTGAAGCAAACCCAAACAACTGGATATCCGTGGATATTATTGCACTTGCAGCAGTGATGCTTTAACTGGCCTGATAACTATTCTCATTGTATTACGGAAAGTGAAATTTTTTATTTTTATTTTTTTACATGTGTAAAAAGAATGGTGTCCTAATTTAATCTGCCATACCTTTTGCAGAACACAAAGCTGTTGAAATGCCTCCACTACTTCAAAAAAAGTCTTAAAAGAGTATCATTTCCCAGAGGATGGGTGGGCACAGAGTATCAAATAAGGGGTTAAAAAATGACAGTGGGCATTAGTTTCCCAGCAAAAGGATATCTTACATCACACAACAGATCAGAAATAAATAAAATGAAAGTTGAAGAGTCTGAATATAAATCCTTGGATGATGCTGCAAGAGTCACAGGCTTCACCACACCAATGTCAGTGTATTTTGTTAAGCATAATGCAGTTACTATATACAGTATGTTTATCAGATAATGCCAACTAGCAATACACTAAATTAATGATTGTTAAACAAAAGATGTACTAAAACAATGTACTTATAAAAACAGATGGCAACCCCCCAGTTATGCATAGTTACATATGATGAAGTCCAGCTCCCTGGAGTTCAATGGATTGACACCTTCAAGCATCAGGAAGCAGTTTTCTAAAGCGTAAACAACATAATTAACAGAACCCAGTCAAGCTGTAGGGGAATTACACTCTCAAAAACATGTCAAGTCCAATCACAAAACTCTCTGTAATTGTTACCACCGCATAGCTGCAGTGGGGCAGTCATCCATTCAAAGGTTTTACACTGCCACATTTCTTCAAAGGACCTTCTAAAGGATGTGCTATTTAACATGGTGGTGATCTACACACAAACAAAATATGTGATGAGCACAAAGCACTTAGGTTAAGAAGCACTTATGGAAGAATCCATGACATCTTTACAGCGTACTGGGTATGACTGCACGGACTATTAAGTTTCTCCTGCGTAGTATTATGTGGCGTCTTACTGTTCATAGTATTCCTACATACTAAGAAGAAAGAGCCTTCTCCCGGAGAAACCAGCTTCGCTCATACGGGAAGCCACCATGCCTGTATCTTGCTTTGCTACAGTAAGGCATGTACAATGAAGGTGATAATGTCAAATCCCCACGGATCATGACAAAAAGACCCAGTTCTTCCCTTTGTTTCTTGCTCAGCTTCTCTGCCCCATTACAACTGTCAACGTCAGTCAGCATCCAAGTGTTGTTGTCTAGAAAGTAGAGGCTTCCCATCTGTATCACCAATCTTTTTCTGCATCTCTTCCAGTGCTTTCTGCAAAGCTGCTCGCTCCTGCTCAAGAGTAAGAATGGACTGCTTCAATTTGCCTTCACTGGTCAATAAAAGCTCTACTGTTGCTTCAAGGTTTTGGATCTTTCCATTGGCCACCTTTCAAAGTAATAAGAAAGGAGGAGGGGGAGGAAGGAGGGGAAGGGAAAAAAAAAAAGGGAAATTCATTAATAACTGAAACCAACTTTAAACTAATTTTGAGATACATTAATACACACAATATACTTTCCAAATGGTGAAAAAATGCAAAGGTAAATGCAAGCATGAATGTTATTAGATCTGTGTACTTTAGACTACAACTATGGTTTTGCGAGTAAGAAACTTCCCTCTCTCACCTTGATTGCTTTGATTAGTTCACAATCAACATCAGAATATAATGCAAAGTAATGATGCTAGATAGTGACTAAGTCTGCAAATTATATACCAAAGAACTGCAGGTTAAGATAAGCCTCTGTATGGGTCAGTTGGGAGTCAGCTGGCCAACCACAATTGTTGAATTCCAACTGCTTTGCAAAGCAAAGATAACCCAGCCTGCTAGCTGCATCCTCATTTCATCTCCTCTCGACATTAGTCCAACAAATGCCAGATTTGGAGGCAAAGGGGAAGGAGGGGATTTAGTGCAATATACAAATGAACAACACATCTTGAAAAATTCCAGAAATTCTCCATTGAAAGGCTGCACGTACGAGCATTCTACTTCATGGTGAAACAAAGTATTAGATCATTCAAACTCATCACATGAAGTCTGTACCTGAGGTACTTTGACAAAAGCAAAGATCCGTTTGGAAGTTTCAGCTCTGGATAACATTTGGAGACAAGAGCACTGGATGGACTTGGCTTTCGGGGAAGAATTTCCCTCTGTGATGAGCTCGCTGCCCTTCATGTAATTATGGTGGGTTAAAAAGTTCAGCCTTTGGGCTGAATATCACATTATTTGGTAATGCATTTTCCTCCCATCAGCAATGGGTCACCTTTCACCACAGGAAACGAAGGCTGATGAAGCCCAGCTCCAAGACATAGGGATTACTCCAACACTACAGACAGTTACCTTCCCCACTATGATGTTAGGTGCTGAATTGCCAGCGCTCAGGTGGAGATGAGCTTTGTAAAAAACTGCTTAGGTCTGCAAAGCTTTTAGGGGCAGGAAGAGCTGGAAGATGCCCTGATGCAGGTATCCACAGGACATCACATCTTAAATCTCATCCCAGAAATCCCTCTCCCCCATGCTACGTTCAACAATTTCTGTGCCCATATGCCCAAAGTTTTATGAAAATATCTTGCAGAGAAGTATCTCTTCTTCTGACTTCTGTAAGGCTCATCAGAACCTTAAACAGGTTCAGATCTCACAGGATCAGAATTTACAGCTTAAGCAAATTTTTGTTAGGAGAGGCAATCCAAGTCTGCACAGTTGGCTAGCTTTAGTCATGGTACAGGACCAATGGCTGAGAAACCTGAAGTCCTTCCCTCACCTATTGTCTTAGAAAGTCTGTCTTTAACTAGTTCCTTTACCCTTGAAGTCCCTTTCTCCATTAAACTAAATGCATGGTCCAAATTTTTATAACAAATGTCCTGTTATACAGCAGCCATAAGCTGACTTGTTGAACAGTTAAGCAAAGAATAACCCCTACAGAGACCAAGCATACTCCTCCTGAAAAAGCTGCAGACTGAACAGGCACTGAGCATATATTAGAAATTATTATTTCACATATTGTCTAAACAATCTGGATGACAGTTTAAAAAAAAATTCGTAAGAAAGAGTAGGTCATTATAGACAATGTATCCCACATCTGATGTTATGTCTAAAGTGTGACGCTGGCATTAGCTTTCCCATTCGTGATGGATTAGTATCCCTGCTATAACAAAGCAGTGACTGAAAACGTAAAAATGAAGTCGAGAAACGACTTTGTGTATTTTTAGTCATCTTATACAGCTACGGTTTTGTTACAAGAGAAGTGACAACGTAATGAATCAGCTTTTCACTATTGCAAGCATATGCTCTTATCCACCCCCCTCTCAGAATTTCTCCTGCATTTAAACTTTAGAGGCTAAACTAAATAAAATTGCAAGTGGCTACACTTCAAAGTCACTAGACTGAATGCTGGTCTCTCCCATACCTTGAGGTAGAACAGTCTCTTCTGAAAAGGTGGATAAATTAGAACGTTAATGAAATATGAAATAAAAATCGTACCTGCAGTTCTTCGAGGAGATCAAAATTTTGTTTGCGCAAGCTACTGTTTGCCTTTTCTAATTTATCCAGTCTCTGATTGTCATTTAAAGATGAATCTATAAGCTCATCCTGAAGCACATGGTATTCAACTTCATAAGCTTGCAACTGCTTGGCAATATCCATTTCAAACACCTGTCATATATAGAAATATAATTAGGTGCTGTTTAGATTAAAAACATAGTTCATTCAATGCTTTAAAATCTATTGATCTAGACTTAAGTATGTGATCACTGCATATAAAAAAATGACTTAATTTCTTGGCATTCACGTTTGCTGCTCTGGAAATGGAAAGATTGAAGCAGCAGAGTGCAATACGTTGACATTGGATCTACTTAAAATGTAGCTACTGATTTGCTGCCTGACTTCAGCGAAATCACTTACACTAAAGTTTTCAAGAAGTGTAGATTTTGTAGGGTATTCCCCTTTTTGGACTTCAGATTTAATGCATCTCAATTTGGCACAAACTCTCCTAGACATACTCAGAATTAGATGTCGCTTTAGAAAAGTGTGGTCCAAGCCCATGTGCCACACATACAAGTGTTAAGGCGAAGTAGAATGAAAGCTTTAAATGAAAAACAGTAAACATTGCTAGGTTTATTTATGATTCTACTGTATTCCTAGAGATTGAAAGAAAATGAAAAAAAATCTGTCCTTACACCAATACACTTAATGGAAACATGTAATGTCAAAACAGATTTCTATTATCGTTAACTATGAATCATTGAAACGAATGCTCAGTCTTATACATGAATATTAAGAAAACCTTTTGTTTTAAAAGCAGGTAAATAAATTGAGATGCACAGACTAACCCAAAGGAAAAGAAATGCCATTATATTTTCTTTTTTCTAGGCTTGACAAACATCTGCCTTCAGATTATTCAGGAAATATGACTTATGTCCCTGAGATAGTTATCTCCTCTGAAAGCAGTGAAGGTGGTAAAATAAAAGGACAAGTGTGCTAACCACAGAACGTAGTAGGAACAAAAGTTGATTTTAAAGTGCATCTGGAAAGTAGCCCAAGAATAGAAGTTCAAGGGTTATTGTACCTTATTCCTTTTGGAAATGAGTCAAATATCAAATCCTACCTTAAAAACCTGTTGAATTAACAGTAATTATTTCCTATTTTATTTATCTGCTTTGTCTACAAAACTTTAACTGTTGGTTATAGTTACAGAAAACATCAGTTTATGAAATGTTTCTGACACCTGTTACATACTCTATAAAAAATTCTCTCGCAGTTGTATAACAGCAGACACACACATACTGAGCACCTAAATACAGAATGCTGAAATACAATTTTAATTTGACTTTGGTTACACATGTGGAACTCTTGTTTTCTGTGGGTCTGAGCATCTCTGGAGAACACATACTGTTGAAATGTCAATAAAACAAATGCTGCAGTTCAGCAGGGCAGAACGCTAGGCTCTCTCAGGACCTCTGCGCTCTTGAGAAGTGGGGGAAATCCCTGCTGTCATACCCAGAGTATCAAATCTGAAAGGGGCGAAAACATGAGGCAAATCAAAAGCTTGACTTGAAAACTGGCTAACTGAAGGCACATTTGGGCATATGAACTGAAGGCCACGCTGCAGAAGGGGCGAGGAGGACGGGGATTAGTGCAGGAGCTGTGTATGGACAGCAGGGCTGGCCAAACAGCTGCTCCTTTCAAAGGTAGCCGTGATTGACGCTGGGGAAATGCTCTCTCTTCAACCCACTTCTACCTGCCCACTTGAAATTTAGAGCAGTCAGAGCTGCCTAACCAGAGTATCTCTCCCTCCTTCTGCTCAAAGCCAATGGTTTCCTGCAGGTCGCCTAAGCACTGCAGGTCTCTGCAGAGCCACGCGCTCCAGGCTTCCAGCCTGGCAGGTAACATACGGTGCCGTGAAATCACTCGCTTCCCTTCTCCTTGCTCTGGCTTTCTGGCTCTCCCAGATGCAACACCTTCCTTTGATGCTCAGCACTAGAAGCAATTTTTTCTGATCCTGACTCGAGCGCATGTTCGAGCAAAGCTTCCAGGGATGGGAAGGGAGCCGCTGGCACGCATTCCGCAGCGCACTGCAGCACTGCTGCCCGCTTGCTTTATCAAGTCACAGGCTTCGCAGATCTCCTGCCACCCTGGGTGAGCAGCAGTCATTTGCAGTTCCGCACAGTAGAGCCCACATGTTTTGGGCCACAAAAGACCTTCAGAAAACAGCCTAAACCCCATCTTCTCTTTGCCTGATGCAAATTGGACATGAAGTGTAACAGCTAGGGTTTCTGAACAGTCAAACCCTAACTGAAATAATTTGCGATTTTTTAAAATTCCACAGTTATTATCTGGACACTTCTTCTAGTTTAGCAATATTGCAGCATTTTCCTTAGCTGTCATTTAAAAAAAAAAAAAAGTATCAAGGTTTCCCAGTTTTTGCTGTCTAGAATCACTGCTCCACTGTAAGAGACGGCACTGCCCCACGTACTCCTGGCAGAAATACAAAGGCGCTGTTGTAGCGTACTGAACCAACACCATAAAAGCCAGTATAGACAAAGTCAACATGGGGAGGCTTCTAATGTCATTAAGTTCAACATTTGTGAGGTTCTTGTAAGTCAAATTTTGCTTCTGAAATGAGACTTGGAGAGCAAGACTCTTTGCAGACAGGAAAACTCAGAAGGCTTTTAGCCCACCTTGCTGCATTTTTTGTGGAATGCACTGAGTATGGGCTATGATATTGCTGCCTGTAACAAAGTGTTGCACACTTCAGAAAAAGAAGTAAACTGATTTTCATTAAAGGCTTCATAAAGTGACCATAATCAACATGTAGATGTATGAATACAGAGGTACCATGCAAGCCATATGCTTTCAAAAGTTTTCAACATCTTCAGAAGTACAATAACAATTCTCATCTTGAAGTAACACAATACACCTTTGTGGTTTTTTTGTCAAAAACTTGTTAAAAAGAGCATTCCTTTGCTTACTACACATATGTTCAGATTATTTCATACCTGACTAATGGTCTTTTCCATCTGTACCAAACCCAAGTTGGGGAGAGTGCTTTTAATAAAATCAACAATAGTTTCTAGGTTTTCATGCTGCAGAATCAAGGGCTTGTGACTTCCCAAAAGGCTTAAAGCCACTTTAAATATAGCCTCTGATCCCTGAAGAAAGAGCATGTCTGCAAAAACAAAGAAAAAACAGAGTACATCAAGAAAGCACATCTTTTGACAAGAATATTAAAACAGTAAAATGTCCAAGGATAACAACTTCTAATAGGAGTGATCTAGAGGCTAGATATCCTGTGCTAGACATGTGCTTTTCTTACTGTGGTTATGGCTTTAGAAGTTTTGTGGGATCAAGTTTATGACTGTGAATAGCACACTTGACTAACACAATCAATTATTAATTTGTTTAGTGAGTTTTCATCCAAAAAATCCAATTAAAGTTAAGCTAACTACACAATAAACCAGGTAGTCGAGTTTGTCAGCGTTGCCACTGTTTTGTGCATGTACTGGTTTTGTGGGCCTTTTCCCTTTGAGGTGTTTATGGGAATCTGAATAGAATTCTAATCCCAATGCCATTTAAAAATCCTAATACAACAGACAAAAACTACACCTAAAGACACAACTGAAGATCTGAAGTTCTGTTCTTTTTTTATCTGGTGGAGAAAGCTACAAATTCTCAGTTAATACAACATTGAGCACATGACGCTAAATGCGCACTTTCCATTAGCCTCAAGTTTCATGTGCTTATTTTTAGTATGTCTCAACCACTTATGTTAATATTCTAACAACTACATTAATAACTACCTTGAAATCTTAGTAATACAGCTTAAATGTTAATATTGCAGGTGGCCCTGCAATGACAGCTCCTGGCATACATTCAAGCACACCGAAACCACAGTATATGGTGACCTTTCAATGCAACTTCCTTTCTTTTCTTTTCCTTTACAAATTGCCTATGTCTTTATACAGGAAAGAAATAGAAGATTGCAATGAAAGCATCAGACAAGAAACCCATCTTCACAAACCCATCTGTCCACAGCATAAACATCATTGCCCTGCTTTTGACTTTCCTGCTACCGTAACTCAATATCTGCTGCTGGTTTTATTGAGGGATTTGCTACAGGCAAAAGCATCTAATGCGTGAAACAATACCGATGGAGGTGGAAAAGGAAGAGAAGATACTGTGGGTTTATTCCATATTTCCTAAATGTATTTTTATTTTTAAAGACCTTCTCTCTTGTTCTTTCCCTTCTTTGTATCCAAAGCTGTGAGTCACAATCACTAACAAAGAAGCACAATGACACCAAATAAATAGTATGTCTTAATGACTAAAAAAAAAAAAAAAGAATAAAGAGAGAAAAAAACACCACACAGTAAGGGAAAGAACCGCTAGCAAAACCACAGGTATCCCTGATGTAGTAAAGAACACATGAAAACACTGGCTAACTGCCTTTCTTAGTAAAAAAACCCTCTCTTTCCAAATGTATCAGAATGAAAATCCCCCTTGCGCTCTCTTGCCTATAGTGTTGAAGCCATAAGTCATTTCACTTCCCTCTCTCTCTCTGAGAAAGAAAAGCACAAGTAATAACTAACCATAAACCTTGCACTTTGCTGCCATTTGTCCTAATAGCGGTGTAAAGATTTTCAACCCTGATTCAATGTGAAGTCTGAAGGCAGGGATAATTGAAAAGTGGTAACAGAGTAAGCATCTTCCTCAATTCTCCAGTGAAACTGAAAGCTAGGGGAAAATGCTTTATTGGGAAAGTATTTATTAGGACAAGGAATGCTGAAGAACAGCTAGGAAACACAAAGTGAAAAAAAGAGAGCTGAAAATAATGCGTATTTATGATTCAGCACCTGCCCCATAAAGACATTGAGATTAACTCAAGGTGACCTATAAGTTGTTAATGAATGTCTGTATGAGCTGAGCTGGTAATATACAGCTGAAATCCCTCTCTTATTTAGAATAGCAAGTACTTAACAAAGACCTGTTTGTTATCCACTCCCCACGCTTCCCGTTAAGTGGGCTGCCAGCCAACAACAGTACAGTGAAGGTACCCAAATTAAGGTCAGCCTGACTGGCAGCCTACAGGATTAAAAAAATCAAGTTTTATCTACAATCTTGAAACAAAATAAACACTATTCTACCAAGTCTTCTCCATTAATAAGTAAATAGGGGTATTAAAGAACACATCTTTGTTAACACTGTATTTTCATTAGATCCCGCTCAGGAGAAGTGTTGAAAGTTTGGACAGATAAGTAAAAAGTTAAAAGGAGTTTTGTTATTTGACTCCTAAAACACTCTTTGGGTTAACATCTTTCTAGCCCGCTTCTTTTACATAGTGCTTGTAAGATGCTCGCAAAAAGTACACTCTATGGAAATCTAAAGGAAGCGGCCTGTGACAATTATATTCTTAAATAGCAGTGGGGCTTCAAAGATCAAGGGTTCAGAGACACCGTGTTAGAACATGGCAGTGTTATCTTACACTAGGAACCGATAGATGAGTTACTTCAACATTAAAAGGCAACATTCTTTCATCCCGAGGGTTGTAATAAGCCAGCAATGAAAAAGTACATATATCCTGCAAAATCGTGTGAACACATGGGTCGGAAGTGATCGGATCCTAACCCGCCGTGCCAACGACAGTCACTAGCAAAGTGACAGGTCTGGCCTTTTTTAGGTTTATAGCTGTGTTTCAGAGTCTTTAGCATGGGTGAAGATGAGATTTTACTTTCTAATGTAAAAAAAAGTCCAATGTTCTCAATTTATGTAGTTCCAGTAAACACTGTTTTAAGGAAATTACTAAATACTTTGAAACATTAAAAACTGCAAGTGTTGGTCACGTTGGACTTCCTCTCTAAAAATCATCAGAGATTTTTAAGAGGTGACAGGTTCAGTCATACATACTATTCTGACCTAAAATCAGTCCTGTCAAGATCAGGTGTTTATGCCTTCTGTTCTAACGCAAAATCTTTGCTTTCCAAAGCCCTACAATCCTCCAATGACAGACAAAATACTAATCTGTGTATTAAGGCAGAAATCCAAATATACTGAATGCACAAGGCACTTATAATTGTCCAATTCCAAGACTCTTACGTACAATACTCTGAATGATTAAGAATAACTGAAAGATGAACTGATTATAAACTCGGTATATGACACTCGCATACAGCACTTCATTTAATTCCTAGATATTATTACTGTCAGCTAGATACTTGTCGATGTACATTAGCCTACTTTGAACTGTTCCAGAAAAAAAAAAATAAAAAAAGTCATTTTCCTTGGAGCATCTTATGCTAATCACAGGACATAGTCCTACTTAGCTATACACCATCCTTTTCCACCACGCTTTCTTCTAGCACTACTTTTGGCATGTCCTTAAACAGAAACAGCACAGGATCCTTGTTGGCTCTTCTTGGAATCTATATTCATTATTTGTTATTTTGGTAGATGAGACTATAATTTTTTAAGTCAAGGAAGTGTTGATATTAATACCCTAATAAATAATTGCTTCATTATATCTCTTAAGTGAGACTGACTAAGGAAAATGAAAATGGCTTCTCGTTAGAAGATAGGAATAGGGGGGAAAGCTCCAATCTGCCCTGTTCATCATGGACAATCTAGTACCACATGATGAAATTGAAAAACAAACAACTGAAAAGGAAGTAAAGCATTTTCTCAAATACCGAACAATTAATCTATGAAATATCCATCCGTAAGATAGCATCAAGATAAGTTCTTAATTGGAATTTAATTTAAAAAGAGAACTTTACTTCTGCAGATTCTAAAAATAGGTAACAGAAGTGACTTTAGAGCCTTAACTCCATATGCTTCCAAACATTTTTAGAAAGTGAGATTATGAGTTATATTGTAAGGGTAAGAAACATCCATTTAAAAGCCCTATGTTTCTGCAGGGTAAATCCATGATTAAACTGTAAAGGCCATCTCCGTGTTTTAAAAACATAATCCTCAAAACAATTTTCTGCTGACACTGTTGGAGACAATGATAACGGAGTAAATGGATATATTTCTCAGATGATGTCTTTGCTACACCTCTCTTCAGCTTGAAACTAACTAACTGTTGGTGTTGAAGTGCCACTATCATAACCCCATGCTTTCAGGGCATCAAATTTTACATCCTCTCTACAGGCTGTTACAGGGTGGGAAAAGGCAACAATGAGGATGAAAAGACAGGACAGTTTGGGACTGTCATATGCTTTCCTCCTCTCTCTCTCTGTTTTACTATAAATACTACATGCTCTGTAAGATGATCTCTGTTGTTCTTGTTCTTCCGTTCATCAATACTAAGTAAAATATTTCTACTGGGTGTCTGAAATAGGTTGGATAAAAATGCTGTTCCTAATAACAGGATTCCGAATATAAGGCTTTAAAAAGAACAGATAGAAGTTTTATGAAAAATTACCAAACACTCTGGCTACAAATCCGAGGGGAAACTGGGAGGCAAACATGGTGAGAAACCAGGGAGCAGCATAGAGGCTAGGGCCAATCTCATGTTCCTCTAGGTGGTTGTAGAGATCTCGATGGTAGTCATGAAGAAGTCGAGACAGTTGATACATCTGGATCTGCATGGAATAAGAATACAGAGACTAAAGATAAACATGTTTTAACACTCATAATAGCAAAATCCATGCTTCACTCTCTTATTAGAAACAGTGAAAAATATTTGTTAATTGATGTTTGGACAGAATTATGTAAAGAAAAGAAATACTCAGAAGCCACCTAAAAGACAGGTGACCAGGACAGGTCATCTGTGAGCCTGCGACGGGCTCATTTTCAGGGTCATTTGAACTTCACACAACATGTAACAGAATTCTTCCCATTTATGGTTTTCATAGTTTCCCCATTTTTGAGAACTGAATTTAAGCTCCAGTCCAGACTTTAACAATGCTATCCATATTGCATTATTATGATTTACCATTAGCATACTTTTATTAGAAAAATCGAAATCATACCTGTAAAATTGTCATGTCAGGACGATATTGCTTTCTCAGGCCTATGTCAAACATGAGAAACTTCAGCATTTTAAAAGCATCTTCTTCACTCATATGAAGTAGTAAAACTCCTGCTACAAAACTAAGGCCCTGGCAATATCCTACTTCTTGGTCCAGAAGCGAATAGGCCTTCAAAATATTGTAGAGTGACAGCTGCCCAGCTCCCAGCTGTGCTGAGAAGTACGGATGTGTTGGAAATGTGCGCCCTGTGAAAACAGCTGAAGTTAGCAACTTAAACTAAAAAAAACCCAAACCAACCAACCCTCGCATCTTATCACATTAAAGAGTCTTTCAAAAAGGTAGATTCTTTTGGAAGGTAGATTCTGAGTCAACTCACAGAAAGACCAAACGAAAGCTAACAATAACTTTTATACTCCACTACTGTTTTGTTAGAGTAGTTGCAAAATTAATTTAGAAATTGTCAGGGGGATGGGGACAATCTGTTGTTTGGAACAGCTGAGCAACTGGTTCTTAAGACTGGCCCTTGATCAGTTTGTTAAAGAGCTTATAGGAGCTGGTTGCCTATAATAGCAGGAGACTCAATTCAGTGGCTCGACAAGTCACGCAGTCCTCTTTTCTTGATTAAAAAGTGTTAGGTTTTAGACAACTACTAGGACCCAGGCACAGACTTAGAACATCTGAGCTCTCTGGTTTGGTGCCCTTCCTTTTTCCTTCTTGTCTTTTTTTTCTCCAGTAAATGTGTCTCATCACCTCCCTCCTTGCCTTGGTCCCTCCCAGTCTATGGGTCCTTCCTCCTTTCCTGCAGCATGAAGCTCACTCTTCCATGAGCGGATCCAGTCCACTAACCTGGCAGAAAAATCTCCTTTTACATGGGGTCAGTTGTTCTGCCCTGTCGCGCACCAGCACAAGCAACAAGCGCTTGGAGAATGGGAGTCGGTCGTTGGAGCAAAACTTTTTCTTGGTAGCAATGGGTTTGGACCTATTCCCCACATCTCTTTACATCCCAGACTAAGGTAAACAATACTAATTGTAGAGCTGTAGGGAGCACAACTGAGCCATTTCCAGTGCTTCAGTTCTAGAATAAGATGATGATTCCACCCCAGACTGGCTTATCCGTAAACTTTCATACAGAGCTGGGACCCACGTGTCCTTAAACCAAACTAATCCAACTAGATAACTTACACAATGAGTTTACCCACAATATTTACTCAAGTGAGGTATAAACTCAATTTGTCTTTTTTTCTGTAGCCCTTACAATACCAGGAATTGTGTAGCTATATATGTGCTATGATATATGCTATATACATATATGAGAGTGCAGCGAACGGAGGCAGTCAACAGACACAGCACTTCGTGCTTCGCTTCTGGGCTTTGCTTCTTTGAGCTCTTCAGCATCTGGATACTATGTCCAGGATTGCCATGGGACCCCTGGGCACGAGAAGGTCCTGCTGGTAAGGCTGAGGCTGTGGTAAGGGTAGCCCTGGCAGCTTCTAACCAACCCTTGTCAGCTGCCCTTGGTGACAGGGTGCCTGTAGTCTTTGTTCTAGCTGATCCCTGATTAGAGACGGTCATTAACGACCTGGACAATGGGGCAGAGCACACCCTCAGCAAGTTTGCAGACGATACAAAGCTGGAAGGAGTGGCAGGTATACCAGAGGGTCATGCTGCCATTCTGAAGGATGTCAGTAGGCTGGAGAAATGGGCTGACAGGAACCTTATGAAGTTCAACAAAGGGAAGTGGAAAAATCCTGCACCTAGGAAGAAACAACCCCATGCACCAGTACATGCTGGGGGCCACCCTGCTGGAAAGTAAGCTTCACAGAAAAGGACCTGGGGGTCCTGGTGTCACCAAGTTTAATGTGAGCCAGCAACGTGTCCTGGCAGCAAAGGCAGCTAATGGCATCCTGGGCTGCATTAGGCAGAACATTTCCAGCAAGTTGAGAGAGGTGATCCTTCCCCTCTACTCAGCACTGATGAGGCCACACCTGGAGTGTTGTGTCCAGTTCTGGGCTGCCCAGTACCTGAGAGATATGGACATACTGCAGAGCCAGCAAAGGGCCACTATGATGATGAAGGGACTGGAGCATCTCTCCTATAAAGAAAGGCTTAGAGACCTGGGACTGCTCAGCCTGGAGAAGAAAAGGCTTGAGGGATCTTATCGATGTGCACAAATAGCCAGTGGGAGGGAACGAAGAGGAGGGAGCCAGGCTCTTCTCAGTAGTGCCCACGGACAAGACAAGAGGCAACGGGCACCAACTGAAATACAGGAAATTCCACCTAATGTAACAAAAACACCTTTTTTTTTTTTTATGAGTGGCCAGACACTGACACAGGCTACCCAGAAAGGTTGCAGAGTCTCCATCTATGGATATAATCAAAATCCGAGCAAACATTGTCCTGGGCAACCTGCTTTAGATGACCCTGTTTTGAACAGGGGTGCTGCTGGACAAGAGGATCTCAAGAGCTTCCTTCCAACCTCAACCACTCCGTGATTCTGTGAAGCAGAGACATTAAAGGCTTCGCTTTTACGATTATTTTTTTTCCCCAAAAACTTTTCCAAAAGGGAGTATTTTCATTTCTAGGAAAAAAACCCCCTCCACCTATCAATTTCTCCTGTAAAATACCTCAACAGAGAAGAAATTTGAATACTTCTTTTGTTCTAGTATTAAGTGGAGCTTGTTTTTCAGTTGCCCACTTGTTAAATACCACCCCACCCTTTAGCTCCTGGAATGCCACTCTGCTGCCAGGTAAGAGCAGAGCTCCCATTTCAAGACGACAAAGCCTGGGGCACAATCCTTCTGCCATCTGGTAGCTGCTCTAGCCTGTCACATGGGACACTGGCATTCAGTTCCTGAGCAGCTCTCCCCTGGCCAGGCTGTCACAGAGTTAAACGTTACAGAAGAAATATTTCTAGCTTGCGAATGAGAAGGAGCTTGTGTTCCTTTGCAAAGGAATCCTCTGCCTGAATGACAAGTTATTACAGCACAGTCTAAAGGCAGACCTGTACTGCCTCACGCACACAGCAAGGCTCCTTTCATGCAAGTCACGAAGAAAAGTTACAAGCTGAACAAGAATAAAAATGCAAAGAAGTTCCAAAAAAACCAATAAATGGAGGAGGAGCAGAACCACAAGCCAGTTTGCTTCTGAGTACCCTGGTGATGACTTAACTAAGAATTTTAGCTTTTACGTAGGAGCAAACAACTCCTGGCCCTGCTGAAAAGAGACTCTAAATGAACTGTGATACCTCAAGAGCACTAGAATGAGAAGGTAAGTACCTACAACTTTATTTTTGAAATGTAATAAAACATAACATGATTTTCTAATGTGTTCAGAAAACACTCAGTGATGAGTACAGTGGTTTCCTGCACTGATAGCATCTGGAAGTCAGTTTACCCTACCTTTTTGAGAGAAGAACACATTTACTGAACATGACTTTGGTGTTCAGGAACTGAAATCCACAGTGACTGCAGTGGTCACAAAAGGAAATAAACAGAAAAGCCTTCAGGGAATTGTGGCTTTGTTCTTGTCCACGTATTAATTAGCACTGCGATATGTAAACTGGGCCAGGAAAGTGGCTGCTGTACCTTACCTCCGCATCTAGATGCACACTGCTGCCCTCATTCTCAAGAAGCACTATTTACAGCTAAAGATGCACTGATTCAAGTGCATAAGTGCAATGCTATTATGGCTTTGGCTCCTATGGTATTTGCAAGACCTCTTCAGCTTAATTTGGGAAAGCTTTTTAAATATTATAACCACATGTTGCAGGAACCTAGGTTTTTCTCTCAAGGGAGAAATACATGCTTTCAGAAGGATTCTTAAAGGTTTAAGAGAAAACATGTCCGATAGCCTGAAGGAACACAAGTCAGAACATGCAAATTCCTTCCAGCTGCCTATCCAGTTATGCTGTCTATGCTGCGCAGCACTACTCTATTTCAATGTGAATTACTAGGAAACTAGGAAGTCTTCAGCTTCCTAGTTTCATCTTACTAAAATAATAAGGCCCAATCCTTCCCTCAGCTAATGGGCTAGCAAATAGCTCCCCGGCAAAAACAACACGTTGCATGAAAACCACCATGAAGTTACCAATTTGCCAACACACGCAGTGATTTGTTTCTACAAGCAGAGCACATGGCTAAGATGAGAAAGTATTTGTGTGCAGAACCAGGCAGAAAACATGAAGAGCTTACCGAGCGCCGGCAAGCCTCAGTCTGCTGTGGGAGCCAACCAAACCCAGACAGATTGTGCTCCCTACTGTCCAGGCGTTGTCACACACAGCTCTCCTCTGCTGATGGTGTTCAGTTCACTAACCCTGCACAAAACTAACCACCCCTTACTGTGAGGCACTTCAGAATCCCAGTGTTCATTGTCAGGGATATCAACACCAGGTATGCCGACTTGACTGGGAGGTACTTGCTAGCGAAGACCTTAAAACCATCTGGGAGCAGCAGCGACCAGAGACAGTAACAATGGTTAATACTGATCCACACCTTACAGAACATAATGACTTTTGGTCTTATTACATGTTTTTGGGCTTCGTCATCATCTTAGTCTAGCAGTGGCAAGAGTCAACCAATGAAACACAATCTCACACAAGGAAACTAAAAGTGATACAGGAAGAGGATCAGGAAGAGTAAAAGGAAGCGTTAAGAATGGCACAATTTTTTTAAAGCTATATGAAGACTGCTCTTTTACAATTACCTGGGGCAATCTCTTCTGCTCCTACGCTAAAACAATCATTTAATTCCATTTAGATTTTCTTTCTCATGTTTTTTCTAGTATTAGAAGGAAACTTTTTGAGCTCTGAACAATCACATGAGTGAAAATGGAAAGCTCTACTCAAGATGACCAAAAATCTGGCTGAAGCTCACCTATCAGTCACTTTAAATTTAAAAGCCTTGGTTCCTAACCTCTGTCTACTAAACTCAAACAGTATATGTGCCTCCACAGACCAATTTGCTGTCCCTAAATCAGGAGCCAGCTACTGTTTGAAATTAGGCAGTGACTTAGATGTGAATAACCTGCCTTAAAAAGAGCCTTTTTTGTTACTATTAAAAAGACCTTCCATAATTGTTTTAATACAAGTAAAGATACCAACTGCTAGCAACTATCCATTAAAAAAAGAAAAGAAAAAACAAAAAAAGCAAAACTTCTGCATTATTTCAAGTAGAAGTGTTTAACAGAGACAGCAAACACTGAACATCACAAATGAATAGCACATTATTCAACAGTACACATTTAAATATTGACTTCCTTTCTTGACAATTTGTATTCCACGGGCCTGTAGAGTTCACTGTCAATATCTGATATACAGATTCATTACAATCACATCTAGCAAGCTGTTATTAACACATGTCCAAAGACCTTTGCGCTTGAAATGCAGATTTTTCATTTTCATATGATGTCAAGTAATAGTTCTCACTTATACCAGATTAAAAGCAGCTCTTACTAACAACCTGTTATTAAATGGTGACATGCCTTTTGTGTGTTACTTTCTTTTAATTCTCTTCCAGAGATCATAAGCCGCTTATTTTAATTTCAGACCTATACTGTACTTACCAAGGTCAATAAGTATTGCATGTTGCTGGGAAGTTAGTTGTTTTAGGAGCTCTTTATAAGGTGTGTCCTTTGGTGGTTGTTTACTTGGAAACTGATGTTTAAGATGGTATTGCTCTGCTAGAAACTTCCAGATCTCCCCACGGTGGTGACGTGGTACTCCTGGGAGAAGTCAGTCGTTAAAACAGTAATTTGTACGCATACTTAGGGTTCAGCTATAGTTGAGCTAACAGGATTGAGGAACTGAAGATCCATATCTGCTAGATACGCAAGCAGATCCATATCTGCTATCTCCAGTAGACCATAGAAGCAGATCAAACTATAGTGCTTATACTTCCTCAACCAATAAAAGACATCGGCATCTGAACAGGAGAGATTTAAGGCACAAACAGGGTAAGCTGCCTAAGTCTATGGTTCCCACTTACATCCAGTCTGAGAAGTACTAGAAGAGGCAGCAAAAATTGCAACACTTATCTCTGAAAAGTTATACGCTTATCCCATTTTTCCATGTAAAGTACACAATAAAGCACTGCAATGGAACTAATTAACATTTTTCACTAATACAGCACTGACACTGTTGTTAGGAGTAAGTTTTAGGAGGGTAGGGTGCACACATACCAGAAATATAAACAAGTACAAATGAGATGTGATCCAGTGACTACAACAGAAGGCAGATAATCTGAAAGCAAGTACTGTATTTCCAGTTTTGCTATTGGTTTGCTGAATGATTGGTACACATAAAAATGTTTTAAAGCTTGAATTTCTTTCTATACAGAAAGGCATGACACTACTTAACTATTTCATATAGGTAATGGTAGCCTTCATTTGTATCTATAGGCAAAACTCTGAAAGTAACAGAAAGGTTATTGTTACATGCACACTTTATTCAGCACAAGACTGGTACTATGAAATCATCCACACAAGAAATTAATACACTATTCTTTGGGAAAGTATTGTATTTAATCCATGAGGTACTGGAACCAGATATTACAGTGTGAAGTAACTTAGAGCTTAAATTTTTTTGGACTGCTTTTTTCTTTTGGTATATATTAACCTATGGATGACAATAAAAATAGGAGAAATCAAAGTTAACTCAAGCATACAACTTGCATGGAAAGAAAACAAAACATATTAGAGCAATTTCACTGCCTTCTCTCATATAAACATGAAAGGATATGAATTTATCTCTGCAATACTTACTTTTACTACACTATCATAATACAGATTATGCTTGAAAATGAAATTCTAGTAGAAATGTATAATATTTGAATGCACATCACAAGTGTATTTAGAGAATGTTTCTGTAAATTACTTTAGGGAACTTAAACCCAATTATCAGAAAAGTTTCCAACATGGAACAATGAGGGAAAGTGCTGTTTCAGACACTGAATGAACCAGGTTCTCCTCTTCAGATACACATCCAAAATCCCATTAGCTTCACTGAGGTTGAATGTGTCACATAGAAGAACTGGCCTAATAGTGCACATTTATAGCTGCAAAATTACAAATGAACTAAAATTCCATTTAAGGAAGTAGTCTGATATTAAATTTATCTCTGTATGCTGCATCATACATGTAAAATAAAGCGTTTAGTTTTATTACTTCCTGAATGAAAGATGCACTATATTTAAACTTCTACTACAGTGTACATTATAGGTCAACACTATATATTTGT
The DNA here is from genome assembly GCA_013398295.1 of Chionis minor. Taxonomy (NCBI): domain Eukaryota; kingdom Metazoa; phylum Chordata; class Aves; order Charadriiformes; family Chionidae; genus Chionis; species Chionis minor. The sequence goes on from VZSF01005414.1 coordinate 97,889, forward strand.
TATTCTAATTTAAGCCCCATGCTTTTTGAGGCCTGCATTTCTTACTCGTTTGTCTTGCTTACTCAACTTATTTTTAATGGTTTTGGTCCAAACTAGAACTTGCTAAACTCATTTTAAATGCATGTGTATGAAATTTTACATCACTCTAAGAACTCTAACACAATTGGGCTCTAGAGAGCAGAGCATAGTAAGAGCATCAAGAGCTAGGGATAATTTCCCCATCTACTGGCTACTTGTATGTGCTTCTTATCAGCAATCCACTAAGCAGGGCTTTATTTAACTATTTACTTGTTTTGCATCACTCCAAATTTTTAAGTTTTATTTTGAACACAGGCCAGCATCACTGGACTATCAATAGAAACCAAGTTTTTCTCATGCTCAAATATTGACTGGAGAGAGCCCTTTGCCTACATGAACAGAAGGAAAGCTGTGGTGGTGAGTCCCTACTCTGCAGAGATTTGTGCTTGGGGTATTTGATAATGTTAAAAATCTAGACTTACCTAGTCATCTTAAATGGACAATTTAGTTTAACTTGTTTGAATAATCACACGCAGGCAGGTGCAATATTTAAAATATTAAACTTCTGGTAGTGCTGAATCCTTTACACGTTGGAAAGCTTTGTACATAACTGTGAAAAGCTCCTTGGAGTAGCCATGGTCACCATCAGCTACATAAGGCACGCAGCATAAGGCCTTTGGGTCCAACCACAGCACAAATAACATGAGTAATAATCCAGTTTCTGAGAACATGTGAAAAACATCCTCAGGTTACATTCCTTCTGAGGCAGGGGAGAGAAGGGCTGGTTGCTCTGCCCTGCAGCTGTGAGGAAGACTATAAGTGCTGTTTGCAGGCACAATGCATTGTTGAACTCAGGAAAAAAAAGGCAGCTCTACAAAGATATTCATGTATACTGTTCGTATACACACATATTACCCAGGCGGGAACAGACAATGTCCAGATAAGAGCACAGTTTCTTCAGTTATTTACAGAGTAATTTCTTTGACATTATCCAGGCTTTTTTCCTTTAATTATAACTTGTAATTTGTAAAATCAAATTGCAACACATTCAAAAATGAACACCAAGGACTGTAACTCCAGTAATACAACAGCAGCTGCTGCTGAACGGGACTGTTACTTGCATGTGCATAACCACGAAGATACCAAACATCAGTAATTATTTAGGCAGCAACTTGAGGAACAGCTCTAGTGAGCTGTTATAAAGAGTGGTTAAGAGGTCACCCTATTCCCTTTCTAATACAATTTACATGCATTTCAACAACTCAAAAATAACAAACTGTGCTTACCTTGCCCAACAGCGGAGTGTATTTTTTCCACATCAAATTTAACCTTTGACCTTCCAGGTGTACTCAACATTTTTTCCCAAATCAAAGTTACATCTTTTAAGCATGGTGTGATTTCTTCATAGTCAAGTTTCAGACGCCTGTTCTGCAAATTGTTTTCTGAAGCTAGGAAGTGATATCATGAATGCACCAGTTAATATTGTTTAGTATTTGTAAAATGGATTAATTTAACTTAGAACTTCATCATGCAATCCACCTAAAATTAAACCCTATTAATTCTGAAACATTACATCTATATTGCTGTAATTGCTGTGTGCTTTGGTTATTGTTACTTTGGGGTTTTTTTAATTGGGTTTTTTTTGTTTTGGTTTTGGGTTTTTTTACGGTATTATATGTAATATTAAATGCATTTGGCCTGTTAAATTAAGTTCCTTACATCTAGTCAACTCTTAAATCGGAAGAAACATGAGAGATAACAACTAATGAAATAAACACAAGATAAAAAAAATTAGCACAGAAGATGTACACCAAATAAAAATCAAAGACAATATAGTAATCTATTTCTTATGTTATAAAGCTCCATAATAGTAATGACAAAATAAAAGAATTACTTTAAAGGAGATGATTCACATGTTGGTTTTTATAGACCACATAAAAAAAAGAAAGTTCAGATATAGAATATCATAACCCTGAACAAAAAGTAGGACCATAAACACTATATATACATAAGGGTCTCTTAAAGTCTTCACTGAAGAAATCGGAACACGGGTCAATGCATAACTCAGTCTTAAATAAGACATTTTAGATCATCAGAGCTCCAGGAACAAAGACGCATTGTAGTATTGGCGATTTTCTCAGATTACAATTTATAAGAATGTTGTGCTCTGTCGTCAAGCGTTATCTATACGGGATTAAAAAAATAATCAATAGTTGGGAAAACATCAAAGGGCCATGGCAAAAATGAAAATTAATTCTGTAGCTGAGTGTTAATCACAAAGTTTAGAAGTGGAGTGAGACTTTCAAAGGGACACCTAGCAAAGCTTTTAAGGTTTGTTTCTGTGGGGGTGTTTTAGTGCTAGGAATTACCGGAAAAAAAGGATTTATTAATGGCATTCATATAAGCTAAATAATAAAGCACCTTTTGGGACAGTGGGTGAATTCGTGCCAATCACAAGACTGAAAAAACAGAAGAGGTCTTTCAGCTCAGATGGAGAAAAAAGGTGCAGTGCAGATGAGAGAAATATGTCAGAGATCGACTTCTAAAAGGCACGAAATGCTCAAAGAAAATGCTGTAAGGATACTGAGACGAAGCTATAAAGAAACCACTAAGGAGTGAAACAGACTGTGGTAAGTCTACGAAGAATTTAACAAAATGGGTATTTCAATTTTTTAAGTGGGCTGTAATGTAGCTGAGGATTCAACACACCTACTTGCAGGACAAGAGTCCAGGGATACAGTCAGCAGGTCTCTGCTTGTGAAAATGAGCAGAACACAGGTTCAAGAAGCATAAATGACTGAAAGGTTCTATAGTATTAAACAAAAATTAAAAGATACTGCTCCTCAGTAACACCCATCAAGCAAACTACAGATAACATGATTTGCAACCATGTTTATAAAATAGCATATCATGAAGTGCCCATGATTTTTAATTATGTTGCCGTGATGTAGTCACAGTATTTCATTGTGGTGATGACGCATTACTGTAATGCTAACAAGATACTCTCATTTTGAGGATGTTCTGCCACACATCATAAGCCTACTGCTACTTCTGATGATTTCACAGTATGAACTCACCAAAATCACACTCTTATGGGTTCCAGTCTCGAGATAATCTATGTTAAAAGGACATTATATCTTCTTAGTTTAACTCTGCATCGTTTGTATGTTCAACTTGCTTATATAAATTTACTAAACAGTTAAAAATAATCTGAAATTTACACGGTCCCTAATAACACTAAAATAGCCAACACAACTAAGCTCATCTTGTACTGAGATTTATATCTGCAAATAAGGTTTTTTAGATTACCAAATTCTGAGAGCTGCAAGGAATTAGCTTGTCCTGTACTCCCACTGCCTAAAACAAGATTCTAGATTTTAAAAGTGGAAAAAGAGAAGAACTGTTTATATTTGGTAAGTGTCCACCTTACCTCCCTATCCTGTAGTTGCTTTCACATGTGAATGATTTAATTCAGTGAGGTTATTCATGTGAGTTATGATGTTACTTAAGTGTTTTCAAGATCTGGACCTCATAGTATTTCCTTTTGACATTTTCTAATGTAGATTTTGATTGTTCTCTTCAAAGTAGTACATTTCATTTTAAAACATGACTTTGGCTGCATGTGTACCAACACACATTTTATCCACCCTGATACAGACAGGGTGGATTTTACTCCTTAGATTTTATTTTATTCCTAGTTTCTTGTTGCTTTTGATTTTTCCCTGTAGATTATATTCAGTGTTTAACCATAGACTCATATAAGCACAAGCACTGATGGTTTTATTACAGCCCTGTGTCCACATGAAAGTGATTCTGTGTATCTAAAGTCTTTGTCAACTTCTTCACATTTTCTTCAGGTCAAATACAACATATGTATATATTAGACTATTAAAAAAACCTTAAAACACAGGTGACATTGTATGAAGATAACTTAAAAATGGCAGTTAAATGTCAGCTTATATGAAAACAAACTCCGAGAAATCTTTGAATGTTCCGCCTTTTGCAAAGAAGTGTCTTCTGGTGCTTGGTAACTTTTCAGTCTTTTCTGCTTTATTCAGTCATCTTATACCACGTGCACAAGCATGACAATGGGAGTAACATGCAAGGACTGAGGAGAATATGCCTTGATAAAGGCAAGCTTATTTAGATACTGACACTACCCAACTCCCAGTATCACACTTGAGCATTATCAGTAAAGATGTAACATACCGTACATTTAATTTTAATATTCTTTTCAGTATTAAACAGTAGTACTCTGAGAATTATTACTGCCTGTAAAATATTTATTTTTACTTCCCAGAGACAAAAGAATCAGAACACGTGGCATTATATTACAAAGCTGCACTCACTGCAGCACAGTCATCTGTTTTTTCAAGTACTGTCTCACCATCTGAGCTCTTCATGCAGCAGCCACCTAGAACAACTTCCTTACTGCACAGCCTGGGTCTTCAGTGATGCCAACGTTTGTCTCATTCATTCACTAACTAACTTCAGACATGCTCATCTTAGTGGATTTGTGACAGTTTTGCAATTGTTTCTTTTAGGCAGAAAAAAGTTGAGGCATCTGACTAAACTTGTTAACAATTTTATAGATATTAACGTCCTGCAGTTGCTAAAAACTCGTCTGCAGGCTGTAGATTCAGTTAACTTGAATACAAGAGAACTTAGGAAAAAAATCAGGAGCATAAGTATACAAAATAGAAAAAAAAATATTTCTAAATGCTAGGTCTCATAAAAATTCCAACTTGCACAACGACTTGATAGAAGCTTATTTATAAGAGCACTGCTTTAAGCTGAAGGGATTTTAAAAATCACTGCACTCAGTATCTCTCTCTGCAGATGGTCTTGGCTCCATAGCCAAGGGCGCTGCGTATTGGGTATCCATTGCCATATTTTATTTTACTGGATTAGCAAGTACATTTGCTGGGAACACGCCTATCACCTGTGGGGTTCTTAGGAAATTCAGGACCAGGTGTTCTTCAGATATCAAGGTTGAAATAGGACAGCTATAGTACTAGGAACAAACACCTACAGGTGGGCTAAATGTTCTGGGAGGCCATATCCAATGTTCAAGAGAGGTGATTTCTCCTTCCAGCCAGGAATCTCGGCCCAAGTTTAAAGAAGGATTTCATGTTTGGTATACTGACCTTTTCACACGGCTAGGCCCTTTCTCTACACAGTACTTTCTGGAAGACAATCCTTCCCCAAGTTTACACAAAGGCAAAGAATTGCCATTTTCATGCCAGGCACCTCACCCACCCCTTGAGGATCCAGGTGCCTACTTCCTTCCTGAACATCTAAAAACAGCCAGATAAACATTTCTGTCCTCATCATTCATATCTTCAAAGGAGCAGCTCTCAAGGGCAATCACTTGTAATTCTGTATGTAGCTGCTACAATAAAATGTGTATTCTTAATCAGCTGCATTTTATGTGTAAAAATTGCCACCACAACGGATTTGTTGCCGCTATGCATTCAGCCACAGAAAAGTTCTGGTCAAGAACAACCGCAAATTCCGGTTTCTCAAGCTCCTTCTCATCACCCTTCTGACGGATCTAAGTCATTACTACTCCATACAAACCTCGCTCGCACAGCGTGTGTACACAGGCAGCACCCACAGAAGTCCACAACCAGCTCCTTAAGAACTTCAATTCAACTTCAAGACTAGCTAAACAGAACGTTGCAATGACCAATAATTAGGCAATGACCTATGGATGTGAATGTAGAAAAGAACTGAGTTCATGACAGCGATTGTGCTGAATTCCTTGTCAGACCTTCCAGATGTCAGACTCAAAAAACTCAGCCACGGTAAAACTAGGAGTACCAATTAAGATGACGTAAACAAATAATAAAGTGAAGTGATTAAAAAAACTAAATGTAGATTGTAACCTACACAAATTGGAACTGAGGGAGATGCTGCTAAGCTGATTTGCCTGTATGTTCCTCAAACATTTCATTAAGGCTTGGTCCAATCCACTGCCAAGGCCACAGAGCAAACCAAAAGGTGAACTTGTACTGCAGTAGGGTGTAATCAAGAACTTCACCAACCTTGTAACTTCTGGTTTTCTTTCTCCATTCTGAGGAGCAGTATCTGCTGAATAATGGCTTTCTTCCACAACTCACGAAGCTCACGAGGTGTCCGCTTCTTTTCTTCTTTCACTGGCCCAAAGGGGCCATCTTCACACACAGGTTCCAATGGGGATCTCGGAGGAAGTTCTCCCAATTCGGAGTAATCTTTAAAAGACAGAAGCTGTTGTGAACTTCTTAGATTTCATGAACAGGTGAATGAAGAGACATGTCTTTTGTACATATATGCATCCATATCTATATATATAGACGCACACATATATACCTATACAGAAGGTAGCAATACCAAGCAAGGTTTCCCAAATGACAGTTTCAAGCAGATTTACAAACTGCTTCTGAATAAGAATCATACGGGCCAAACCCTGGAACACCTTTTTTTTTTTTCCCCTCTAAGCTGATAAAAACATTGTACCATACAAGACGACCATGGCTTGCTAATTACAGCTTTACAAGGACAGAACTAAAAAGGAAAAGACAAGTTTGAGAAACTGCAGAAATACAACTTACAGCTGAAACCTGGCGTGATACAAATAGCAGATCAAATCAAATATAGCACCCACATAACTTAAAGAATAGTCACTAAACTGTGTTTAACAAAGAAAACACACACCCTTAGCTGCACAAACACACCACCACCTAAGGCCATACAATGGGATGATTACCAGTTCTTAAAGTAAACAGGTAGAAAGGGAGACAGGCACCTAAGACGTGTTTGCTCTCACTTTTAACCATGTCACAACCTTCTGCACTTTTTCTTTTTGCTTCAGCTAGTCTAGCACAAAATGCGTCTTTTTGTCAAGTATGCAAGGTAATTCTGAGAAGACTGAAAACACTACAAAAGCAAGTAAACATTATGTTCACATAAATGTCAGGAAAATTAAAAAAAAAATCTTCTTTTTGGAGAAAGGGTAAACAATATTGGTTTTAATCAAGCTCTCAATATAAGCAGCATAATTTCTCATACTTTGTTTTCTTAATGCCTGCTGCAGTACCACTGAATTTTGTTTTATATAGCTTCTCTGAGGGCTCAATAGTCTTTGATATAACCTGTATCCAGAAGAAAAATTACTCAATTCAAATTCACCATCTTTTAAATTAATGGTCAAGACCACCCATCTCTTCCTACCAAATCCCAAAATGGAAAACGATTGCAACAGCACTTCTCCTTCAGCCACACAGAATGGTTGTGAAACACCTCCCCGAGGAGCTGCGCAGTTTTACATGCAAGAAAATGATTTAAAGAGAATGGTTTCTGTGCAGCACAAACCATTCCCCAGACTCTCCCGCCAAGGACAAGTATATCTGTGCATGCCAGGTCAAACAGCTCCTGCAGAAGGGACACTCCTGGAACAATTATTCAGCACGGTAGCTCAGTGGTCCATTTCTTTATCATTGGCTCACATAGTGATAAAGATTTCGAATTAAACACACACACAAATTACCTCGTTTTTACAAACCCATCAAATAGGAAGGTTTTCACCCCTTCAGAATCTGCTCAGAAAGCTACCGTATATTGACTCACGTGGTTCATATGTAGCTGTGCTTTTCTTGTTTGTTGAAAGGCACTGGCACAACTAAGCTCAGATGACTAAATAAGAATGGAAACCTTCACAGCTGCTGGCTTCTGCTTTTCTAAGTTTTGCCACTGTCAATCTTTCCCTCTCAAAGAGTCAGAGAACAAATAGGGTGGGTTCAAACCCACCTGTTTCCTTGTACAACATTTATTTGGTTATTACCACAGTTAAATACAAGGGCTAAAATATACATATAAAAATAAATGCTAAATAATAATAAAGGTTTAATAAATTAAACCTTTATAAACTTGCACTTTTGATAAAAGTGTGGATGCCCACACTTTGGGTATCTATAGCATTTCAGAGAACAACGAACTTCACGGGAATATGAATTAGACAAAGGACATACTCGACACTTTAATGGCAACTGCCATTTGTTGCAAAGAGAAGTAGGAAAGAGTGACAGAAGTGTTGAAAAATACAGCTGGTTATGAAAAATACCAATACAGTGAAAAAACTATATTATATCCCTTAAAAGAAATTGGGAAAAAAAAAATTTTTTTTTCTTTACAGGTAAATGGAAAGACTTTTGTGGGCTAAGATCTACAATTGTAAAAGAGATTAAATAAATGTCATCAGGTAGAGAAGGAAGACACACTTGATAATCCTCAACTTGTGCTGACAATTAAAAGGAAAATTATTTTGATTCAATTGTTGTTTTTGATGCATGCACTATACTGTCAACAATGTTATGTTCATACAGTAGCTTTCATGCCTATTTTTCTTAGTCCATATTAAAGAACACTGTAAGGGAAATACTCTTAAGGATAATGCTGGTAGAACTGCCTTGACTGGCTTGGATAAAAGAATATATTTTAAAAAATACAAATACTATCTTGAAGGAAAGTTTTTGATTTTTCCCTAAGGCTGCATGACATGCACAAACTAACATTTGCCATAAGAAAGAGGAATTAATGAAAATGGTCACCAAACTTTAATGCAACAAGTGAAAGTGATCCAGATAGGTACACCCTTATCCACTGTACACTAGCTGTAGTCTATTCACTTCTTACTACATTCTTATAACGTTCAATATTGAATGCATGTAAACAAATCTCTTCTCACCCTACACATCCTTTCAGTGGTTTATGCATCTCCTTTAGAGCAGGTATGTATTCTTGTTTTAGGCATATATACACGCATGTATGTCTTTGAAAATATCAGACTATCTACAGAGACAGTTTATGGTTACCTGCTTGCAAAAAAACCCCAAAAAACCACCAGGCTGATAAAACACATGCAAGGAAATGGATTAAATACATTGCATTCCTAAAGCAAGAAAGAACATATCCAAGACCTAAAATCTTTCCGTTTTTAACATGCACATTCTACCTTCACAGTGCAAGTTTTGTGGATTGGTCTTCAAGTACCAACTTAACAAAATAACACCTTCAAATTTATTGGTGGTGTTACTTGCTTCTTGTCCTCCAGTGATCAAACTTACTGTGGCAATACTTGAACCACTGCAAATACTCAAGTCCATGATCCTGCTCACATTTAGGCTGAAAATTTCTTGTCTATTACTGACTAGGCTAGTAAGATCAATATTCACTAAAAGAAATATAAATCACAGTGAATAAAGCTATAAAAGAGAACAGAAATGTTACAAAATTCTATAGGCTGACCAATTATGATTATCAACCCTACCTCTACTTCTTCTGCAGAAGAGTCCTAGGCTTGATTTTGCCTCTCAAATGGCAGATCCTTTTCTAGCCTTACTTTCTGGTTATCACTTGTGGACACTTAGCAGAAAGTCTAAAGTCTACTCTGATAAAGTGCAACCCATTCACAACCTGCCTTCCTTCCCATCTCCATGCTGGCGTGTAGCAGGATGTATAGAAACTAAAACGAACCTGTTTAACAAGTTTACAGAGTTGCATCAGCTGTTTGGCCAGTAAAGGAGGCAGGGGAGGTGGAATGTGCGCGTAATCCCTCAAAACAAAGTTAAAAACCCTGACATTTGGTAAGTCAGTGCTAACCCATGTCCATAAATATACAACAAGGTGATTGATAGATATGCCATCCAGCTTCCAGATCCAGAACAGACAAGAGCAGAAAAATACTGTAACAAGAAACTGTGTATTTCATTATTATGCACAAACTATCTGGAGGATAGCAGAGAAAGCAATGATAAATAGTAGAGCAATTCAGCTGAACACAACTGGGAGCTCACATTCCACTGAATCAGACTGGCATGTGTTAAAAGCCAAGCAATGTGCAGCTTTAAAAACCTGTATGAGATTAGTAAGTGCACTTAAACACAATTTGAACGCTTCAGCACACACTGAAAGACTACTTCCCTGTTCATCTACCAACATTGACAGCTTTTGCCTACTTCCACGTTTGACCTGTACTCATTTCAAATACGTTGCTCCCTGCCCTGCAGCTTCCATATAAAATTCTTTTTCCGTGCCTGGTACTTCTACAAACCTACCACACTTACACTGTTTAAGGTTCAGGATTGGGCAAGCTGACTTGATAATTATTATTTTTTATCAACACACAGGTTATTTTTCACCTGAAGTTCACACTTGGACTACCCTTCAGAATTACTCTTCTGCACAATGCACTTTTACAAGTTTGTGGGTCCAAACGAAGTATTCCTTGAGAAACAGTGTACTTCACTGGGAAAGCTACCAGCTTTCCCGTGCCTGAGAGAACCTGTAACGAACTGCCAACGAAATTGCTCATGAAGCAGATAGAAATGTACTAGTGCATCCATACAAACCTCAAAAGCACTGCTCTGTTGCTCCCACTACTTACACTACCCAAGAAAGGACAAGGCCAGTAGTAACAGTGGACTGAGATGGAATTTGTACAGCAAATCATTCATTTACACTCACCTCTGCCTTCACATGGCAGTGCTTCAATCCTAAGATGCAGAGTATCCTTACACTCCAAAAGGATCAACATTAGGCAAAACTACCATGTGCAAAGTTGACACACAAAACAAAGTACAAAAGATTATGGAGAAAGTATCACAGGTATCACAGTATATTGCTACCAGGGACCACATTAAAGTTTGTAAATTAAAAGCTGGTAAACAACTACAGTAGTAATTGAAACAGACAATATTTGGCTGGTAGTGATATAAACAGGAAATCTCATTGGCTCCAGAAGAAGCTACAATGAATATAGAGCATTTGCCGGGACCTGTGGGAGGACATTGGAGTATTCCAACAGTGAGTTATTAAAATATTGCCTTGAGCATTACTTTTTTAGGAAATTTCATTTGTAATTGACTAGAAAAAAATTAACTGATCAATAGTTTCTTATTCAATCAATCTCGATATTAAATGAGGCTTTCCAAAAGCAAGAAGAAAAAAAAAAAAAAGGAAACCCACTGACAGAAACCACACATACACAAAGCAAAAAACATTAGAAGTGACAAACCCACCTAAAAGCTTAAATTTTAAAAACAATCTTTCAGAAGCACTTGGTCTCACCAGCCTGAAACACCAAAACAACAAGATTCACCTTTGACTAGAAACTGCAACACTTCACATAGAAAAGAGGGGCTTGTTTTATTTTTATAGGAAGCTAATAAGGAAAAGGATCGAATACAATGTATTACTGCTGTCCTCACTCCGGAGTTGTTCACACATGGCGCTCTAAACGCAGCATTTACCAGTCACATCTGCTCTCCAGGGTTAAGAAGTCAGGCAAGATATGGTGAGAATGTGGATGGAAGAATTCTATTAAGCATTTTATTTTCTGCATTACACTATTTTTCTTTGTTGCCTTTTAAACATTACAAAATTCAGCTTAGCAAACAAACGAGATTTTTCACAGTCATGTAAGATTAAATTGCCCACGAGAAAGGACTTTCACAACGTCCTTAGTTCTCTTCAGATCTTCCATTCATGTAATGCAACGCCTTTTTCCATAAATGATACAAAATTAAAGAGGAACTTCAAGGATAAGGATAATCAAGGATATCATATTTGTATTATTTTAGACAGATCCGGAATATTTGACTTCATAACCAAACGTGGCAACATGACCAGGTGCCTTCTGTTACCAGAAAGCTTCAAATATGGAATCACAAGAAGCAAAATGTTCTTCTAGTGTGACACACAACTTAAGACAATGGCTGAATGAGGAATTCTTGAAGATCTGTGTATTGCAATACAGTTGATTTAAATCAGCTCTGAGAGATGCTTTAGTGTTTCATTTTTCTTTTAAAGCCAAGAGATTCTGAAAAAGTAATCACTACCTCCAAATTCACTCCATTTACTAATATTATCAAGCCCGGAGAAATGAATGCCCTGATACTTCCAAGGGACACAGAAGCCATCACACATTATATGTGGTACCTACTGCTTGCTTATAGCCATGCTCCTATGCTGCAAATCAAGGTTATGAGCATATATATGCTTTGAGAGGGACAGAACTGAGTAATCAATTCTAACCAACTGACTTTATTACAGCATTTACAAAGCTACGCATTAGTTAATTAATAATCATTTTGTTGCTATAAAAGAGCCATTAAAACAGTATCGGAGGACACATTACAAGTAATTTACACCACATAAATATTTTAAGTATAGAATGCTAAAGCAACAGCTTACAGTATTTGCAACACCACTACAAAATGATTTTAAAAATATTGTTTCTTCAATAATGGAAAGATATAACCCTCACCACAAAGCAGACAGGCAGCTGCTAATTACAACTGGTTTTAAGAACAACAGTTCTTCAGATCCAGACTCTTCTTCTGCACTTAGGATTTAACAGTTTGCTACCTCTGTCTCTCAGAGACTGAAATGCAATTCATTTTAATAAACGAATCAAGTTGGGTTTTTTCCCCCTGTACAGAGATACTTGTACTTTCTAAAAGAATCTTTTTCCGCAAGTCAAGTTGTAAAATACTATGCAGTTGTTCTGGCTAAAGTTCCTTTTTTCATCTGAATCTATTTTCTGAGTACCGCTAAGCAACACCAAGCATCTCATTCCTTTAAATTGCAATTTCTTTCACTGTTCAACGTGTAACTCCACACCACTGCCCACCTTAAAATAAATCACCCATTCTCCAACCTAAAACTGACAGAGCTGTTAAAAAAATCTTGCTGTCTACTGTCAACACACCTTTGGCAGCACCATCATGACAAGCTCATGACAAGCACCATCACTTTCCCACCATTTACTTCAGAAAACTGTTCACACCCCCTTTAAATCTAGCACTTGACTTTACTCTGCTGGGAGTTTCTGACTGTCTGCAAAACAGTTCTCCCGCTATGACCAATTCTGAACAGTCAGTATGTGAAAATCGTGGTGAAAAGAGTCCACAGCACAGAGATTTGCAAATGCTGAATGAAAGTATGCAAATATCCTGCTGCACTGCAGTGCAAGGTGAAGTTTCACGATCACTCTGCACTGGTCTAAGCGTGTCCTGGTCCTGAGCAGGGTAGGAGCACCCACTCCCAGCTTCCAGACACATGTCCCTGCCTGCCCCCCCGTGCCTGCTCTACTGCTGGTCTAATACTGCGAGTGGGACTACAAAAGTGATCCAGCTGAAAACCAACCACCTTTTTTTGTGTGAGCCCACACTTCAGCTGGTTTAAAATGGTCACCAAGTCGTTCCCTTCACCTTTTTACCAGCACTAGGAAGTTCTAAACCATCTGCATGGCTGTACACTGTGGCTCTTGTTAGAGACTCCACAAAAGTACGACAATCTGGCTGCAAGTAGGGTGGGCAGGTACAAAGGTGAAAATCAATGAACTCAAGAGGCACTTTTATTACTTAGAATGTTTCAGACAGTGAGTGGGAGAGCCAGAGTGAATTTTGTGTACTCGAATATAGAAAACAGGCCAAAAAAGCTTTACAAAAAGAGATTAATGAAAACTTTCTTTCAAAACAAATAATAGTGTTGTAACACATCAAAGTGTGATCCATTTTGTAAGCAACCTGTGCTCCTCTTTTTCCATCTCTCCACTTCACAGGATACAATGCTCATTTCACCCTCACAAACAAATACAAAAGAAAAATATCAGAGCACAAGCCACTGAGTGCATCTCAAGGTGGCAGTGAGAGAAATGCTGCCCCCAGTGCTCCACACCACCCGAAGCAGCACAAACACTCCTTGAGAAGTGGCAAACAGCAGGAGATGAGGTTGGATATTTGAACTGTGGCTTACTACAATAAAACTTGAATACAATTCAGGACTGCAAACCTCCAGCTATCAGCTGGAAAGCAATAAAAATAAAAATCTCTACAGATCATTCCACCTATGCAGAAAGTCTTTTCTGGATCCCCAAACTGGAGACCAGCCTTGTCTTCAGGCTCACCAGAATTCACCTGTCTGTCCTGCCAGGCAGCAAATTGCATAATGCTTCTCTGATGTGCTTCATCGGAAAGTTATGTACAGAAGTAGGGGAAAAAAGAGGGAAAAGGGAAAACTAGCAGCACCTACAAGCAGGAGGTGGCTGGAGGAGGGCTTGCACATGGGATATTACTCCCACAACAAACAAAAGCAATGGTTTCCTGTACCCGAGGCTTTCTGCTGTCTCGGAGCACATACCTTGCCTGAGCGTGCCTGGATTGAGTCCAGTTATCAGGCAAGGCAGGAATCTCGACTGTCAAGAAAAAATGGCTTTCTTGTGTATCTATTTGCAATATTTTATTGGTTTAGGACTGTTTTTCGTTTTACTCCTGAACTAGTAAGAAATGAACATCCTCCTCCTTCACGTTTAGAAGCAAATGATGCTTCTAAATAATGGTGTCTGCAAAGCAAACAACATGCTCTCTGCCTGGTAATACATGATGCAACCACCAAAGCACAGCCGGCAACCACTTCTCTCCAGCTGAGCTACAGGAAATGAAGGTTTAGCTCAAACTCCTTAAAATCACCTCCTAAAGAATTAAAGGATATGGAAGTGCTGTCAGCTTCATGTGGGAACTCAGGACACTACACATCTCTCAAGTTCAGAACCTCATAAGATTAAGCTTGAAATTTCTGCAAAAGCTATGTATCAGTTGTCTGGGGTTTGTTTTTGGGGGGTTTTTTGGTGGTTTTTTTGGTTTTGTTTTTTTAAACATTTAGTAAATATACCTTCACACCCTGCTGTGTTAACCACACAGAGCAGTAATGAACATGATGCACCTTGAGACTGAGCTCACCACTTGCCTGTACCAAAGGAATCACAAGTGTCAGGATCTAGAGCTTTCTGGGTGTATAAAGCTTAAAGTTGTCTCTATTCCTTGTGACATCTTACACATGCACATTTACTGATTACAACCCAAAGAAGTTACAGCCACAGAGCAGTTTCAATTTCTTGACAGCGCCTGCCCACAGGTGGTCAAAGCAACGCATAGTTCAGGCATACTGGTGGATTTTACGTTTAATACATAGTTTAGTAAAGCAGCCTATACTAAGCTTGAAAAACTTTACAATCTCTGACTCACGGAGATCTGGGTCCCTTGGTTGGCTGACTTTCTAGTTTTTTAAAAAAATCCCTAGCCTTTTTTCTTACTGCTGTCCTACAGAATCCCACCTGGATTGGTGTGTAAGATATTGCACCTGAATGGCGAAACTGGTCAGTGGAGCCACAGTTTACAAAGGGAAACTCATGAATGTTCCCTTGCTTCCCTCTCTTTGCGCTTACTTTTGCAGAACATGACAACACATGTTATCTTTAAAACCTTCTTTGCCCTCTGTCCAATTTGGCTGAAATTGATCTTTTGGTGATATATCAGCTGTTTCCATGAATTATGTTTCCAAAGGAGACCACTCTAGAAAGAGTGAGAAACCCTTTAAAACAAAACAAGCAAACCCCACGCCCCAAAAGGAAGTACAGGTAACTTATCAATCAATAGATACTACTGCATGTGGTGCTTCTCCTTGAGAAAAGATGAAAAAAAGAGAGAAACAAGATGATGAAGGATAGCTAGTTACATTTACTGTGAAACTACAGAAGTTACTAAGTTAACTGTGGTGGCGAGTCCAATGGAAGATTATGTACAGCAGCCCTCTTAAAGGCTACAGAGACTGGATCATGAACGAGTATCCTTTCCTGCCAGAAATGTTCCAGAAGATGCATGAAAATCCAAATGGAAAAACCCAATACTTGTTATAAATAATAACCCACCCCCCCAGCTCTGAGTTTTCTACCTCTATTCATAAATAGAATATGTACATTGGAACAAAAACAGAAAAAGAAAACAAGAGTGAAGAAAAAGGCCAGATATTTTGAAATGCCCCTCCTATTAATAGCACTTCCTGTTTTCCATTTTGGCCATACTTGTTTCTCCAACTATTCTGCTTATCCAGCTGTAGGTTGTTAAGATTGTATCTTGCTGCTATTATGTCTCAGAGGAAATGCTTGGATAGGCAATTTGGGTTTGGGTTTTTTTTTTTTTCCCTGTTTAATATGGGAAGGTTTGTGGCTTTGAAAACCAAGACAGACTATTTCCAGGCACGAAAAGATGTACCAAACCTGCAAAAACAGTAGCTTCACAAAACAGCTGAGATTGAACAGCTTCTTCATATGCGCTCAAGTATAGGAGAGCATTTCACATGTATGTCTACACAACATGCTCTTGAGATCACTTCATTTAAGTACACTAAATTTGAGAGGTATCTATGCCCATATACAGTTTACCCCATCATCAGTCAAATTACGTTGCAACCAATACATTAATGACAGAAACACTTTTGTTACGTGAGGTGTCCAGTTAACCCAGGTATTTTCAAGATACAAGAAAAATGTCTCAGTGACATTAGGATGGTTACTTTTTACTGCATTTACTTTAATGTACTGTTCCCTCCTGTTCCCTTATACTTTTCTTATTTCTTATAGAAGGACCTTTGAGATTAGTCAGAACTTACAGCTTGCAGAGCTCAAGCTGTGAAATTCAAACTTCAGTGAGCCAGAGACCATTATCTACAGACACAAGCTTCTCTGAGGCATTCTTGGCCTCAGCATCTGCCTCCCATAAAGTGAAATGCATAAAATGATGCACCTGCATGCTTATGTGCAGTGATTTTTTTTCTAGTCTGTGGTCTTTAGCTCTAAGAATTTCGGAAATAAATAGGAGAACAGTGGGTAACTACAGCTAAACTGGCAAAGAATCACAGACTAGAGCTGCATACACAAGGTCAAATTCAGTCTGGGATGAAGTATGTGCTACAGAACTCAAGTGAGGTCATAAAAAAAATTTAATTCCTTCTGTAGGCCTGGATTTTTCTAATCCATAGTTCTATACTGCAGCATAGAAAGATGAAATACAAGTATCACCTTTTCTTCAGAGCAATACTTGGTGATACATTTTCTTCCCAGAACTCATTAAAATATTACTCAGAAAAATAATTTTTTTCTGTGGTTAGTTAATTTGACACAATCAGAACTATGTTACATATGAAGCTGAAAAATAAAAACTCAACAGCTGATGAGCTTGGCATGACCAAAAAGTAGGTGTGAAACTGCAAAGACAGTACAGAGCACTGGGCAAGAATGCCCACTTGGTAGACAAAATGATCCACACTTCACAGACTACATCCACCCACAACATTCATGGGAGCAAACATGAATGTTAACAAACACGGATGTTACCGTCATAGCGGCTGGGAGAATCACACGCTTTCTGAGGGGTTGCCACTCGCAGGAATATCTGTTGCCTCCATGAATGCCGTCGAGTCCTTACAGGGCTGTCTGCACCAATGGCCTGCTGGCTGTGTTTGGATTCGTAGTCACTAAAATTGCGGAACACAGAACGGTTTGTGAGTAGGGCTACCCGAATCTGCTAGGAAGAGTGACACGGTCTTCAGTGAATAGAGTAACACGAACCGTCAACGAAGGACGGCAGTGTGCGCTGCACATGCTGGGTCAAGCTCTTAGCGTTAGGCAGGTGAAGCTCACTTTGTGGCAGCAGGCTTACACAAGGCTGCAAACATCACTTAGGCTCACCGAAGGGGGCTGGCAGCTCTGTGCAATCTGCTTTCTCCAGATTTAATTGAATTTCAGCTTTCTTTGCAGCAGTGTATTAAACACAACACATTAAAGACACACACACTATAATGCATCTTTATCATTCTGCTATTTAAATGCCATCCACAAAATCTAGCAATTATTCATAGGAGACACAAAGAATTACTGATGCCTTTTATAAGTACACATCAAGGAACTTTATAAACACCAATGAAACTTCCAACCTTCTGTGAACTGGGTATGTAATATATTCCTTCCCAGCACAGCCTTGGAGCAAAACTTCTAACCTTTGTGTTCACAAGTCACCATCTGAAATAAGCAACAAACTTGGGAACAGTGTCCAGGAACCTTACATGTTATTCCTTTGATGTAATCCACAAACTACATAGAGAGGGTTTTATTCAGAATATTAAATTAAATAGTGAACAGCAATGCCGTTTTCCTATTAGAAATCCCACTAATAACTTTCATCTGTCACATCTTTAAACTGTTCATTGCTTTATTCTCGCCATTGGCTAAACAGTTGCGCGAGTCTTTGTTGAAGCTGAAAGGGATAAATGACCTTCAAAATAGCTCTGGTAGCAACTGGAAGGAGCATTTTACAGACAAGCCTTCACTTCCAATCTGAGGACACTGACATTGCTTAGGATGAGCCACGTATATTCTCTTAACTAAAATCTACTAATACAGTCCTTTGACAGGAATAATCACAGAAGTACATAGACGGAAGTTGCACAACCACTACAACATCAAAACGACCATGTTCTGCAGTCTTAACAGGAGAGGTGTCTAGGACAGCTCCATCCTTTCCAGAGCAATCCCATGCAGAATACATGCAAGTGAACTGTTACACAAATCAGGTTTTGCAAGTGTGAGAAGCATTTGAAATATTTCAGACAAAGAAACCTTTGAAAATACAATTTTACCTCCAGGCTTTACAAGAGGACCCTACCTTGTTGTGCTCCTAAAGTCAGAGGTGTTATTTTCATCTACAGGAGCCAGAAATTTTAAGAAATTTGGCACAGAAGAGGAAGAATGAAGCTTTTTCCTTAAGGCAGTACGGTAGGAGATGCTGAGAGTGCAGTTGGGAAAAGTACGGTTTAGAACAAAGAAGTATAAATCCACAGACTAAAAATAATACATACTGCTAAGTTTCAAACAAAAGGCAGCTAAAACCTGAAGGCCTGAATATCAAGGAAACCAAAGTCAAAACTGAAACTGCTAACAAAGTGCTACTTTGAAATACACATTTGTTTGGGCAAACTAAAATGTTCCAATATAAATAAAAGTACTTCCAGTAAAGTTATTATTCTTTGCTATATCCCAAGATTTTTAGCGCATGTTTCAAGTAAATGCCTTTCACCTAATATGAACTGACTCCAACTTTATCATTGCACATTTATTTAAATACCAGTTTCAATGATTTACTAAGTTTGGGGGAAAAAGTTAGGAAAACCTGACACCGATCATCATTGCGCTGGCAAATGAAAAATAACACTTTGGCAAAAAACATTCTGTAAAGCATTAACAGAGTTTTATTCAGACAAGCTTGGAACTTTTAAGTTAAAAGCTGAGCCTTCTGACTGATCATTTAGGATTGTGGCTTTATTTATGCAACGGACAGGAGCACTAATCAAATTCCATCAACAATCTGCTGGCCAACATAATTCTGCTCCTTCTTTTAAAATAACAATCCCCCAGCATACCCAGAAGAAGGTTAATAGAAGGAAGCGAGAACAACTCGGATAACGAAAAGCTTCTGCAGAGCTCAGAGGGTTGTGATCAGCAGCGCAGAGTCTAGTTGGAGGCCTGTAACTGGCAGCGTTCCCCAGGGGTCAGTGCTGGCTTCAATCTCGTTCAACACGTTCATCAATGACCTGGACAAGTGGACAGTGTGCCCTCAGCAAGTTTGTTGATGACACAAAACTGGGAGGAGTGGCTGACACACCACACCAGAAGGCTGTGTGCCAGCACACAGCAAGACCTGGACAGACTAGAGCGTTCAGTGGAGAGGAGCCTAATGATTTTCAAACAAGGGCAAGTGTAGGGTTCCTGGGGAGGAATAACCCCACGCACCACTACAGACTGGGGGCTGACCTGCTGGAAAGCAGCTCTCCAGAAAGGGACCTAAAGGGACCTGGGAGTCCTGGTGGACAACAAGTTGACCATGAGACAGCAATGTGCCCTTGTGGCCAAGAAGGCAAATGGTCTCCTGGGGTACATTAAAAAGAGTGTGGCCAGCAGGTCAAGGGAGGTCATCCTCCCCCTCTACTCTGGTGAGGCCACATCTGGAGTCCTGTGTCCAGTTCCAGGCTCCCCAGTTCAAGAAAGACTGGACCACTGGAGAGAGTCCAACAGAGGGCTACAAAGGTGATGAAGGGACTGGAGCACCTCTCTTAGGAGGAAAGGCTGAGACACCTGGGTCTGTTTGGCCTGGAGAAGACTGAGAGGGGATCTCATCAATGCTTACAAATATCTAAAGGGCAGGTGTCAAGAGGATGGGGTCAGACTCTTTTCAGTGGTGCCCAGCAACAGGACAAGGGGCAACAGACACAAACTGGAACATAGGAAGTTCCATCTCAACTTGAGGAAAAACTTCTTTACTTTGAGGGTGAGAAAGCACTGAGACAGGCTGCCTAGAGAGGCTGTGAAGTCTCCTTCTCTGCAGATACTCAAAACCTGCCTGGACACGCTCCTGTCCAACGTGCTCTAGGTGAATCCGTTTTGGCAGAGAGGTTGGCCTAGATGATCTCCAAAGGTCCCTTCCAACCCCTACCATTATGTGATTCTGTGAATAAAACCACAGAAAATTACTGGGATGATGATACTAGAAGATCTTTTCTCAGAAGAGCACACAAAAACATGTGAGTAGCAGAATTTACTCCTGAAAAAATAAGTTTAAGAAAGAACTGCTTCTGATAAACCATAATGATGTATCTGGATGGCATTTAGCACTGTCTCCTGGAGATGTGAATGGCGGGGGGGATACCTTGGGATAATCACTAGTACAAAGTGAAGCTGTTCTTTAGTAGCTGGTTGGTACTGAGCATGATGATAAAGCTGTAGAATGGTGTGCCCTGAAAACAGGTTTCACTTACAATGGAATTGTAAATCCATCACAATTACATGGTAATTTCACTTACAGAATAAAATCAACTTGGGCAGTCTGACTTTATTCATTTAAATTGATTAACCCATTTGACATCCCCATCAATTTCTGTTTTCAGTCTTGTTGCTTAGAGGTTCAATATGGTATACCCTTAAATGACAGGGAAAGGGAAGGAGAAGTTGCTACTGTGCGTGCAGAATCATTACCAAATCTACTTTTGAGAATTTAACCTTCAGGATTCAGGATTAAAATGAAGAGTAAAGAGAACATTGTAGAGTCACATTTCCTCCCCTGAGCTATATCATACTTCTGAGGTGAAGCTAAATCAAGAGAGATGCTAGCTAGTTCTCAGCAAATACAACTGAAGGAACTGGTGAAACAAGGTTCTCGGTTGAGTATTTTCTCAGGATGAGAAGAATCAGCACCTTAGGGAAACAAGAAACCTTCACACAAGAGAATAAAACCAAACAATAAACACCAACAGCAATAAAAATTGCTTGCCGATGGCCAGTGACTGTTGACAGTACTTCCAAGGACATTTGGTCTCATTAGCCTTTTGAGCTAAAATAAACAGTTTTAGCTCAATAATAAACAGTTTTAGCTCAAGGGGTTGAGAAAGAGTTTCACAGTTAAGATTTTTAGGGAGCTACCTGTTTCAGATTCTCAGGGAAATGATAGGTTAATGTCCTTTTCTCAGTGTTCACTACATGTAATTTTGGTCTAAGAAAGGAGGAACAGAAAAGTATCATTTGATGTTGCTCAAAGCAACCAAGACAAATACATAAGTTGGTGGGTTGGGGTTTTTTGTTTGTTTGTTCTTGGTTTCTGGTTTTGGAGGGTGTGTGTTCTTTTTTTGTTTGTGGTTTTTGGTTGCTTGTGGGTTTTTTTGTATCAATTCTCCACAGTCCTGCTATTTCTTGCCCCATTTAGTTAACTTAGTCAATTTGCCTTTAATGTCAGGCACAAAAGAATATTAATGTTTCTGTGTTACCATGAACAAAGCAGAACAGAACTGAATGATTCATGAGGGACAGAGTGAGCTGGATCACAGGTTCTTGGCAACTTACCCCTCACACAATTTGAGCAGTGCTGCTGTCTGCTGCATAACAACAAGTTGCTTTGGAGCAATTGGCTCTAAAGAAAGTCAGGTCTCCATGTGTCTGAAAGAATCTTATTTATTAAACCGAAAAAATTATGCGAGTAGCAGCTCTACATTCAGTAGTGGAGCAGTTAAAGAGTGCCCTCTCCCACAAAAATCTACCACCTTCGGTCTACATTAAATTATTTTAATTATTTACACTATAGAGCTTCATATTTATGATATGGTAAAACAAATCCTACCCCAAACTACGTATAGGTGCTAGCTCACCTCTTTTGTGCAAAATGCCCACTTTGCTCTCCACTTGAATTATGCCTTAGATATTTTAAAAAGTTGGGCGAAGAGGCCGAGGGATTAAGACGAGCTAGAGTAGGAGAACGTGCAAGTTGACCAGAAGAACTTTTAGGTTCGCCGACAGATGCGTTCAAACCGTATAGTGGGATTGGATTCCAACCAGAGCGATGGAGTTGAGGTAGCACAAAGAACAAAACACAGCAGAAGAGGAGAGGAAGGGGGAAAAAAAAGAAAAAAAGTGAAATCCCTTCTCTAATCTTTGAAAGGGACCTGGCATATACAAATGAGCCATTTCCTACGGTTTTGCACAGTTAATGCAGTAACTGTAAGAGGCTGAACGTTTTAACCCAACCAGCAAAGTCACAAATACACACTTACATGCTTTAGCAAGGCATTTCATCATATGGCTAAATTTAAACTCCCAAAAAATTGTCACTGACACACTCCTTTCTTCTCCCTCATATGCGCTTTCCCTTGGTTTCTATGTTAAGTCAGGCATATGATCAAGAGTCCTAATGGATGAGAAGTGAAATGCTACATGAAGAGCTGAATTTATTTACAGCTCAGAAACAGTTTATGAATTGAGGTAAGCTGTTCAAAAACACTCATAAAACATACAAGGCCTGTTAAAAGTCTATCATTAGAGTGATTTTTGAGAACTTTAAGTATGCTTTTCTTCTAAGTTTTCAACTTCCCCTGGTTCTGTACATTTGCTATGAAAGGGAACCAACAGTGATTTCTTTTTGGTTTGAGTTATGTGAGGGAGCAGGTCTTACTACTCAGGTCTTACTAAAAATTACATGAACAAGCCCAAACAGAAATAACCAAGGAAATGAAAAATATACTTAACTTATAGCTGCATTCCTATAGTGAGATAACTGATTGAACAAGCAGCTACAAGAATCAGGGCAACTCTCATGAAGATAACAGACCAACAACACAAGTCCTAAACTGCACTACAAAAATATTCTAGTATTTTAGAATTAAAAGGGTTCAAAGGAAGGACAAAAAGGCAACCCAGGTTATGTTTCCTTTCAAATACTGTAATTCTCTTTTTTTCACCTGTCATCACCTATTTCAGGCATGTTCGTTTACTGCCCTGCCTCCTGCAGGGAAAAATGAGCTGGAACACATACAGATTTCCCACTGTCTAACTTGTATAAACGAGCCATTTTGGCAGCGAAACAGAAGGTTACAGACAGAAATGTTTCCATAGTAATTGGGTAAGGCCAGATAGAGGGAGGGAAGAAAACTGCCATAAAGTTAAGAAGAGACTTTAGAGATGTAGAGGCAGGCTTTTGAAGAAGGATAGCTTGAAGAATATTAGCATGAAGGCAAGTAGTAGCTTGGTTTTGTGAGTATAATCTACATAGGCTCATTAAACAGCTAGACAGGAGCCTCACCTCTATCAACAATTAAGTAATCTATGTCAGTTTTGTGTGTTATTTTAAAGTCACACATGAATTCACCAACTAGTAAGGTTTCCAGCATCACAAACGCTACTGGATTTTTCTCTATAAATATACAACAAGAAGTAGCATTTATTTACACTGCTTACAGATCAAAACGACAAAGATTAAAAAAAATATAACTGAATCCCTTAGGAGCAATCCTGTTACGCTTACACTTAGTTTTGTGGAACTCGTGTTTTCTCTCCCCTGTAGAGCCCTCAGGGCTAAAAGTGTTTTTAAACAGAATACCTACAAACCTCCAGAGAGCAACACACTGCTGTGATACATTTCTTATCCATTAAGAGGACATACTGGGTATGCGATTATCATCCCCAAATATGCCATCAACAAACGAAATCATAGCCTGCTTTTAACAAGTCTTACTTTCTTTTGTGAGGAGTCTCTGTGCTCACTGAGTGATACCTCATAAGTTTCCTCTGGGGAACAGATGGCGATGTTTCAACAGTTACCAGAGATTCCTGGCTTTCTGATGGCAAATGACTCAGTGTGTTTGCTCGCCTCCGAAAGCTTTGCTGAGGTAATGTAACAGACTGCTCAATAGGAGAATCATCTGCACTGCTGCAGAGATCACCCACTGATCCACTGGTCTTAACACCATCTTCTGTAGGATGTGTAGGAAGCCTCTCTTTCTCCTTTTCACACAATGGTAGTTCCTAGCAGTGCAAAAAAATAAGGTTATTAATATGTGGGTTTAAAATCAATCTTTGAGGTTGCAGCCCCATGTTATTATACACACTCCTTTGAGACCTGCTTCAAACTCGCACATTTTTATCATGATGGCTCACAGAAAGGGTCTTTGATGGTTTATGTCTTCATTATTAATCACTTAGGTCAACAAATCACAGTCTCCATTTTAATGAGAAAAAGTAATTTTTAGAGTAATTGCATTTTACAGTATGTTGAATACAACTCAGTAGAAATGGGGTCAGAACAGAACAGATGGGTCAAGGTTTGAGCATTTGAGGTTGAGAGACAGCAATGAAAAGGGTGACATTTCAGAGTACTTAGCATCCCATTTAACAATGCAATATTCCTCCTCTATCACACAAAAGACTTTAATCCTATGACTAAATGCCTGTTTCAGTCCAAAACAATGCAGTTTTCTTCATTCCCCACCTCATGCGTTTCTTGCAGAGTTGGCCATTCTTTCGAAAACCTAAGCAGAAAGAGCAGACTCCTGATTACCTGAAGTGAGGAGTCCGTAGGTACTAGGCATTAGCGCAGAATCAGTAGCTGTATCCAAGCCTGCAGAGTGCGAGGCTGCCTCTAGGGAAGAGGACTCGCTTCTTCTGTGCTGTTTGTTTATACTTTTTCATTCAGACTAAAAGCTTTCTAACCATGCAAAGGGGGAGATTACTTCTTGTTTTAGTTTTGTGTTTCTCATGAATGCAATCCTGCATTCCCAGTAGGTACTTTCAGGGCTGAAACCAACCAGATTAGGATCAGCAGCATGGTAATGACTGCATTTGCTTAGCTGCACCTTGTCGCAAGATTCAGATGATGTGATACAATATTTTATTTCACATATGTAGACTCACAAGACAAAATACATACATACAAAAATGTATGTTTATATTGTACAAGGCATTTCTAATTCAAATGGAACCCCAATTGCACTACTCTCTTTTATAGCACAATGAACAGAACAAATGGCCTGAAAGCAACTTGAAACTTCGGGAGAACAGAAACACAGATTTACTGAGTCCCATCGTGTCAAAAAGTATGGAAATCTCCAGTGAAACTCTACAGATTACACCATTTTATGTGTCACCATTGTATTGACATGTGACTGCTATTTCTTAAGTCTGAATCTCTGTTACCAGAGTAAACTGGGAAACTACTTTGTTGTCCCTCAGAGGACAACACACATTCTAATGTGTTACATATATGAAAAATTATTTGGGTAATCAACTTGCAAATTCTAAAAAACTTAAATATTGCCTTAAACTTTGTGTGGGGGGAGGTAAGGAAAGGCAGCAGCTGCTCCAAGAGGTTGCCTGCAATGAACGCAGCCTCATCACCCTCTGAGGGACTCGGCACAGGAATAAAGACACACCCTATGGAGGGGCAGCAGGACAGGCAGGTAGGAAGAAAAAGATACTTACGCCCCTACTCTGTGATACTGTTTTTATCATACTGTTTGGCTGTTTTGAGGTTAATTTCTTTGCACACACAAGCAGTTAGCTTGTCTACTCCCCAAAAATAATCAAAACAAAACGGAAGATGTTAGAACAGAACAATTATATGAGCAGTTCGTAACCGCATTTCACATTTGACTAGTAGTTTCAGGGAATATCGTCAGAAGTTTCTAATTATGTACATTCACTCAAGGCTTTACTTACTTTACTTGTGCTGCTTAAGGTACTGGGTGTGGAAATGTCCAAATCCACAGCACCAGAAGTGTCCAGCGGGCCCCTGGCTTTACTGCCCTGCAGAGATAAAGTACACCAGCAGCGAAGATTATAATAGACAGGCCATACCAAAATGAGATTTGTGTAACATAGTCTGAACCCGTAATTTACAGTATCAAATGTAATTTCCTGAAATGTTTAAGAATAACCCTTGCCCCTGTGAGAAATAGGGCCTTCATTCAGGACAGTCACTGACATTTTAAAGGATCCTGTGGAATTAAGGAACTCTCATGGACAATGGTGTGTTTTCCATGATACGTACATAATCACATATTCCACGCATGTACTATAACTACTGTTAAAGTACCTTCTGTATTCCAAACAGGAAATTTTCACACTAGGTACTTCTTACCAAGATACAAAGAAACGAAAAGGCCGTGTATAACAAAGCATTTAAAACCATACAAATTTAATACACAGCAAAACGTAATTTCTGGTATTATCATTTCAATGCCTACAAATCGGAAAGCATAAATATTTTTGTATGATATCTTCGACAATATTTTTGTATAATTTGTTTGACTAATGTTTTTATGTAACCAAGAGAAATATCAAGAAACCTACTAATGGGTTCTTATGTGCTAACACAACTATGGAGCTTGTAGCTTCCTAACCTTACATGGTATCATTTTTTTTTTTATGTTCTAAAGTTAAGGCTTACATTCTCTTTGAACCCTTATTCCAGGTAAAACAGAAAATGTTGTTATTCACAGTAGTGACTACTCTGTCCTTGAAGCTCAGACAAAATATTTTGCCTCAGATCAAAATCAGATTTCCATCAAAACAGACATGACAATGAAAATGCAATCAATACACAGCTGTGCTTAGTGAAGGCAGCTTACGCTAGTGGGGACAAAAATTGGAAGGTAACTACTATAGTTAGTGTAACAACACTAACATTACATTTCATATCCCGAACACACCCACAGCAGGATTTTATGGGGCTGAACTCTAGAAATCCTGGCTGGGAATTAAGGAGGGGACACATTAAACTAAAAATCCTCTCTATACGCATAATTATAACAGGGAGAACATGCCTTTGCCATCATTTGTTTCATGGGAACAGGTTAGATAGGATGTCTGAAATTAGCTTTGAAAGCGCAGTTTTGTTAGTACAAGTTGCATGTCTATGAGCCAATAAACTGTATTAGATCTTGCTTCAATTTAGCTGTTTGCTGATAAGAAAGGGGAATGTCCAATTTTTGTTCCTTAATATTTGTTGCTGGGCATTCTGACACAACTCTTTTTTTTTTTTTCCCCCCCAAAAGGGGAGAAGGTCTGATTTTAAATCCTTTGTCAGGTAGAAGTCTTTCCAAGTCTCCTATTATTTTCCTGAGACTTTTTCCATGAGGTGCAAAACCAAGAATGTTTGAATGAGAAGGCACTCCATAGGTTTAAGTAGTGCTTAAACTTGACATCTGATTTGTTTTCTCAGCCATTGCTGTATAATTTCAGCAGATATTTTCAGCCATCTGTTCATGATAAACATTTTCCCAACATGTTTTCTCAGGGATCGCTATCACATAGGAGCTCAAGTTCTTCTCACTAATAGGTATTGCCTGACACTGTTTACAAATAATTTTACCTGACATGATATTGCATAAATGCCTGCATATTCTCAGTGTCTTAAATTCTTTACACTCCTCACCTTCAAATAACCTCTAGCATTTAAAAGTTCAGATGCCCCATTATTCATCAGTTCTGTGTTACTAATAAATACTACCTTGTTAAGAACACTTAGTCAGTTCCCTAAGTATTTCCTTCTACACAAAGACAAGTGAAGAATTATAATTACTTTTAAAATTCTCTAAATCCGAAAGAGGAAAAAAAACAATGGTCACTTTTCATAAGTTCTGTCGCTCAACTTCATATTAATTTTCTGAAATGCCTGTATACACTACTTCTTTTCTAGCAATTAGTTCACTTCTTCCAGGACCTGGTATTCTCTCTACCAAAGCCCTGCTTTGTTTTGTCTCCTTCTAACATGTACACTCAAATATTTTTGTGACTATGCCTTTCACCACCACTTGGCTACAACTTGGAAGGATAACAAATATGACTTTTCTATCATTTAAATAATAAGTAAAACAATGAAATTCTGTTTAGAGCCAATAAACACGAAGATACTTACACGTGATAAAATACTTTCAAATGATTCTGTCAGAGATCTTTTTGCTTTGTTCTTTAACATATCCAGTCTGAATCTTGGAGCGCTGCTGGGCACCTCATTTACAGCATTCTCAGCAGGGGGTTGCGAAGTCTGCAAGTGTTTAAAAACATAATTGTGAAATATTCAACAGCATGGAGCAGAATCTCAGTGAAAAGCCAGTCAGTCTGAAGGCTTCTGTAACCTGAAGTAATACTTTCTCCTGGCATCCTTGGCTTTTCATGTCTTTTCCTCCGCTGATACTTACATTTAAGTTTAACAAACTACCCTAAGGTAAGACTAGGAAATCTCTTAAAGAAAACATGTTGAGTGTAGTAGCAAGCTTCAGAAGAATTGCTATTTTGATAGGAATTTATGTCTGTATTGACAATTTGTCTTTAATGCCAAAGTACAATTTTATAATTTCTAAATGTTTAAATGTAACAGATTAGAGATTGTGCATGGATTTACTTTTCTTCAACCAAGAAATTAATCCAAATTGGTGAAACTCATAATTAACAAGAACTCTCAAGCGTCTCCATTATATTAAAATGGTGCTTTCTAAGGGCCGGGAAGACATATAACAATCTGACTCTTCTAATTATTTCACCAGTAGAAACACTTCCACCTTAAAGCCAAAGGTTTATTGAGAGTTTTGCTTTTTAAGTAAATATTTCAGTCTGTTCTTAGTACTGGTGAAGACTAGGGTAGCGAATACAAAAACACCACCACAATGCAAATATTACCATCCAAACCTAACACCTGCAGTAGAAACAACAGCAGAGTTATTTTTGAAGGTTCATCTTCAGACTGCCAGGCACCACGGCCCTCTCTACCTGGCCCCGATTTCAGAGATCTGAATTCTTGATCTATGTAACTAATAGTATGTAGGCAGCATCATCACCATCATCAAATAGTCCTGTCTAGATCTAATTTTAAAACACCCTATTTCCAGTATGACAAAGTTACAGGCTTCTATATTTTCTTTTTACCTTCACTCATCCTCAAAAGGCAATTTGGATGCTGCCTGCTATTACATCCTTATGGAAAGGCACTTACTAGGAAGGTCATTTTTGTCAAGTGAGATCCATGTGCTAGTATCACATTTAATTTTTTTCCTTCCCCAATTTAAATATTAAAAAAAAAAGTGATGAAAACCAGAAAAGGGCATACCTATGTGGAAAAGAAGAGAACATGGACATCAGGATGTCATGGATTAATGATTGCTGAGACAAATAACACTGCCAGAGTACACGTTCAAAGGTATCTGCTATTACACAGCTCTAGAGATAAATTAGCGTAACATTTTATATTTACTCTGATAAGACAAATGAGGGACTGAGGGCAAGTCTACCCTGTTCTTACAGCACTGGCGTCTTTGCAAGTGTCAGATTAACCAATTTTGGTTGCAGGAACTAAGCAAACAGACTGTAGCAGGCCTTAGGAATTTTCAAACCGCACTAAACGTGTACCAAGATATTATCTTGCTTCATATATCCTTATTTCCAAGCCATTCGGGACTGACAAGTATTTGATAATCAGCTGGCATTAGACCAAATAAAAATATTTCAGGTATGATGATAGAGGACCCCAGGCAGTGTTTCTTCCTGTCACACCATAAATCAAATGCTTTTTTCTTAAAAACCTATTTCTGGTGAGATGCCCAAGACAAGTATCAGAGAATGAAACATGCAAAGTTTTCTTCCTGCGTTCTCAGGGAGGTCAATAATTAGCCAGTAAGCCATAAAAGGAGAAGAGATTAAGAAAGTGAACAAAGAGTGTGTGAAGACTCCCTGCTATTGCCCTACTTTCTTCAGAGGTCTAGTTATTGTCTATATATATTCGTTTGCTAGTTTATACCACAAATGATCAACAGCAGTCATCACAATCACAATTACCAGCCAGCAGTGGTGGGACAGGCAAGATTTTTAAAAGGGTGAAATAATTAGAACTGAAAGTTTCCAGAGAATGAGTGCTGATCCTCCTTTAAATACAGACCTCGAGGTGTCTCCGGTTAGTTAGTCACAAACCAAGGCACCCAAAATCATTACTCCCTTTTGAAAAATCTTAACTGTGCTGTATAAATAGCCAGCACTGATGCAACTTGATACAGAATGAAAGGGAGGTCAGCTCTTTGGCAATGGATGATAGTCTGCTGCTGTTTCTGCAGTGATCCTCCTCAGCTCCTCCTCCTTGAGGACACTTCAAATGGTGTTTTGCACACGAGAAATAACTTCCAGCTGTTGAGTGAATGTAATAGTGTTCATCAAGGATCAAATCCAATGTGTTGTCAGGACACTGACTCACACAGACAGCAGGATGGTAAATGTCACAGATCAGCTGAGAGCAATTACAAATTCATTATATATTCTCTCACATACATTGAGTTTTTATTGTAGTGAGAAGAAAGAAATAACTAAATTAGTTATTTATAGTCTGCCTCGTTTGCATCTCTGTCTCCTAGGTCTGAAATCAGACAGCAGGGGGTACCTCAAAATCTGAGGTATGCCCATTTTGGCACACAACAATAGGCAACGAATCATAAGTAAAACCAGTGTTCACCAATGCCTGTAGTTTGAAGTTCCAAAATGCCAGTGATGGAAACTTGCCTTTGGGAAGATATAAAAATGGAATGGAAGATTTTTTGCTAGATCCTTTGTACATGAACTAAAATGAATGATTATTTACCTGTTTTGCTTCTCCAACATGAACATGGTCCTTCTGTTTTTCTTCATACATGTTTCTCAAAACAGAGATAACCAACTCATTCTCTTTTTGATCATTTCTTGGTCTTAGTTTCTTTAATTGAAAACACCATAAGCACATTAACTACACATTTGTATAACAGTTAGCAAACATTTACTGTTTTCATTTTGTCACTGTCAACACGTCGGTAGTGCAAGATCAAGTTTAACTTTGTTAATGCTACCACTCCAGTCCACCAGAGGACACCAGTGTCCCAGGCAAAGCAGCAACACAGCCAGGGAAACACTGGTGCTCACTTCACACATGTAAGAATTTACATGAAAGATAAAGGACAACTGTAGAGGTATCAAATTGCCACAAGCAAGTAAAGACTTTAAAAAGTATTTTTGCCAATTTGCTTTTGATGTAAAGCAAACCCAAACCCTGTAGTTCTGAGTTTGTAGCACACATGAAGTACTGTCTCATAGTTACGATGTGCAACCCTTCTTCTGGAAATCCTTCTCACTGGACATTGCAGTTTTGGAAAAAGACATCGGTGTTTTAAAAATCTGTGCACAAGGCCAACATATTTTTCTCTGCTGCAGTCTATTTAAATCTGAATTATTGTATGAGGAAACGTTTTTAAAACAATTTATTATAGAATTTAATCCCAGAAGCCTGACTTTTGAAAAGCATATCCTATTTTAAGCATATTGAGGTAGTGCAGAAGACACAGTATGAATTAACTAATGCCAGGGTAGCACATCCGATTAATAAAAATATCCTTAGAAAGACAGTTACCTGAAAATGCAAATCATGGTTACAATATACAGAGCTGTAAGGATGTGACCACCAAAATTTCAGGCAGTCCAACTCAAAAATTCAGCTGAAAAAAGACAGGCAGGAGAGATGTACTTTAACCTTGGTTCTCCCCAAGTTTATAGCTTGCAGAGTCTCACCAGAAGCAATTAACGGTTTCCTGTGACTACTAGAAGCTTTAGACTGTTAAAATGTGTGTAGAATACTAAAAGGCAACTGTGCCAGCTAGCTGCTGTATACTAAGAAATTACTTAGCTCATGGAATCACTCCCACAGAATAACTTCCAAATTTGGTACTGGATGATAAATTGCCACATGAAAACACACAAAGAGACTGAAATGACTCAATAGAGGAAGGAAACATTATTTTTTTAAAAAGTCTGAAATGTCCTAATCTTCAATAGTGTGCCAAGCCCAATGCCATTTCCTACAACATTCACCATCTGTCTTAAGTTGAGGTATGCTTTCCTCTGTGCTAAAACGGATTTCATTCAGAAGACAGAAAGTTAAACTTTTTTGTTA
Organism: Chionis minor; assembly: GCA_013398295.1. Classification (NCBI taxonomy): domain Eukaryota; kingdom Metazoa; phylum Chordata; class Aves; order Charadriiformes; family Chionidae; genus Chionis; species Chionis minor. The sequence goes on from VZSF01005414.1 coordinate 130,051, forward strand.
GTTTGACAAGTATTAAGATCTAGGATAAATTTTAGGCAGGAAATATTCTGATCTGTGAATGATACAGTAATTTGTTTTGATCAAAGTAACAGTTGACTGTTCTCATGGTTACTGCCTTCACCCACACAAAAAAAAGCATGCAGTTTTACTCAGTGAGAAGTTAAAATTTTCATGGAAAACAAGTAGTACTAGGGGAAGAAAAATTAGTAAAATAAGACATTTTCATCAAAAGACAAGTTTTTAACAGCTCTGGAAAAATAATGATATTGAAATTAAACAGTCTCTTGAATAAAGATAATGAATAATTAAAAAAACAACAAAACTGGTGCTTCACACTGATGTCAGCAAAAAACATCAAACGCTTTAAAATCTTGTAGGAAACAAAGAGCTTACCTTAACCTCTTCAAAAACAGAGGCCTGCTCCTGGTTATTTAGTGTTGTTAGATGCTTTTGTAGTTCAATTTTCGTCTTAGAAGGGTGTAACCCTACAAAGAGGAACAAAAAAGAACAAATCGGAGGATCAAGTTTGTCAGAATTACTCAGTCACATAAACATGCACACAATTTAAGCCATAGTTCATCAGTTATTTGAGCTGACCCGCTGCACTGATTTCATAACAGGGCATTTAGAAAGAACTGTAGGTTAATTTAAAGCTACTACTGAACTCCTGGCTTTAAAATGAGGGACATGAACTCTGCAACGAGCAGATTTACTGAGCACAGACCAGGATTATACTCTTATCTGAAGATTCCATTATCACACAAGATAAAATGAACCCACAGTCTACTGCATTTTAGCAGACTGCTACGTTGTTGTTTTATGCAGTACTGCTTGAATTTTGCTTGTAGTATAAATATAAAATAGTATAATATTTTCTCCAATTTTTCTGCCTTGGCCTCTTCTGAAAAGAATATATTTATTGCGCTTTAGTGAAGTTATTGCTCTGCCTCTTTCTGAAAACATTTACTGACAGTCTAAAGCAGACTACCCTCTCATTCAGATTATTCTTTTCGGCTCTCATCCTGGATTAAATTTCTTTCCTCTATTTTCTGTGGAAAAACAGCAAACCATGAATAGTATTTTGTACTTCAGTTTCTGATTATGGCATTTCTCCTTCAGAAGCAGACAGTATGATTAACCAGATGGCAAGATTAAAGGCATTAAGAATCATTTGCCTTTAAGAAATTTCTCAAAAATCATAGATAGCTGAAGACTAAAATAGAGTGAAAAGTAGTTTTGGAAGTTCTCCAGTTTCATCAAATTAATACTAGATAGGGTTTTAGTCCAACAAGCTACTGTCACGTGATCTGACAAGCTGCCGTTGCCATTTATTCACCCCAGACATTGCTTAAATGAACAAAACCCAACTGTGAAATTTGCTGAAATGCAAAAAGGTGCGGGTTTTTTCGGTCTTGAAGTTGTTTTCTATGAAACAACTACAACTCTAACTGTTGCATTTTCATGAATGAGCACAGATCGACACCGCAAACACGCATATTACTAAAAGCTCACTATTTGGTTCATGTTCAGTAGTAGTATAATGCCAGTATCTAAGGGGATCCAACAGGACAGCAGGTCATAGCTATTGCAGCATATATTATTGAGAAGTTCCTTATCCACAATCCTCTGCATTTATATAGCTAATCGAGCCATGTTAGTGGCAATCCAGTAATGTTTAGACTCCTAATTAGTTTTCAAAAATTCAACTAAAATACAAGAAAGGAGCTGAACTTCTGTATAGAAAACTCTTACTACCTTACAGATAACTTTACGCTACAGTCTAAATAAAAAGACTGGCTTTCAACACTCCCTCCCAAGTCCCAAGCTCTTTTTATGTACTTGTTCCCTTAGAGTTTCACATGCAAGATTGTGCCTCAGTAAAACTGTTAGAAAAAATATTGAACAAAAGAGCTCTTTAAATCTCACCTTCTATCTTTTCACAGAGTTTATGCAGGCTTTGCATAGGACATCCTTCACAGAGCTGGGGCTGCGCCTTGTAAGTTTGCTGCACAGCAGCTACGGTGAAAGCCTGTTTCAATGTCATCATGATTTCATCAACCTGGAAAGAACAGAGTGCAAAAGAACAGAATTCCACTCCTCCACCGAGCTTCTGTTTTCCTTAATGCAGACACAATAGTCTTTCAGAATTATACTGACACTGGTTTGGGAACCTGCTTACGATTAAACAGAAAAGCTGTTCACGTGCCGTTTTTGTGCACAAACACACAAGCAAGACAAAACTCATCGATAAGTCACATCTCTTCCAGGCCACCCGGTGTTATTACTGTAGTCTCTTAAAAGATATTACTTCTATCTAGAAACCTTTTCTTGTTTGTGATAAAAAAAGCTTACTGTAGTTGTGACGCACTCGCCTGACCTACAGCACAGTAACGTACTCCTGATTTTCTTAACAGCTACACTATGAAAAAACCCTCTTCCAAAAAAGAGGCATACAGTCTAACTTAGTTTATGCAACGAAAGGAAGTTTTATTGGATTTTAAAGGTGATTTTGACTTCTGCTTTCACAACAAATTAAAAGTTCCTTTGCAGACTGCTATGCTTGTTACATTTTTGCAACAATTGTATTTCTGAGTGGAGCAGGATTTGAAGACATTCAGCAAAATACAGAGCATGGAGCAATAGAACACTTTTAGGGCCTACTATTAGGGCTCTTCTTTTCTTTCACTTACCAGCGCTTCATCTGTACACTGAAACACGTAGCAAACAAAGTGGAAGCCTCCATTTTCTGAAGACTCTCTGCAGATGAACCCAAAGTGATCCACATGTCTAATTCCCTAGCACAAAACCAACAGCGAAGCAGTCATAGTTACTTTCAATGTTTTGTACCTGTATTTTTTCCAGTAACAAAAACATGAAAGGCCCAACAGCATTACAGGTAGGTCACATATCTCCATTCTGCTACATTAGTCATCCAGCCATTAAAAACCTATTCTGGTACAGAACTTACTATTTCAACAATCTTTTAAATTTCACTTAAGTCAGAGGTTGTTTTGTGGATGGGTTTGTTGGGGTTTTTTTGTTTGTTCATTTTTAAATGACAGAATTATAATAGATCTACAGGAAAACATTTACAGGGATGAAGAAATACTACTATTCAAGATATATTTTACTCAATATTGGAAATAGCAGGGGGGGAAAGCTTGCTCTGTTTTCTCTTTTGCTTAAGCGGTCAACAATTGCTTTACATTTGTAAGAGAAAAATCAAAGCAAAAATGAAAAGTGGATAAACAATTTTTTTTTTCCCCATCTAAAGAAAAGCTTGGCTGGTTAAAAGAGGAAAATGATTAAATATATTACTTAAAGATTCCTCGTGGAAGCATTTATTTCTCCTAAAAGGCATGCAAATGCAGGCACAATCTACCTGCAGCAGCAGATAAACAGTACATCCTGGTAAAATGCTAAGAAGGTTTTTTAATCACTGAGAATATTTTTCTTTTATGAAAAGACTTTCACATGAGTAGTTAGGTGATCCCAGTGCACATCTCAGTGCACATTCTTGGTTAAAAAAAAAACAAACCAAAGCATATGACGATGAATTACACGCACAGCAGTAGAGCCTATTTATAAAAATTCAATTACACTCAGCCCCATTTTAGTACCTTCTAGCTGTTGTGGCACAACAATATTAAAGTCAGGTAAAGAGAGGCACTAAACTATTGTATCAAAAATCATAATGACGAATGACAATAAATCAGAAATTTCAGTAAAATTTAAACGATCTGAAGATGCCAAGCAGGATTTTTTTTGGTTTTTGTTGGGCTTCAGAAACCACCTCTCCCCCCCTGCCTTTTCCTTGATAACACAGCAAGAATCACTGAGTAATCTTTTCTGATCACAAAGAAAACATTTTTTTAAAAGCATTTAAAAAGCATATAAAGTGAACACTTCTATAAAGCAGAATGGACCGGTGTCCCAAAAAAAGAACATGTTATGGCATCAGATACCCCTAAGCAATCTGAACAATGCTGTCTTACCATTTGAAATAAACCTTCAGAGCATGACAGCTGAGTGAAGGAAAATAATTTAACATGTATGGAGATACCTGGCTTTCTGGAGTGCAACAGAAAATGTTATCTACACATAGATAACAAAGGCTTTATTACACAAACATAAGGCACTAACAGGCCACGAGAACAAAAAGATCAGAAGACCATTCAAAGGCTGTAAAGCCTGAAGCTTTTCCAACTCCAGGTCCATTAGATGTCCAGGCTAAACATTTTCGGAGGCAGCTATGTGATAAAGCAAGAACAGGCTGATGCAACCTGCAGACTCTCTCCCTTCACCATCCACATCAGAGACTTGAACAGAACGCGCTGAACTCCCTCTCTAACCCCCCCAGCCCGTGTTTCTTCTTCCAAAAGCTCATTTCCTCTCCTGAAAATCCGACTGCTATGGTGGAGGAAGCTCAGTTGGGATCATGGCTCTGCCCACAAAACTGCAAGCTGGCAAACGCTCTTAGCTGTTTCAGATTAGCTAATTCAGATCCTGTCCCAGGACCACATACTTGTTTCTGCCATGACTGACCGAGCATTCTGGAAATTAAGTACTGATTCTGATCTCCCTTATAATTTAACTCTAGGGCCTTCAAGAAAAGATTATTAAAGTTCTTGTATGATCAAGATGAGTCCATAAGATCGTTCTGTCAAGTCTTCTGAAATGTGCATACTTTGGGAAAAGCCCTCTGTACCCCGATACCAATATTTGCCCCACTGACATAACATTTGCCCAGCAACGCATTCTTCACACAGGAGGGGACAATTCAGTGACAATCTCACTTCTGCTTTGAGGAGCACAACCATCTGCTGACCTTCAGGGCAAGTCACAAAGTCTACCTAACTAGCTCCTGCCTAAGGGAATGTGGGAGTAGAGGTTTTTCTGTGATCCAGCTTCAAAGCTCTTGATCTGACAGCATGCAAACTACTTACGTTTACTCTTAAATTTTTAGAATAGATACCTGTATGTTTAGTGATGAAAGCTATCCTCATCAAATTAAACCCCAAAGTTATTAATGAAAAAAATATATCAAAAAAAGCTCGAAGCAAATAATAGCAAATCATGTTCCTTATACTTAAAAATAGGCAAATAAACCTACTGAAGAAAAAAATAATGTTTTTCCCAGTAACATTAAGAACAGAGCCTGTGATGCACTGAGTGGACCTGCACTATGCAAGTAAGCCAAGTGAAAAATAGTTCCTACTGCAAGAAAGAGTGGCAAAATTCACATCCTGGCATACTAGGTCTTATTCCCACCCAAGCCCCACAGTACAAACAAGCATTACGCTGACTTAATTCAAGGTGAATTTTTAGTTAAACTAGCAGGAACATCCATTCCTCAAAAAGTATAAGTTTATTTATATAATTACAGCTCAGGTTAATTTCTCGGAGGTTTAAATTAAAATTATCTATAACAGGTTTTAAAGGAATTAAGTGTTCTCTAAGGACTCTATCCTAGTTTAATGAATTAAAGTCCATTTCCCCATTCACTTAAAGTGAATCAAATCTGGTACACAGACAAACTAAATAAAAATGATGCCCTGCAGGACAGAAAATGGCTAGGAAAAGACAAGCCCCTGCACCATGACACTAGTTAGTTAACAAAAGCAATCCATCTGTGAAATGTCTTTATGAACAGTCGTTGCAGGCTGCTGAAGGATATCTGAGCAACTCCCAACGGAGGGTCCTCCGCTCCCGTACGTGGGACCCACCAGTAGTTATTGCAGCTGCTCGTGCAGGAGTGCTGTAATTGCCCGAACTGTCCCATGTCCCTGACGTGACGGTGACTCAACTGCCCTCACACCACTGAGCCGCTGCAGTAGCTGAGTGAGAGTCACACTCCCATGTAGGCTGCACAAGGCCATTACCACATCTTCACATGTGTAACTCCCATCTCTTTCAAACCATCACCGCTCGAAATAAGTCATTAGATAATTGCACCCCGCCATGATCCATGCAAAATCAAACACAGAGCCACGAAAATGAGAGGCAGAAGGACAGGGAAGCAAACCCTGTGGCATAAGGAACATAGATTAACAGTGAATGAGGAGGCTCTGAGACATGCTTGCCCTCAGGGCATCTCACACACTACCTCTGCACGGCAGAGGGTTGTCATCTTTTACACACAACTTATGCAACTTATACTCCTGAAAAAAAAAAAAGTATTTTGAAAGTATTTTTCAGATAAACTCTTACATATTGTTTTGCTCCTTTCATTATCACTTCTTGAAAAATATGGCTCAGAGAATCCCGGATTTGATTTGAATCGTGTCCACTGAAACCTTTAAAACAGAGCTGACCAGGGTGTTCAAAGAAATTCTTCACTCTGAGGGCAGTGAGGCACTGGAACAGGTTGTCTAGAGAAGCCATGGAGGCCCCATCCCTGTAAGCGTTCAAGGCCAGGCTGGATGGGGTTTTGAGCAACCTGGTGTAGCGGGAGGTGTCCCTGCCCCTGGCAGGGGGGTTGGAACGAGATGAACTTGAAGGTCCCTCCCAACCCAAACCACTCTATGATTCTTACTCATATTATTCATCCACCACACACGGAAGTGACTCTTTATCTCAGAAATTACAATGTAAATCATGAGAAAAGACTAACAGTTTTACAACATTACTGATTAGCTAGCATCTTGTCAATAGCAACTACTGAAACTGCTGGGATGAGAATCTGTTTGCATTGCTAGGAGAGAGGAGTACATGAGCAGTCACGAGCAGACAATATTTAAACAAAAAAAAGAGAGAAAGAATACACTGCAGTCTTACCTGAGAACAAAAGGATATTTCTTTAAAGCTTTTTTCAATTGCTACTTTTTTTGTGTCAGGACTGATAAGGTAAACTTCAGACTGGCCAATCTAAAAAGAGGAAAATAATAGCAAGATGATAACAAGAGACATTACACTTTATTTTGTCTTGTTATAAAAATTTTTCCTAGACATAAATCTCCTGTTTTTTTCTACTTGTAAAATCTCCTATTTTTTTCTACTTGTAAAATCTCCTATTTTTTTCTACTTGTAAAATCTCCTATTTTTTTCTACTTGTAAAATCTCCTATTTTTTTCTACTTGTATTTTTAGACCAATTAGTGTATTATTACCAGAGGAAGAGAGAATACTGAAACAACATTGATTTGGCATTCAGAGCTCTGCATATTACTGAATTGAGATTTACTTTCACATTTGAGACAAGAGACTAAGAATAGTGTTTAATTAGATTAGAGTAATATTATACCACAAGTAACTTATTTGCACAGAGAAAAAATATAGTCACACTCCCTTTTCTTATTTTCTGCAGGCTTAGCACATACCACATTCCCAAAAGCTACTTAATTAAATTGTCCTAAGATTTAAATCCAAGTGTGTGCCTCTTTCTGTATTCCACCTAATTATTTTTAGGGTCTTATTTTTTTAAAAACACACATAGCATTTAATTTGAAGACTTTAACTCAGACTATAAAAATGATCTTACTGGAGTATATTTCCTAACTTAATTTAATGTGTAGGCCATTTGTACAGCCGTGACCCAAAAGCTGATGCTAACTTTTTGATGGGCAAAGGGCATTTTTAAGCTGAAACTATTGTTTTCAATTCTTTAGCTCCGGGCAATATATTTGCAACATTTTACCAGCTAAAATTTAAATTCCTCATAGTTTCTAGCACACCAGAAAGTCTTACTAAGGACAAGTGTCATATCAGATTTTAGGGGAGATGGGTAGAATCTGAATCCATCCATGAGCACGACTTAAACAAACCCGCTGAAGCTTCAACCACTACCAGAAAGACGCACATAAAACCTGCAGCAGCACCAATATACCTGTCATTTCTTAAGGGGGAAGGGGGGAATCCTGCGTGTGAATGGACCAAGTGAGATGTGCCACCTCTGTGCGTCTAAAAATGGTCCTATGCATTCACCTTCCACCTCTTCTTTCGCTTCACCTGTGTCACAATAATTTTCCCCAACTCCCTGCTGGTTTCCTGATCTCGCGCCTGTTCATGGGGTTATTCCTTCCAACACCTACTCAGCAGCCTCCTCCTGCTCGCTGCTGCCTTCTCCTCCCTGCAGCAAGAGGCTCCTTCTTAGCTCAGCTTCACATGCTCCTTTCACACTTGGTCCCAAGGCAGTAGGGATTATTTGAAGCCAACTGAACAAGGAAAAAAAAATCCAAACAACACATCTCCCTCCTCCCCACAAAACACAGCCAGAAGAAATACCTAAAAATAAAAACCCCCAAATCCTAATAAACTGACTAGGAAAGCAATTCTTCAGGAAGAGATACCAAAAGCAGGACTGTCTAAACTAGTGAGGAGAGTCAGCAGATGATTCACCTGAACATGTTTCACACCTCATTCACCAACCAACCTCTGCTGCAGTCCTGCAGAAAACTCAAGTGAGGACTTCAACTGAGAAAATACAAACAAATCTTTTCTTCTGGATGTAAAAAGTTACTTTTAAGTGTTTCGCATGTAGCCACACACAAACAAACCCATGCACGCTGCATGTATACCACTACTCATACCTGCTGAACACAGGGCACAGGTAGCCAACAAACTCAGCTCTGCCACAAGCTTGTGGACAATGGAGGCACAAACCACAGTTACTTTAGTTCCTTATATTCAGCTGAATTTAGACTGGCTGAATGGCAAGAGAATACAACTAAACAACACTAAACAATATTTTCCCAGGCAGAAAGCAACCCAAGATAGAAAGCCGGATCGGCAGAGTCGCCCAATTCAGAAATGAGCCTGTCACCAGGTGACTGATGTTACTGCAGGCTGAAGCTGCATGTGTCTTTGAGAACTGCTGCATCTATTTAATATAAATTAAAAATGCACTCACTGGAATAAGAGGATCTAGACCTAAGCAGTCCATCTATAATCTCCCTATCTCTAAAATAAGTGCTATGAATCAATAATGGAGTCAGGTTTTGTTTAAAAATTAGGCATTATTATAAAAGGCAACTATATTTTCTGTGTGAAATTATGTGCTCGGGGAAGAACGTAAACATGGAATTGTTTTTACTGGAGCACAAAGTTTCTCTCCACCTTCTTCCACTTCTCTCTCTGATGCCAGCCTGACGTGACTAAACAGAAGTTTTAAATCAGGCATAGCTAACTACAGCTCTTCCTGTGGGTCACTTTTTACAGACATAACACTTTGGCAATCCTTCTTAAAGCAGCACTTCTCTTTCCCCCTTTCAAAAAAACTGCTGTAACTGCACTCACACCACTCCGCTACTGTCCTTAAAACCTCCCAGCCCCAACAGCAGCTGACAGATCCAGGATGGCTTTAGGACAGCCAGCCATTGCAATATCAGCTCCAGGTTTGCATTATGTTCATAAGATACAAGATATATAAAATACACTGTATAACTTAACCATCACGAGGCCTTTAAGAGGAGCAAATAACCCATTCCTTAATTGTTTCTCAGATCTTGAAAAATGCTTCTGCTGCTCACCTACCAACGCAAAGACATTGCTAGCCACACAAAAGCAGGACAAGAGCGGAGGCAGGTGTGGAGTAGCCTAGGAAGTTACTACACTATTCCATCTTTACACAGACATATTGGCAGCAGGAACACACTCATGAATTACGCTGCTCAGTATGGGACAAAGTCTACTAGCCCCCAGTCACGGTTCGGTTCTTCTGCTCTGGTTACAGGTAACTCATTCACCTGGAAATTTATTTCTGCTGTTACTAGGTAGTGTAACTGTACGTACCATTTTGCAATTGTATAACTACCTACTAACTTGCTGTAGCTTTCTAAAAGCTGTCTTTAGAAGCCCAATATTTCAGGTAGTGCTGTTTTAAATTATTTCCTATAAACTCATTTTCACTACAGAAAACAATTTACACTGACTGGTAATGCTTTCTAGAGAAATAGGTGAGTTTAAATTAAGCTCTGGTAACTGCAATTAAGCTACTAAAGAAGTAACTGCCATCTTTCTGAACATCTGCTTTGGTGTTTGCCAGTCCAAACTCCAAGACGTGAAAATGCCACCAAGAGCTGCAAATCTTGCTTTACCGTAAACAACATCGTCCGGTTTTCTGCAATGTCTGTTGGCTGCACAACACTGTGTCCATAGATAAGTTGACTTTTTAGGTTCAGTGAAATTGCATCTTCTTCAAAAGACCTGACAAAGCTGTTACTCCTATTGCTTCCTTCTTGCAAATCCTTCTTAAAAGCAAAGGAACGAAGCCCAGGCTGAGAAAAAGATTTCCTAATTGGCCTTTTCTCCTCCTCTTCACTGACCAAGGGCTGGAAGACAGACCGAAACTTGTTGCTGAAAGAGAAGCCTCCGAAGTTATTGGCAGTTTCATGTTGTTGGGATGATGAGTTGAAATCTGATTTTTTTGTACAACTTGCACGATTAAATTTCTCAATGCATTCATCTATGAGTGCTGGAGGTGCATTTTTATGTGCTACTGTCACCCGTCCACAGAACAGCACTTCAAACTTTTTGGCAAAAGGGTCTTCAACATCTGAGAGATTATTCTGAAACTCTTCTTGACGAGCAATTTTTCCAGCTTGTCGAATAGAGCTTATAATCTCAGGCACCTACAGGAGGGGAAAAAAAGACACAACATTAGTATCTAGCGCTTTATGACAAACAAGTTGCAACACTAAGAGGTGCTCACTGCTGTTATTTTTCTGGAATGGCTACTTAGGTTTTGTTTTCTGAAAGACCAGTGGAAGTGATACCAGTGTATTTGTCCAAAAGACACATTATAAAAGTTAAACACTGACTAGATGAATTGCTCATTTGTCTCCCTGCCAGGTGTTCACCATCAACATTTTGTCAAAAGAGCTTCATCTCTTGTAATGCTGAGTGTTTTCAGTAAAACTTTTGCACCTGAAGGAACCAGTATAATGTGACAAATTCAAACTCAAAAATGCAAGATAAAAATACTTCAGAAAGCATAAGAGAAGCCACAGACTAATTAATTGGGAAAGTTATTTAATCTGTGTTATTTTTTCACTCCCTTCTCTTACTCAAGCATTCATGTCATGTAGACTAATGAGCCTCTTGCAAATTTGCTTTCACCTTCTTAATAGCATATTACATTGTTATGGCAGTTTGGCGTTTGAGGTTTTGTTTTTTTAACTGTAAGTAGCTGTGTTTTTTTAAAGAAACATATTCATTATTTTAGACGTTCATTTTTATTCTACTTGACACTCTCAAATAACATTACTTCCACATACAGTATCATTTGCAGAGCGTCTGTATAAGAGAGCAGTCTGCCATAGCCAACAGATGTTGTAATTATAAACAAAAGCCAAACAGCCATCTGATATATTTTAAGTAACAGTAAACGCTCACAGTTTCTGATATGGTTACAGGGTAGGAACACGAATACACTATCTGGTAAGCTGCTGCAAGGCCAATGCTTGGTTACATCCCACTGCTTTGACTGGCCCAGGAGATTCAGGTGCTTCTGCAGCATGTGCTGCTGCCTTAACAACAAATGCGGGGCCACCATCTATAATTTCAACAGATAACTCTGCCATCTTTATAATTCTTTCTCAAATTACTTGGAGAAAAATCCATGCTAAGTGTGCCAGTTTCCTGACAAAATAAATTTCCTCTGTCAAGCACTGACTGGAGCTTACTTAAAAGTATGTGGTTGTGGATAGTACAGAAGGAAGTCTGGGACCAGCACACAAACAGCAGCCCAGAAGAACCACTTCCCCTATGAGAAAAGGCATATCTAAACCTAAAGAATGCTTTGGAGGCATCAGCTCTGGCTTTTTCAGACATTTCTATGGTTATCTAACACCTAAAGCAATAACGTACGTAAACCAGCGCAGGAAACAGCAAAGGACTTAGAGGGGGTGAAAAAAAAAAAAAGAAAGACTGAACAGTGAAAACTGAGTTTCATTATTCTGGGTGCGCAGTAGGATTTTTTCTATAGACAAGAAAACACGGATATATAGATATGGATAGACTGACAGATACACACACAGCTAGTGGATTTAAGACAGTAAGTAACAGATTACAAAATAAATAAATAAGACAACTCAGGAAGCATTACTTCACCCTTAAGCGCAGGGCATGAGTCATCAGCTAATCGCCAGCAAAGACAATGGGGAGAGGTAAGAAAAGCGGGGTCATGACTTCAGAAGCCTGTTCTCTATGTCACAAACGAGCCTGAAAGTCTCAGGCAGTGTCGTGCCTAATTTTTTAATCATATACAAGAAGAATTTAAGGATATAATGAATCTTTAGTACCTCAAATGATATGCATTTGCTCCACAGCGAGCTCAAGGTTCACCTTAGTTTTATTTACCCAGTAGACCTTCAAAGGACCAATCTTTAGTCGCATAACACATCAGGATGACAGTGAAATATAAAACTTTATTCTACCCATATTTCAAATTGCAACTGCTTTAGCGTTTTCTAATAAACACATTTTACTCTTGTGGGAGTATCTGGACTCACCAGCCACAGGCAATTTTACTTCTGAGTTGCTCAGAATATACGTGGAGACCTGCGATCCCATCTCCGCTTTTGCCGAGGCTGCAGAGGTGACAGTAAGGGAATGAGGTATTTTCTGGAAAACATTCATGTCGTCAAAGCCAGGAATGTCAGCCCTCACCCAGGCAAAGAGTGCCACCATCTATCTCGGTCAGGGTGAAGGTCCCCCAGCACCATCCATGCCAAAGACTGTGAGGAGTGTTTCCAGCAGCGCAGGTGCTGCAAGGGACACAGCTCAGCTAAAGCCTCGACATGGCATTTGGGATCCATCACAGGTGCACAGTTATTGAATTTGATTTCTTCCATGTTTTTTGTTATCAAGCACCTTGAAAATTGACAAAATTGCTATTCAGCAGCAGCTGGACTTCACATACAGACAGTAGTTAGAGAAAGACACTACACCTCACAGAATGACTTTGCAATAGGTAATAAACTTCACGCTTGAGGAGACCTAGCGAGCCTGTTGGTGCAAACCAAGTAGGGTATTTATTTATTTTTCACACATGCTAAGGCTTGAATTATGTCATTTATAAGTAACAGCTGGCTTCCGAGCCACATTTACCAAAAAACACTGACTCCTCTGTTCCTGCTTATTAACCTAAAAAATTTCACAGCCTGTTAATATAATTTTATTACTTCTGATCAGGCAATTGATGTAGTATTGCTCTAGCAGAAGCAGCAAATCACCACCTCAGTTTCCTGTGACCCTTATGTATGTTAAACGGTAATCTCTTTTCATTACTAAAGACAAGATGCCATGACAAATGGGAAAAAAAACCCAAAACATGTATTTCCCTGGAACTGTTCTTGGCCTGATCAAGATTTGCGCTCATTTCATCTACCTGTACCATTCCAGGCCTTTTATGCAGGTATCTAGAAATGAAGAATCCATACACTCCTGCACATCCTCTGACCCTGGCTCCCCTCAGCACACAAACCTGGATACTGAGTACACGAAGATCAAGTAAACATTAGTTTAAAAAAAAAAAAAAAGAGAAAGAAAAAAACCACAACCTGTGAAATGTAAATAAATAAATAATTATTTCTAATTATTAAAATAAACAATGTAGGCTCTATCCTGGCAAACTTTTATTAACCACAACTGGAATTTTTCCAGTTAAGAAGCACGCCACTGGGTGAAGAGTAACCACATCTCTTGTAAACCTCCAGCAATTAATTAAGATGTAAACTGAATCAGGTTTTATGGCTCTTCAATTTGTACCAAAAAGCAGCAAGGATCAAGTTGCTCCTGAATTAAGTTAATGTTGCTTGGAGCCTCTTAAAGTCTGTGCGTTTTTTTCTGAACATAAGAAAAAGTCTTTTTTATTGTAAGGGTGGCCACATGCTGGCACAGGTTGCCCAGAGAGGTTGCAGAGTCTCCATCACTGTAGACGTGCAAACTCTGACCGGGTACGGCCCTGCTTTGAGCAGGGGCTGAACCAGATGACCTGCAAAGGTCCCATCCTATCTCAGCTTAGTGACTTTGATACCAACATCTCCTACACAGACCTACAGGTAATTGTGTCTACTGATCTGAACTTGCTAAGACAGTGGGGGAGGACTGTTGCCCACATGAGTGATTTCTTCCTGACTCATAAACTCTCTTTTCTAGCATACTTCTATTCTTAAGTGTTTTCTGACTTGTTTCTCAGTATAAATGTGTAATTAGTTGACAAAGATTATTTCTGTAATCACAAAAATGACTGCAGATGACCTAAAATTATTTCCTTAAAACCACAAAACTAAGTATAGGACAACAGTGTAAGCAACTGTGAAACTTTAACAAACACAGAACACTACCTTCTCATCACTCACTGGGCCAAACAGGACTGGTGAACAGAAGACACAAGTGAAATCTATTAGGAAAAGTTTTTGCATTTAGAGCGTCCGGATTAGATACAGAAAAAGAAGATGTATCTATAACCATTAAAACTAATATGGGACTACAGTGATTTTGACTTTTAAGTATACCATGTTATTTCTGCTATGATGAGAATGTTTATTTTGCAGAGACAAAGCAGGGAACTGAAATGCTGAGTATTCTTGTGAATTGACTCTTGGGTAATTAAAGCACAAGCCAACACCTAGAACTTCCTAACACACATTAGTCTGCTACTTGACAAACAGCTACAGCTTCTACACCATGCACCAAATCATGAGGGAAGGAAACAAATTTTAAGCACACACAGGTTTGCCGCATCTGAAGAACAAGGAAGAGTTCTTTCCCTTCACAGAAAGAAAACTGCAGTTGCATTTTTTCCCCATGCAACCAGAAGTTATCCTGAAAGTTTACATATGAGCATGCAGTAAGATGTCAACATCTTTAGCCTGCCAGTGGATTTGAGAAAGTGAGAAACTATTTTAATGAAAAAAGCCCAGTAACAGCTGAATGCAACAGCTGCCTTTTGCTAAATGAGACCAGACTAAAAAAAGTTTCACTGTTTCTTTAATACACAATAGGTAGGAAAGTAAAGCTTGCCACAGAAGAGGAAATGTTAACACATCAACCGGATGGGGGGGGAATAGTGGGATGATTTATTATTTTAGATGCTACGCAGTGTTTATACTTACAGTATAAACCTACTAGTTTAAACCTACCAGTCCCTTCGTAAAGCTCCAGGTCAATGAAGAGCTCAAGCACAGGCTTAACTATTTTAGAAGGAGTAGGTGGTTTTCTTTAATACAAGACAGACCTCTGTTGTCAGGAACTAGTCTTATACAAGACTCCACAAATTCTTGGCGCCTGAAAACCGTAAGATCTTGAGTTGAACCTCAGAAGGTCTCATACCACCCTGGCTGGAATAGAGCCTTAAACATCTTTCACAAAGCTCTTGAAACAAGTAGATGTTTTGATTGAGTTTTGCCTGCCTACTCAAGTATGAGAGGACATCTGAATTATTTTTAAGTGTTTTCACTTGCCTTTTTTTGCAGGCAAGTAAGTAATAGCAGGGTCAATAAAATATGTCTAGACTTCTAGAAAAGAAGTCTAACATACTGTTTGCTGTTAATACCTTTCCTTCTCTATTTTACTAGAGTGCTGCTAAAGGAAAAATAGGGTCCACAGCTATGTATCTTGGGAGAAGCCATCTAGTTGTACCGGGACAGACTGCAGTATTTTCATCACCCATAAGGTATTTATGATGATGGAATACTTTGTCATACAATAGAAGGAAAGAAAATTGTTTTTGAGAGATACAAAACATATACAAAAAGATGATACAGCAAAGTACTTATTTGCAATTTTAAAAGACTGCATCAAATCTTTCATTTCAGTAGTTTGATATGTACTAAAAAGCAGCTATTTTCAGCACACTTCTAGAAAAAAAGCTGTGTGATAATAAGATAGAGATCAATGCTTCCTGTCCTTATCACTCCCTGAACCCACACTAGTGGTCAACTGATTTGAACAGTTTTCTCAACTCAATGGATTTAAAGCTTGGTATCTAAAGCATTTTAATTATTTATAGATTTCACTGGGATATATATATTTTTTTTTTTTAAATTGAGATACTGCACAATTTCTCCTTTCAGAATCACAGAATAATTTAATTTGGAAGCGACCTCTGACGGTGCAGGCCCCCACATAAAGCAAGGCAACCTTTCAAGTTAGATCCAACTTCAAACTTAGATGAGATGCTGGGGGTCACATTCAGCTGAGTGCCCAGTAATCCCAATCGCAGGGACCCTACCACCTCCTTTTCCCAACAGGAAACCTACAGCTGCCAGAAAAAGAATGGCAAGATAAAATCAGCTGAGATTTCTTTTGTGAGAAGTCTTGCCCAATATTTTAACCAAAGAACGACCAAAAACTTCTAGCACAAACCCACAGCCTTTAGTCTCTCTCCGAGGCAAAAAAAAAGAAGTTTTAGAAATGACAGAATTTCCTCATTTCTTGGTATTACTAGAAATTCAAGGTAGAAGAGAGTAACACACTTTTCAAGTTAATTTCCATTTCAGTGAAAGACCTTTTACATTCAGGTCTTATCTTAAATGTCCTTACAGGATTTTTTTCTGCTATTTTCTTGCTTGGAGACTGCCCTACAGCCTCCTACACCTCGCTGACTTTTTCCAGTCATTAACTTCAATGGCTTTCACTTTCCAAATTTTCACCCCTTGACTCCTAATCAACAGTTCTTTGGGGTACTGTCATTATTAGCTTTCTTCCTTCGCTCTTTGTTACCTTTTATTCTTCCCACAAAGCCACTTTCAAAACAAGATTCAATTCAGAAAGAGAGGCAGAAAGTTTATAGTTCCTCCAGTCCCTGGATGACAACCATCTTTCACAAGCTCCCATCAGTTTGCTCTGTTTTTCTGCACCTGACAATTGCACCACAGGTAAAGCCAAAGCAAGATTCTTACCACCGATCACCCAAGTACTTAAGACTGATGGGTGCACGGACAGAAAGTTCACCTTTGCTCCCTGACTTCATGCCTCAATGCATGTGATCCAAAACTTTGCTGCTCATAGAAGAGCTATGAGCTGTGCCACTCTCAGCAGCTTCACCATTCCCACACGCTGGTCTAGCTCATTTCTCTCTCTAGTACCTAAAAGGCACTAGGGGTCTCGTTTAGCCAGGGAACTCACGGATATGTTTTGAGAAAGAAGAACAAGTCAGAGCACCACCAGAGGGCTGGGAGGAGTAGCCAGGCTAGCAGCCAGCAGGGCTAACCACTAACATTTGCAGGTGTGCTGCTCAGGAAGGACTGCGAAACCAGACCTGCAAAGGCAAGACGGAGATGTCATTTCGACCATGATAAGGGAAAGCTCAATGACTGAATAACATCACCACAGACCTAGGGGAGGAAAAGCAACTGTACGCGTATCTGCTCGTGGGCACGGTTTGCTTAGTTAGGTTTGAATGGGTATTACAGAGAGAATGGGCTAAGTGAGGGTGATGGGGCCGAGACTCAAAATTTGCAGGGATGTATGTAGGAAGCTGATAAACAAGAGTGCTCTGAAGATCAATGGATATTCTGTGTGGGGCAGAAGGGTGTCATCTGTTTAAATCCAGTTCTTTTTCACTTGGACCATGGCATATGAGTGACTAGTGCCCTCTGAGAATTTCATTATGCACAGAAATTCAGTATGCGCTGAAAGCAGAGCTCCACAAAGCCACCACATACTCTTACAGTTTACACGTTATCATACGAAGCCATAAAGGTGACCAGACTTCCCACGTACGTTGAAGACTCTGGAGGCAGATTCCCACTGCTTCCAGAAGACTGCTAAGTAATGCAGACTGATGTCACGAGTACTGTATGCCACTATCACAGTATCACATTTAATCACTTTTAATACTAATAACAACTCAGCTCAAGAACCTTCCTCATGGCTCCTCAGTCAGATGGAAAAGGCTACGCTTTTTGCAAAGCCATGTGAGTTGGAGAGCACTCCGTGCAATTTAGAGACACACAAAAAGGTTTTCTTCCTTTCCAGAAAACCAGTATATGCAGAATCTGTTTATAGATTATTGTAAACAAGCTCAGAAATAGAACATAATTGTACTTGGGGTGTTCTAGTGGACTGGTCTATTTTGTGGTGGTGCTTCCTCCTCAAGAGAGATGCGCCGTGTTGCTGATACACTTTAAGGTTTTCTTTCACATGCTCTCAAGACATACCTTACTCGAAGCCCGAAATACAACAAAACCTGGCTACTCTCCACAAATAAACCACCATCTCCCTGACTGCTGCTTACTTTTGGACACCTCCCCAAGATAGTGCATGAACCAAAACTGAATGGCACCTCATGGAACGCCTCCATGGGCTTTTAGTGCAGCTCTGAATGCACTGGCACCTGACCAGCTCTGAAGAGGGTATTCCTACAAAATCTCCTTTTGGGAGGCCTATTAGTGTACTCTCATCTATACCTGGAGTGCTTATCATATCGTGTTCATTAATTCATTTTTTCCTAGCCCCCTTCTGTCCTAGCAATACAAACTATTTCTTTTCATCTTGTACTGCTTCATAA
Organism: Chionis minor; assembly: GCA_013398295.1. Taxonomy (NCBI): domain Eukaryota; kingdom Metazoa; phylum Chordata; class Aves; order Charadriiformes; family Chionidae; genus Chionis; species Chionis minor. The sequence goes on from VZSF01005414.1 coordinate 148,504, forward strand.
CGGTGGTTGCTGATCATACCTTCAGGATTCCTGGCTCACATTTTACAAGATGACTATCGAACAAGGAGGCAATACCTGTTGTAATGGAATAGCTAGAAACAACTGTGTTCATTCATTATCAACAGATATCAAATCCGTTGGGGTTTCTGGGGTGGGGGGTGGTGGTGATTGCAAGCAGCTCCCTTCACAAGGTTGAGACTGGCCTGGAGCCTAGTTGGAGACTAGGGTTGGGAAACAGGAGGAATCCTATTCTTAGATAGTTATAAATGGAAAAAGACAGCAAGAGTATTTGAAAGCTTTCAGTACAAGGTTTTTTTCTTTGGTTTTGTGTTTGGGTTTTTTTTGGGGGTGCAGGGGGAGTTTGTTGTTTTGGTTTTTTTTAAACTGAAAGGCAATAAAGGGATTTAAAACAGGAAATGAGTTACTAAGAACATTTCAGGGATTAAAAAAAATATACTTATCAAATTAAATTCCAATTGTGCAATAGGTGACAAGCTCTCTCCCAGTCTCCTTCGCTCTCAGGCTTCTGTCACAGTTTCCAAAATTGGTACAACTGGCAAAATAGCAGCTAGCTAAACAGACAGAAGTAAATATACGAAGCCTCAAATTGTTCTGTCCTTTTTAGCAATATCGAATTCCAAAAAAGAAGAAAGGAGAGCTCCAGCTGTGATGCGCGTCACCGTTGCAACTGAAGTTATTCCTGAAACAACCTTCGTAGAGAGCTGATCCAAACATGTGTCAAAATCCCCCTCCCACCTAAATTTATTTTAACGTTTTCACAGGGGGGAAATCATCATATGAATGCTTTTGATTGACACAATGCATAAGTTAACTCTTACCTGAAATAGAGTAAAACACCACCTCTCTTACTCTGAAAACACAGCCAGAATTCCTGAAGGAATTCTCACTTCTCCCTAGAACTACTGGGTTGGGGGAGGGACAGATGGACAACGTTTTTCATGGGAAGGATTTTACTCAAACATTAAACTTATAAAGGCCCCAAGGGAACCGGAGAGCAGAGGCTGCTCAGCTTTGTCCAGCATTCTGCCTGACTGGTATAAAATGCCGGGGAACCGATTTGCTGGTAGATGAGAACTTAATTGCTGCTTTGTCATGTAGTCGATTTTGGCTGCCTTGGGTCAACTTACAGAAGAACAGAATGGGAAAATAATGGCTAAACATCCCATGAAAACTAGCCTGACTTAAGAAAAGCAGTTAGAATTTAGTTGATGAGTTTCATTCCTTTTTGGATGTAAAACAAATGGTTATTAAGGTGGGGTTTTTTTGTAAGATATGCCTTCTAGCGATGGCTTCTCATCAGAAAGTCTAATGGGATTATTCCAATTTGTCAATCAACTACACACTTCCATGAAACCCACACCTGTGGTTGATACTAGTTTGTATTTTTTTCTAAAATACATTGTAAACCACCCAAAATAACAATGTATTCATTTTTGAAAAGTAACTTCCTTTGAACTCAAGGTGTTTGCCTGCCTTTGATTCCTACATGCATGGTCTTCCCTGGATTATCTACACATTATATAGTACTGACAAAGGTTAAAGTTTAATAAATTAAAAGTTTAATACTGCTGATTCTTACCAGGCATTCCTAACATACAGTGCATTCAATGTAATGGAAGATAAGGAAGAACAATACAAAGAGTACACCTAAATAGCCCTCAACTTAGCAAAACTCTTATTACATAAGAAGTACCTAGGGAAATTGTTAACAACCTACAGAATTAGGCTGTATTTTCAAACAAATGACTCACAGAAAGCTTACTGACCTCCCATGACTCACTAAGGACTATTTACACCAAAATATTTACCGTGTAATTTGAACGAAAAGTCAGTCAGCTTTTTGTGAAGAAATTTAGCTACAATAGGATAGGTCACGTTTTAACTCTCTTGGAAACAGTTGTTATCAAGGACACTCCAAAAGACATTGCTTTCCTAAGGATATTTTGCATTTACTGAAAGCTATCAATGTGATGTTATTGGGAGCAAAGGGAAGATCGAGTTGTTTACTCAAGATCCCCTCCATTAAGACACAGCCAGATCACATTAGGGAAGTCTGTCAATTTTGCCTCTAAAGAGTCACGGACCATTCTCCTAAAAAGTCAGTCCTTCCAATTTCTGCTGATGATAGATGAATTAGACCCTGCTTCCCTCCTGCTAAAAGATAAAGCTGTCTTAAAATTTTACAGTAGCTAAAAAGTTCAACTTCTTTGTATTCTATTCTTCCTCTCAAGTCCAGATTTGACAAAAATCTTGCAAGAAAAACAAGAGCTTGGGAAAAGATGCTTTTGTAGAGCGGTTGTTTTTACAACCTTTACACCAGGTGCCTCTGAAAGTCACTGTAAGAGACCCTGTACGTCTGCACTAAGTACACAAGCATGCTAGAAAAATGAAGAGAGAAAGGAAAAACAGATAGAATACCAGATATCTGAAAAAAGTTATTCAACAATGTATTCAGAGGATGACAATCAGCGTGGAAAATGTGCTGTTCACGTACAGACTGCCTGCAAGACAGCGTTTCACTGGAAATGCCACCATGGATGCCACCATCAGCTGCAGGGCAGGGTTACAGACTAAATATCTTATGTCTGGCAGTCATACAATACCACCCTAGGCAGCACTACTTCACTTGTTCGTGCTTTCAGTCATCTTAACCAGATCTCATGTCTTCATTTAAAGCTTGGCATCTTCATTAACTGCTCTCTCATCACTTTAACTGCTACAGGGCAGCCAGCACGCTCCTTGTCTTGATAGTCAATAGTGAATTTGCATGTCCCAACACAAAACCCAAGATGTCACTGTCCTTTGTAGATAACGCTGCACATTCAGTCCTAAATGGAGAATAGTTGCCAAAACATACATAAAAGTTGCCATCAAGACAAATGGGAGCTATGGGATCACTCCTGAAAGCCATCCCAGAGCCAAGCCAAGACATGACCCCGGAAATAACTAATGAATGAGAATGAGAAACCAAAAGAATTTTAGCAGTGCCTCCTGGTTATGAAAATGCCACAATGGTTCTCCCTGCTGAGAAGAAGTCTCATGTTTACATCCTGGACCAAATTCACTACAGACTACAATGGCAGATCTCCAGATCCACAGCCTGCACCAACAACTTTATCTTGGTCATCTCAGTTCAGGACTATCACCTGGCCTATGCAGGTGCTGCTAATTGATCTCAGAAGCAGTGCTCATCTAGGAAAACCCTGGTAACTAAAGAGTAAGGACTGAAATACATCCTTCTCTTCCTCCCCCATTAGGCCCACTACAGTATTATAAACAATTCTCTAAAGCTGCAGTCAGACCACTTACCTGCATCATCTGGTTTATCTAAATAAACGCCATAATTACGACAACCAGTACCCAAGTCCTACATGATGCCTGACAAGAGTTTGGAAATACTAAGGATGCAATTGATGAACAACAAGAGAAGAAATTCAGGGAACCTCATTAATTTGACTCTCAGTCTCAAAATTCCCCGTAGTCCTATGTAAGAAAGCAATGTGGGGGGGCAGAATCACATCACGATGCCAGACTGACTGAAAATGGAAGATATTTTCAAGATTCTCTAGATATTGCTAAAATAGTAATGATGCTCTTCCATCATCACAGTCAGTGCAAGTTAGCTGTACCAATAGAAAATCAGAAATCACCAAACAGAGCTAGCCTCAGCGCCTTTCCAAACAAAGTATCTGCATGACAATATACAGAGAACCATAATCAATACAAAAGACACCAATAAGAGTGTATGCAAAGACTTTCAATAATACATGTTGGCCAATGATCATGAACATTTCTGGAGCTCTGACCATTTATCTGGATTAACACTTAATAAATATAAAATTTGATGCACATCACACTTTATTCAGCTGCGAATTATAACAATATACACACAAAAATTCAGAATCTGTTCTCTTTTCAAGGTTATGAAATAGCTATTTTAAGCCTACCCAGTTTCTTCCAACAGTAAATTTTCCGTTATTCCTTTTTGTTCTTCCACTCTCCCCCCAAGTTAAGGCTGGGTTTCTTTAGAAAACAGTAAATCAGCTACCAAACACTGAATTGCAGCTAAGCTGGACAGTTCACGCTGTCACACCTATTTCAGAGTGACTGAAGTCTGACCTTCACAATATTTCCAAAGTATTCTATATTTAAACACCTACCCACCGAGGAAACTCAAAAGAGGGTGGTGAGTATTCAACATTTCTAAAACACAGATGTCACAGACTTACAGGATCTCCATGAGAAGCTGGAGGGGGATACAAGGATAATGCTCTACAGGACACACTAACAGACTAGCTGAAAGAAAGCAGTAAGAAGGGAAGGAAAAAAAGATTTCAAGGAAAGGCTCCTTTTAATGCCAACATCTTCACCCCCAAAATTATGTCAGCACTAGGGACTGCTGGTATTTCAGCCACACCTAGTACACATGTGGACCAGGCCTTTTTGCGTTCTTTTTTTAAACACACGTGAAAGCATTATTGAATCTTTAGAAATACTGGAGAAAAAATGCTGCCTGAATTGTAACAACTTACAGTAAATATTTTTTATATGATTCTGCACTTTATAAACAAAACTTAGCATTAGCTCCATGAACTGTGTTCGCATATAAAATAACATTTTTCTTAAGTCTACAAAAGTCAGCCTCCGATGACTGTATGTAAAATGGAAGTGTCAACTGCTGCCACAGAATGCTAAATCCTACAGGTTATACTCCAGCGGGACTTACCCAAAATCTGAAATTCCAGCATGTATTTTTGGTTCAGGTTCTGAGTAACTACCATGAGAGTTTTAAAGACGGGCCTCTTATACATAATCGTCTAAAACTCCAAAGCACTTCTACAAATCTCCTTTTCCACAGCTTGCATTTGAGGAGATTGGAAGCTATAAAAAGGCCCAAAGAAACAAAACCAGCATGAAATATTTAGTGTTAACCATCCAAACTTCCATGACAACGGCTTCAGTGAGCTCACCTCATTGGTACTACAGCAGTAGACCAAAGGTCCAGTAAATGTAGAGGCGACTATCTAAAAAAACTAAGATATTTGGTTACAGAGCTCCTTGAAATAAACACACAAAACCCCCAGAATGTTTGGCTGAAAAAAAAAGGGGCTGTTTAGTTCAGCTCAGCTTTGCCACTTTCAGTAGCTGGGAGTGTGCCTGTGTAACTATGTGCAAGTAGTCTCTTCTCCCCAAACCCGCAATTTCAGAGCATATCTGTACCTGAAAATCCTGTTTGACTACTGCATATCAAAGGTTCCCCCTGGAAAAAAACATATGTTTTTGATTACAGTGATGATGCTGTAAAGGCACAAAGAGAAGCATTCACATGACCAACGCCAGCAACTTTTCTGTGGGGAAGAAGCTTCCAGATATTTCAGCCAAGATGAATTTTTGTTTTGTTTTTTTAAATGTGACCATCAACATGTGTGCTTATATGCACACTGCCCTGAGAATGGAAGGCAATATATATTTTTACTCTCTCTTCAGAGTGTTTCAGTTACTGGCAGACAGAATTCCAGCTCACAGAAACTCTGGACAACCTCTTCAGGCCTGAAATGCTCACAAAGCAGTAGCCAAATGGTCAACATCCCAATAAAACAAAAATTCTTGGATGGTCCCCCATTCCTTGCATCAGGGCCAGCTGCTGGAAAGTTGTGTGTGTGCTGTTTGTCCAGCTTCTCTAACTGGATGCTCAAGTCTTATATAGGTACGACTACTTCACTATTTTAATTTGGACGAGGAATGTGTTTGAGAGTAGATTATCCCAATCCACCTCTTGTGCAACAGACCGCATTGTGGAACTGTCTCAAAGTGCCTGAACTGATGTCCGTTTAAACAGAACTAAACCTTCATTTTGTGATGTATTTCAGTGCAAACAGGCATTCACTTCCCAGCACCAAATTAGGGCTAGTCCAAAGTAAAACCCACTTCCCTGAACCCCGTACATAACCTGTCCTCAGCACCAGCAGCTTCCCTTGGACAATCTCTTGCCGCGTGCCACTTACTAACATAGATGCAATCTACAGGTGACTTCATCCAGGATACTAACTGCAGCTTTCACAGCCTTCTTTTTGGGGACTTGCAGACACAAGAAAAGAGGTAGCAGAAACCCAGTTGTTATGCTCTAGTCCACCTTGACAAGCTAAAGGTGCCTGAACCTCCCCCTTGCTTCTCAGTAAGCAAACCATACTTTTCAGAATGATTTTACTTTAAATCTCTCCTATTAAAAATTTATATTTACGCATTAATTCATCTCAGGCTTCGTTATTGTAACTTGATTAAAAAGTAAGAATAACTGAAAACAATTCAGGTATCACTGAGCTGTGAAACCAATACATGGTGTTTAATGCTTCTGCTCTCCAAGTTCCAGCTGCTCTTCCCAGCTCTACTGCCTCACCTCCCCATACAAATTAATAAGCAAGCTCCTATTTGGGCAGGTCTCTTGACATATTTTGTATAGCTCTACTGATAAATAAAATACTAACAAAACAGAGGCTGAGATTTTTTTCCCCCCCTCAGTCATTGCCATCCATAAGCATTTCAGCTTGAACAGTTAAGCTATAAAAGCTTCTAATTAGATATATATATATAACCAAGCTGTAATTCAATTAACAGTGTTTCTACTGAAGATTTACTTGCTAAGTCACTAGTTAACCTCTGTATACCATACACAACCTCAGCTCCTTCAAGTCTTCTAAACCATTTTATTTTATAACCGTAAGTATTTATTAGTTGGCACAGTAAAAATGTTCCAACATCCTCTTAAAGCAGAGGTTTCTCAGAAACACTGCAGCTTCTATATTCAAGACGATGGGAAATTACAAATTGGAATTGTCTCACAGCTCTGTGAGCTGATCTCTGAAAAAAAGAGAGTGTGCTTTGCTGACTCTTCCCTTCAAGGTATTTCTACTTGGGGAACCCAGAGCCAAACTGCTCCTTTTGTGTTCCCAGAAACACCTCTAGTGCACAAAAAAGACTGTTTCATTATAGTAGCCTTCCAAAAAAGCGTGTTGTGATGTGAAACAGTATTTTAGATCATCAAATGTAAAGCAAATAAAGTTAAACTGCGGTGCCTCATACATACATATATGTGGCAAAAACCCAAACAAACACTTAGTTGTACCATCCATACATGATGAGACCTGGAGATTTCCCTCATCCTGCAGGATTTACTAATATTTTTTGCTATTACTTTGGCCCAAAATGTGTTAACCACATGAAGACAGCTAATAGCACCAATTTCCAGAAAGCTTTCCAGCAAAGAAAAGCAAACAGCTTTTAACCAGAGCCTAGAAGTTCTGTTTTGAATTGCAGAGGGGAGGATGTGTACAGAACAGCAAGCTCAGCTACCTCATCTGGCTTGGCTTGTTGTTAAATGTGAAGGTCAAAAGGAACCCGAAAGTAGATACTCATAAGAAATTAATTCAGAAAGGCATAAATTATTCAAGAGAAAAACTTCAGTAAGATGCAATCTACATGGCCAGGAATTTCACTACGGAAAGCCCCGCTCCTTACGAAGCACCTGTAATGTACCTTACAAATGCAGAGGGCACTGCCCTGCTGCATCTGCCCAGCCATACAAAAGCCAGGTGAGCCAGGCTCTACTCGGGTCCTCTCCTGTGGAACCGGGCATGTCTAAGCAGAGCGGGTGCACTTCAGGCCTGCTGTGCAGAAAAGGAAATGGAAGGGGGAAGAATAAAAGCAAACAGCTCCAAAGGGACTGTAACTGCTGAGTAACAGAGGGGTTTCACCACAGCACTGACTTCATTTCAAATGCCGAGCGCGTATTCCTCGGTCATCGCCCAGACCCCCGCAGGGGAAGGTGGGGAGTGACTGGCATACAGAAAACAGCGCGTTTCAACCTCTTAGCATTTTGTGATAATCTGCGTTTATCTGAAAGCTGTCAGTTAGTAACAAGGTTTTTCCCCTGAACAAAAACTAACCTGGAGAAACACACTGAGCAGCGACGTAGTGTTCTCCGACAGGGGCATTGTGCGAACTTGGGCACCAGACCCCAGCTCTGGCAGAAATCTGAACGTTCTCTTCGCCGCGTCGCCGGCATCCGGCCTGAGAGACAAGCGAGGGTCTGTGCCTCCAGCCCTACCCGCAGCCCCGGTGGCTTCAAGGAGATTCGTCCGCAAGCAACACCGCCGCGTTTGAACCTTCCCTCCCCAGTGATTCCCAGTTCTTTCCTGACACTAGCTCTCTATTAACTCTCTGATTCTTGATACAGTATCCAGGTATTCAAATTCACTTACATAAAGGGTTATTTGGAGTAAATGCACTAGCACAAACGAGGGTTGTACACCGCAGGATACCACCACTGTTTATTCGCCTCCCCAAGTAATTTACCATCTTAGAAGTAACATGGGCTTAAAAGTAAGACAGGCTTAATAAACTTCTTGGTTTGTTGGGCTTTAGATAGCGTTAAAATGCCTGGTTACGAGGGCTTCTTAAGAGACTAAATCCCCATTCATTTGGCTAAAATGCGAGTTATTCACCGAGGGATTAAAGACACCCAAAGGTGCTCAACTTCGCTGGAAGCTGCGGGGAATAAAGGAAAGAGGCAAGTCAGTACAGCTGGAACAAAACATCCTCATAAATGAGTGTGATATACCCTAAAACAGATCAGGAAAAAAGCCAAGATTGCCCTTTCAGAACACTCTTAAAGAGGAAACAAAAAGGAAGGGGGGATTTCTCAGCTTTCCTGACTTTCAGTCTCTCATTCCTTCTCATTCTCTTCGAGAAGCCAAATTAATTTCATTTGTAGCTTGTGACCTAAATTTATAAGTATATTGTAAGTCCCCACACATTCTGTCCCAGAGGTCTACCAGGCACTCCATTATTTAGGAAAATAGTAGAAATAATGGCAAAACCTCAGCAAGATCAATTTTAACACAGCATATTAAGTTATGTTAGGATTCCAAGAAAAATAAGTGGCACTTCCAATATTATTATAATTACTACTTCAGTAACACTTCATGGGACAAGCTAAGTAATCAAGCCTTGCTGCACTGAAGGGCACAGAAACTTTCTTTTTTGATGCCTCGAGAGCTTCCCAAAGTGAAAAAAGCTCATGGGTAATTCCGACTCAGCAGTCTCTGGGAAAACAAAACCAAAAAAACTCCTAACCAACCTACTTCTTGCTTTGCTATTGGGAATTTCAGAGCATCTATTGTGAATATACCCCAAAATCCAATCTTCAGAGTAGAACTCCAAACCATCAGCTTCCCGGTCCAAGATTAGCCAAGCCAGCTGGGGACAACTACATTGTAAAGCCACCTATTTCTCCCAGTGCTGGTGGCCCATTCTCAGAGGTTCCTCAGGCTACAGTGATAAACCCCACCGGCCCTCAGTTGCCCTCAGGAGGGAACTGGGAGCATCCCCTTTCCACCTGCTGCCCTGCAGACTGGAGGCAGCTGAGCAGGGCTGATTGGTCCATAACAGCAAAATCATTATAGAAGAAATCTTGATTTAAATAACATAACCTTGCTTTGCATTTTACCTTAGTTATTTTCTTTACTGGTTCCTTGTTGGTTTATAATCCTTTAGACAAAATCAGCTGAAGCTAAACACAGGTTTTACATTATATACAGTACTCTTTCCTTTTTGTAACTAGAAAGACACACTATGTGTAAATTGCTTAACTAGCTGAGAATCTGAGGACACATTTACTCAAATTCTCTATTTATAAAATTTATTACCCTAAGAACTGTTTCTTACTTTCTATTTCTTCAGCAACCAATTATTTAATTCTGGTTTCTGCCAAGCTGCTTCTGAAAAGAAACATTATAAAATGTTGTTGCAGACAACTAATATTAAACTTGTTGTTTGGGGTTCTTTTACTTAAACTAAAGGTCTATGAAATATGATGGAAACGGAGATAAAATTACTCTTAACAACTATCACAGCACCATTATCTCCTACTAATGAATTAATGGTGTACAAGTACACCATAAATCAGTAGAAATCTGCATTTCTATTTTTTATTATTTACAGACTTTGATGTTTTTCAGCTCCAGATGATTAACAGTTTAGTAACAGTTATTGCAGCAAACTAAACTGAATATAGATTAAAATATCCCTGCGTACCTACAGAAGTAACAGCATTGTCTACCCACAATGGTGCAAAGTCAGCTTACACTTTCAACAAGCTATGTTTTAAGGAGCTTAGTCAAAGGTTTCCCTGAAGTCAATCATCTAACTTTGTATAAAACTGCGCAGGAAAAACAGGTATACCTATTCTTTTTTATTCAAATAATGTTAGCAGACTAAAACAAGCCAGCACTTAAGAATTCATTAACCACCAAGTCACCGTTCAAGTGGTTTAGTCAACATTCATATGGCCAATGTGGGCAACACCAACCCACCTAAGACTCAAGCAGGGCTTTATCCCCCAGTCCAGAATGGGCCCCATGACCTGGCCTGGCAGCACTGCAAAACTCATCCCCTGGGAGCCTACGTGTAGGTAGGAGACAAGCTGGGTAAAACAGCACGTAAAAACCTGTAATGAAGACGCATTAAAAAGTAAAGTTTATACAAACACGAGGGACCAATTTTATAGCATTTGGGAGTAAATTACTTCACTTGTAAATATCTGCAGACCTGGGGACTTACATGGTGACAGTAAGCAGTCATGTTACTGGATCGGGGGGATTACTCATTTTTAAGTAATAGATGCAAGAAGACAGCTTTGTTTCGAGGGGGGCAGTTTCCTCCCCCCACACCCTGCAACCCTTCCTTGTTCTTAAACAGGCCACCATCTTATAAAAACTGCATCTGCATTGAAAGCCTACAGCAGTAGTTCCTACATTTTTACTGATCAGATTCTGGCAGGCAAGAAAGCTTTCTCCGTTAACAAGCCTCATTTTATATTTCTAAATACACTGCTTTGCTTTCCCTCCCAAATTAGTGCTGATGATTACCGGCCATTAAAAGAATAAAACTAAACACTTGCAAGAAACCAGCATTGCAATAATTAGTTCTGAAAGCAGAGTTAGAAGTGTGTTTCTGCAAGAGCTTCTGTTACTCTCTCTAGAAATGTGGCCAAATCTGTGTGCTACAAGTTCTGCCTTGTACCTCCTCCAAGACTAACTCCGCTCTGACTAGCTGCTTTGTCCAGCTGACAAGTGAACAACGAGGGGGGAAACGGGCCACCCCTCAGTGACATTCTGAAGTATTTACTCAACAGCATCATTCATTTTTGACAGCAGCCACCTGCATGGAAGACTGGCACGTATGTAGGAGTCAGCATGGAAATCAGCCGGTATCATTCCCTTGGGTAACACGGCAAACCAGGCTTTACATCACCCTTGAGACAGACACAGTGATGACAGGAGAGGGAACTGCTTTAACAAGAGCCCCACCTGGTAGCTATTTAAACAGAAGAAAAAAGCCAGGTGGGAAGAGCAAAGGATAAATTTCTATTTTTCAGGGAATGGCTAAAATTAAGCAGGCTTCTTTTAAGACAAAATAGAGCAAATCCTTCAATCTGAGAATCTGAATGAAGGTAACACAAGCCACACATCAAGTGCTCCTCTGTTACCATCTTCCCAGGGAAGGTATTTCACCTGTTATATATTAGGGAGAGGGATACATAACACTGATTAAGCAGCTGGGCATTTACACCTGGCAAAACAAGGGAGAACCAGATTTTTTTGTGGTCTTCCTAGTGGACTAAGCTGCCTGTTAGTTTACCTTCAAGATATAGTCTTCTTTTTTTTCCCCTAACTAATTCCTCCAAGGAACCCCTAATCCCTGCTTGTCGTACAGCTCTGCTTCGCCCACTCATCCTCTCCTGAACTTTCTACTGTGCCTCATGACAGAGTATCACACATAGATCGTTTTAAATTCAAAATGACTGTTAGTTTGGAAAAAAATAATTTTTTTGAAACATCAGCTCAAAACTATATTCCAGGTTTCTTTAAGCATCACTACTGCTTTGCAACCATACGTAGCTCCACAGTTACAGCGGGAGATCCTACTGAAGCTCTAGACGCAGATGTAGAAGCCACCACACGACACACACCCCATCATACTTAAACATGTAACCCCACCCCACGCCCCCCTCATTAAAAGCTAGCTTATTGCTCTTCATAAATCCAGAGTACGACAAAAACCAGGAAAAAAGTCCAAACGAAGCAGCGGGAGCGCTGTTACACGTTCCCCAGAGCATTCCAGCGCTGGACTCCAGCGGGCAGCCAGCCCCCACCTCCGGTGCCGCTCCAGTCGGGAATCTCCCCTTCCTCAGCCCGGCGGCGAGGCAGGCCAGCCCGCGACCCCAGCTTCGTCTGCACCCCCAACCGGAGCCCCGAGCTCCACGTTTTCCCCCACCGTCCCCTTCGAGCGTCTCTCCCCTCCCCCGGCCGCACCACACCGCACGGCTCCGCTCCCTTCCCGCAGACGGCTGACCCGCCCCCGCGGCAGATGGGAACATCTGCAAACTTTTCGGCTGGACTCTTCTCTCCCGAGAGCGGCGGGCGGGGGGCGCGGCGCCGCCTACCTTCGCCACCCAGCTGAACAATGGTGACATCCTACGAGCGCCGGCGCGGCGGCGGTCCCCGGCTCCGGCCGCTCCGCTCCGCCTCATGCGCCGGCAGGGCCGCCCGGCCTCCCAAAATCCGCCCCCCGCCGCCGCCTCCGGGCGCCAGCCGGCGGCAGGGTGAGTGGCCGCGCCGGGGAGGCTCCCCGCGGNGGGAAAAAAAAAACCAACAAACACCCAACCAAACAAAAACCAGCAACACAGCGATCCCACACGGCCCGTGTAAGTTTCTGGGAATACGCTGGCTTGGAAGGCGTGTTTAATGTTAAACGAGCAAGCAAAAAATCGACTGTTTGAAGCCACTGGGAAATGTTATGCTTCCAGCCGGGCTCACCATTCATGTTAGCTAATGGCATCTGACGGCATGCACTGCCAGCTCTGCTTCCAGAAATAAGCTGTTGAAGAAGGGAAGTTAAAAACCAGTATGGCAGAAGTCACTATTACAATGGAATTATACAGTGGTTTGGGTTGGGAGGGACCTTCAAGATCACCTAGTTCCCACCCCCCTGCCATGGGCGGGGACACCTCCCACTAGACCAGGTTGCTCAAAGCCCCATCCAGCCTGGCCTTGAACACCTCCAGGGATGGGGCAGCCACAGCTTCCCTGGGCAACCTGTGCCAGTGTCTCAGCACCCTCAGAGTAAAGAATTTCTTCCAAAGATCGAATCTAAATCTGCCCTCTTCCAGTTTAAAACTGTTGCTCCTCGTCCTATCACTCCACTACCTGATAGAGTCCCTCCCCAGCTTTCCTGTAGCCCCTTTAGGTACCAGAAAGTCACTATAACGTGTCCCTGGAGCCGTCTCTTCTCCAGGCTCAACAACCCCAACTCTCTCAGCCTGTCCTCACGCATGTTTCTGGCAGGGCAAGGGATGTTACTGGCCACCCAGACAGGAAAGGTGTTCAGTCCTGTTGCTCCAGCTGGGCTGGCTGTGAACAACCCCCCCTACTCAGTGGCTGTTGTAGGGCTGCCTGAAAACAACTCATCTTCCTCACTTTGGAGGAAGGGTGCAGAACCAGGAAGAGAAAAAAAAAAAAAAAAAAGGCTTGAATTTCACAGGAAATAATCCACTGGGCCAAAACCAAAAAGCCACTTATTTTCCATCACCTCATAAAAAAAAAAAAAGAAGGACTAGGTTTGCAAAATTGTAACAGGAAAGCCTAGGGATCTGCCCTGCACTTCTTCCCCATAAAATTCAACAGCTCAAAGTTTGATGTCCAAGTGCCAAATTCAGCACTTTGCTTTGCCCAAAGACACTCTCACGAAGACAGTCATCCCACTGGGAGAGTGCCCTGCTTGTGCTTGCACTTCCAGGCTCAGGGCTGAAAGAATGATCTCCGGTTTTAGAGCCAGTGCTGTCCCACTCGTGTACGTTACTAAATGTCCACTGGAGCACAAGAGTGACACTTGCGCACAGGGGCTGGGGAAAAGCAGAGCCACCAACCTCGCGGCTGACTGAAGCAGATAAGGGCAGTTTCGGCCCCTGCCCCAGACCACATGATCCTGCAGCCCTGCGTTTGGGGCTGTTTGGGTTCGGTACAGCGCTCTGGGCACCTCCAAACACCGCGCTGGCGGGCACCATAGTGCTGGCTGTGTGTGTGGTCATGGGCCATGGTGGACTGCGGGGGCAACACAAAAGCAGTTCTTCTCAGGTCGTACCTGCAGCACCTGCAGTACCTAGGCATGCCACTTCCATCCGCTTCCTCCTGAGGAACAGAGAATCGCAGAACAACAAAACAGAATGCTGATGCTCAACAGCTAACACCTACACAGAAAAGGCAGCACGAAACAAACGATCGTGCCAGTGAAGTGTGATGTCTCTGTCATGGCCAACACATCGCTGATAGTCCCAGAATGGAGGAATCCGACAGTGGTGGATGCATGAGCTGGTGTGTCACAGCGCCGTGACCCAGCTGAGCTGGTGGTGGTGGGACTGGAGAAATCTGCGACCACTGGATGTTAGCACTCTCTAGCTAAATACTATTAAGTCTTGACTGGTTTCATTGGCTTGCTCAAAGACACACAGCTAATCAGGAGAAGAAATCTCATGTGGGAATTTGAAATTCTTTTCCTGAGCAACACTTGTCAGGGAGCCATAAAATACCAACCAATATGAGCTAATAAACCAGCATGCAACTTACTTATGGTGACCTTGTCATCGTTGGAGAGCCCCGTCTGGAGAGCCCAGCCTGCCTGGACCTGGTTTTTAATCAACTTACAATCTATGCTACGGTTTCTGGTATTTAAACCATAACAAACACATTTCCTATTTTCATAAAAGGGGAAGAGAGACCCATTTTCTACTAGTTCTGCAGGTTAAAGTAGCGCTGATACACCTCTAGATGGCCAACAGCTTGTTCTGTCTTTATGGTAGCAGCCATGGACAATTTGATTGTTCTTAGCCGTAAGCCCAGTAAATGACCAAACGTGACCGACACTCACTCTGGTGGTGGTCTATAAAGCTTTATTAGTATGACAGAGGGAGAAATTTTCACTGCTGCTACAGTTCATGATGCATAGAGCACATACACAAACAAATAGCATTTGTTCTCAGGGCTTTAAACTAGGCACCATAGAAGAACACTAGAAATACTACCATCTGAAGCACAGAACTGGGTCTGCTTTTATTTCACAGAGCAACTGAGGGCAAGAGCAAGGCAGAATGTTCCTCGTTACATACAGCATATCCACAACTTGGTGATAGCATTAGAGTTGCATTTCTCTAACACTGAGTGTGAACAATATTATTTCTAGATAATTATTTCTTCCCCTGTCTCTGAGGAGACCCTGCCTGCTTAAGAGTTTTTCCAGCTCCCCCTTCCTGACTGGCACCCTTCCACAGTTTTAAACTAACAACACACACATCTCCTCTGAGTCCACATTAAACATGGATGTCAGTCAGGAGATCTGGTTTCTCGCCCTGACTGCAACTGGCTCCAAGAGCCCTCCCCAGTGTGTCACTTCACACTACTCAGCTTCTAAACCTGTCGCACGCAATTGTTATGGTGAGGGCTGTATGATTTTAAACATACTCTGAAACCTTCTACCTGTTTCTGTAGGACTGAGAGGAAGAGTGGTCTTGTGGTGAAGACACTGAATTAGGAGATAAGAGTAACAGTGAACAAATTCCAGCTTCTGCTGTTAACAGTACTTTCAGGCACGCTACATCACCGCTCTCTCTGCTTTAGTACATCTGTTAAAGGGAGATGTATCTGCCAGCCTTGAAGGAAGGAGGAGTGGGCACTCTTTGGCTTTTGGGAAACAGCTGGCAGCTAGGCTTAAGTGTTCAGTTATAAAAACATTTGGTAATGCATGAAACTCTTCAGTGTAAATGAAAAGGTCACTGTGTTACCTTCCAAAAAAGATAGATTTAGTAATGTAGTAGGAACAATAACTGCATTCATTTTTCAGGATGTTCAACTTTCTAAAAACCGAACCTCTGTATTTTTCTATTTTAAGTTTGGCTTGTGCAAATAACTGTCTCTCCAAAAACACTATATATCCATTTTGGGTAAATGGAAAAATTCAGGTCCAGGGAATAACATCCGTATTGCATAAACAGTAAGTAGCGCTCGACACCATCTTATCTAAGTGTATGATCTTTCACAAAACAAAACAAAATCCTTGTTCCTATGAACTGTTCCATGTTATAATGGAAAATATTAGCAGGATATTTGTGGCTGTTTTTAAAATAGTAGCAGTTAAAATACTTCAAAGCCACAACAGAAAGCTTACATAGTCAGAAAGATGATCTTTCAGTTTTACAGATGTCCTTCATAAACTTACACATACACAAATACCCCCATTATTTCTCTTCCAACAAAGCTCTCTCCATTAAAAGAAACCATTTGGAGATAAGGAAAGAGATGTGAGATATAAGGAAATACTAAGAAGAAAGGAGGCTGCAGTCAATCTTGTAACTCAGAAGAGGAATATTTTCTGACTCGCTCTCCTCTGATTTTAGCTTTCTTTAGGTTTAATGGCTATAAATATTTTTCAGAGTCCGCACAGTACGTCACTGAAGAAGGTCTTCATAAATTCAGTTGAAAAAATGCAATAAAAGAATATGCCTCCAAGAAATTACCAGTATCCATTATTTGGCCTTTGTTTAAAAACACAACTTTTATCCTTTATTACTTAGTTTTCACCACTCATTAGGATTTCCTTGAGCCTTGTCTCATCCCTTCCCATTGCAAGTAGCAGGCTAGATGGTCTCGACTTTATCAGAGGAAAAAGACAGAAAGAAAGTAACTACTGTGAGAGTCCTGTTTGCCATGTGAATTCAAAATGTAACAAATGGTGTTTTGGTTCTTAGATACAGCCGTAATAGAAGATACCAAAACAAAGGAGTCTATGTAAGGAAAATCCAGACTTTTATGGCACCTCCATATGATGCAAGATACAACAAATTATTCATCTGGATCCACCGAAGGAAGAGAGTAATGCATCCCCAGGATTTCATCCTATCCAAAGAGTCAATCAAGCCTGATTAGCTGGCTTCTGAAAAGATACTGTGGTGAAGAAAAGAGTGAGCTTTGTTACTTCTTTTGCCTAAATTACAACCAAACTCCTTTTTCTCTCAATACAAAATAAAATAAAAGATTAGTCACAAAACCAAACTATCTTACCAAACAAGATCTGCATCAGCTCCCTGATGAGAGGCAAGAGCAAGACCTGCCAGCTAACCACTGACCGGCCGTGGCTGTCCCCTTAACACAAAGTGCATAGGAGCCCACTGCCCTGAGCTGCACATCCATGCCAAAGCTCAAATCCAGCTCTCACCAAAGGAAATGGGATTACTTTCTTGGTGGCTTCCAGATACTCAGTGGAAACAGAAATTACAATGTTTTGGGTAAACTTCTTTGTACTGTTAGCGTGTTAAGAGCGTAGACTGAAGCGTTTTGGTGATCTGCTGCCCAGTAGCAAATATGAAGAAAGCAAGACATTGGGCCGGTGCCTAGAGAAAACACGCAACTCACCGCAAAGAGACAGAAGAGAACCATTTCTCACCAGAGCGCTGGGCGCTGACGCAGCAGTCGAGCGCTTTCCAACCTCTCCTGTAGATTTTAGCTTATATATGATTGCCTGTTTGGCCACAAAATCTGTAACTGCTACAATACTTTGATTCAAGAGTCATTAGTATTTGCTGCTGAGGAATGAAAAGCAGTGTTGGTGATGGGTTACCTGTCCTCTTCCTTACCAGCAGTATCCATCCTCTCTCCAAAAGAGTTGGAGATAAGAGGGTTACCATGTGCTGAGGCTCATTTGGGATCCTGCATCTCATCAAGAGGACTGAGGGAAGGAGGCATCTGTGAAGGGAAAGCTGTGTAAGAGAGGAGCACAAGAGCCCACGGGCCATCTTGCTCAGCAGACAGTGGAATGAAGTTCCTCCTTGGGCAAGTGCTGTCCTGCAGGCAAGGTTAGATCAACTAGAATGAGGACATGAGGGTATTAGACAATAAAATGCACCATAAGGTTGAACTAGCTTTCCTAGTTGCTGCCATTACCTTAAGATTCTTTCCTGTTAGTCTGTTTTGAACAAAGAAGCATTCAGACGTTCTTTTTTCCTTGGAAAAGGTCTATCTAGAGAAAACAGATTGTTTTCATATGCCCTATTATAAGGCAGTTCTGGGTGACAGCAGATGCTGGGCTGACCAATCAGATACCTTGAATGGAATGGATCCTTTCTTAGCATTTGATTGAGAAAGTTCAGAATAGAAAGGTTTTGGTGAAGTCCTTAATCAAACAAGGGACTGGAGAAAATACTACGCATGGGATGTGGAACCCATCATCCTGTAAGGGACCTCTCCTTGCATGAGGGTGAGTGTTACAGAAAATCTAAAACCAGAGAAAAGTAGCTTTACCTTCAACACTTGAAGTGGGCTACAGGAGGAGAAGCTGATAATAAGATGCTTTTAGATGTACAGTCCCTGACCAACAAACATAATGCATGCCAAAGGTACTCACACAATCCAGGCAGAGAGGGAAAGAAAGAAAGAAAGAGAATACAAAGAAAGAAAGAGAGGTAACCAAAGCTATACATATCAGTGTAACAATAAACGCAGTCTAGCTTTAGGGTTCTAGTGCTCATTCAGAAACATTAAGGCCATCTGATGCAAAACATTCATCTGGACTGAAATCATCCTGCCACTTCAAACACTTTGGACTGGCAAGCTTTATGCTGGATTGAGTATTTTTTATCTTCCCACAGACAGAAAAATAAAAAAAGGACAAAAGCTTAAAGATGTCAGGAACTTTGCCGTGGGTTCAGACTAATTCTGCTCTAGCCTGATCATACATCTGCATTTTACCAAGATCGAAGTGCGCTGCTAAGTAATCCAATTGTGATCAACCCATGAGATCTCTATAAAATGAGTGAAAAAACACAGCCTGAATCTGCAGGTAAGTCCAGGCAGACTTGTGTTGATCTGAAGAGCTGGATTCAAAAAACCCGCAAGGACAACGTTGCAAATGAGCAACAGGGTAAACTCAGTGTCTTAGGCCCTCAGGCATCAGTGGTTCCACACATTTATTCTGTTTTGCGATGGAGGGTTTTCTAGGAGCTGTGAAACTGGAGCAGGAAGAGTGGAGCACAGGCGGAACAAACTGGCAAACGGCAGAAGCAGGTAACACAGCTCAAAACAAATGGGGATGCTCCCAGTGTGCAGTGACAAAGACACAGGGCAAGCCCTTGAGATCACCAACTAGATCACCTGAGCATGGCTGAAACAGTTAGAAACCCCCTGTTTTCTCCCTGCAGGGCAGTACTTTTTGGTCTTCTCAATGTAACCAAGCTGAGGGACAACTAGCTGAGCTCTCCAGGCTGCTGAGGTGGCTCTGGGGGAGAGAGCAGCAGCCACCACAGGGATGACACACATCTGCCCACAGCTGCATAAACCATAAAATATTAATGATGCAGGACTGCTTATTTTTAAAATCCCCCTGAAAATGGGGGATGAAGGATGTGAGAACTAAATAGGGATTAAAGTCCCCTGGCCCTAGATATATACTTGGCCGTTGAAGTACTTTGCACCCTTTTCCTCCAGGCTCCCCCTGCTTCCTTGTGTCAAGCAGTGAAAGGTCTTGGGAGAAAAAAAAACTCTCAAAGTTAAAGAAGTATTTTCTGAAATCCAATTAATTAAAGATTATACGTAAAGTGTTTCTTTACTTAGATGCTACTCAGATGGGAAGAAAGACACTTCATTTGAAAATATGTCTCATTTCCTTTGTGGAGAAGCACCACCTCATAAAGGAAAAAAAAAAAATTAAATACTTAGAACTTCTTCTTCCAATAATGGATAAATTATGTAGTAACTTGCCCAGGGAAGTGATGGAATCGCCATCCCTGGAGATACATAAAAGACGGGTAGATGTGGTGCTTAGGGACATGGGTGAGGGGTGCTTTTGGCAGTGTTAGGTTTATGGTTGGACTCGATGATCTGAAAGGTCTCTTCCAACCTAAGTGATTCTGTGATCTGTAAAAAAAGGCTAGAGAGTGTTGAGGAAAACCAGACTATGAATAGAAAATGACAGCTCTCGCTTGACTAGTTAAAATCAAAACACAATTATAAAACTTATTGATTTCCCATGTGCTACGGGAGATATATATACTATGAATGCATATTTCCATTACATGGGACTTCATGTTAGTTAAGATGTCTGTATTCACTTTATCATATTAGAACAGTCTAGTAATGAATAATATAAAATAAGCAATTTTGTGTGCATAATTTTACATGGTGATAGCCTAGCTCTTTGTTCACATAATCAACTGTAAACACAAAAATAGTCCCACCACCCTAAGCATATCATTTTGGGTACTTCAGTTGTAACAGTAGGAAACTAGGAAAGTATATTGAGTTCCATGGTATGGAGAGACATGAAAAGTTGCCAGACTTCTCAGTTCTCCACAATGAAACCAATAACTTAATAAATCTATTTCTAACAGCATTGATTTCTCATAACTGCATTCAGCCACAATCCCCACAGACAGTACACAGATTCCACTGGACTTTTACTGTAGTTCAGATA
Organism: Chionis minor; assembly: GCA_013398295.1. Classification (NCBI taxonomy): domain Eukaryota; kingdom Metazoa; phylum Chordata; class Aves; order Charadriiformes; family Chionidae; genus Chionis; species Chionis minor. The sequence goes on from VZSF01005414.1 coordinate 169,096, forward strand.
TTCTAAAGCAACATCCATTTCAGTAAACTGAAAAAAACCCAATGGTTAGAATAAGCGTTAACCATTCCACTCCCAGCCCATAATATTCTTGGTTTTGCTGGAAAGAGCTTGACAACTAAAAAATCAGTTCAGGTTTATCTCTCGGCAGGTGTAGGATCCAGAACTTAATTACAGTGAACGGAGCTATATTGCAGTTTACGTACGATGAGCATCTGGGTGTAAAAGCCATTCATCTGAGAAGGATCCAATCCTGCCCCCACTAAAAACACAGACCAGTTGCTACTACATCCTTACACATCTTAAACGTAGATAACAAAAAGAGAAAACAAATACCGTATTGTCCTGTTCTTTTCCAGAATCAAGCTGAAGAAATCTTAACTTCTGTAACGTTGCCCTCATATCATAAGCCTCCCTGCTCGGGTGCTCCTGGACAAACTGGCGGTGGGAGAACTGCAGCAGCCCGCTGAGAACTACAGCAGCCCCTGGCAGACGATTAGGAAGTGCACTCAGCAACCCGGCTGGCCCTTGCTCCGCACCGCTTCCATCACCAGCCTTCCATTTGATTACAAGCTGCAGCACAGTCCTTCCCTAGGTATTTCCTGTGTAACGTGGAATCGAGAACAACACTGGAATCTACCAATATAATAATTTGCATGTACGGTAATTTTGTATCGTGCATATAAATCTGCTTCTTTTTTTTTTACCAAATTATCTGCAATTTATATTTTGCTGTGTTGTGCTGTTGATTGTATTCCTTCTCAGCTGTCTTGCAAGTGGAAAATTTTATCAGCAAAGTTCCCTTGCACACACTTTTAACTTACTGGTTCTTATCTCTCCCCTTCCTACCCTCTTCTCAGGGCTGATTAACCCATCAAGTGTATCTTTGGCAATGATGCAGACTCATCTGCTCTTGTAATTGTATATATATTTTTGGCTAAGTCATACTGTCTTTCAATCACAGCAAAAGCCACAAAATGGCAATAAACCACCTTTAAAACCAAGATTCAAACACGGTCTCTACCAATCTGAAAAAACACTTTCCCCACGATTCAGTTAGCTCTCCCTTCAGAAGTTTGCAGCTCCTAGTTTCATTACAAACAAAATTCCACATTTAGTTATTTTAAGCCAATTCCATTGTGACTCCTAAAAACATACTGGAAAACATTTATGAAATATAACACACGATACAGAGACTCTTAAAACAGAGCAACAGGATTTGTCCTTTCGCTCTTGTGCGGTTTTGATGAAGCTGCATTGCTTCAATACTGTAAGACACCCCTGCACATTTCGGCCACATGTGCTGACTGTGCTTCCGCTCCTCTGCCAGAACAATGGAAGCCTCTGCGTGCCGAGTCAGCTATCCCGCAAGCTCGGATCCACACAGACCAAACGCACTGCCCTGCTACGGGCTTCTTTAACGATGTCTTATCACTGAGAATGCTAGATAGCGTGTCATTTCATGTAAGACACCTGGAGAACGTAAAATTTGGGAAATCTGTACATGTTTTCAGGAATAAAGCCCAAAGTATTATTTGACGTGTAGTACACTACTGACGTTTAATCACCAATAAAACAATCATGGGCCAATTCTGCCATTTCCTCCCTCTCACGTATTCCCAGTACCAATAGGGAATTCTAACATTCCAGGAGAAACCTGCACACAGTTGGATGGATGGGCTGGACTAGCATTCCAAGAGAAACCTGCACACACTTGGATGGATGGACTGGACAGCTGAACTCTTCACTGAAGCGATCCGATAACTTCAGATACCAATGCAACTTGTGAGTCTGAGCTCCCGTATTTGAATGTGTTCACAGCCACAAAGACCCAAAGGAATAAGTGAACCTCAGAAGTTACCTGAACAGGATCTTTTACCCCAGGACATAATCAATTCTCAAGTCTCCTGCTGGTTTCAATCATAATTTATGAGTAGAATGTAGGCCAGCTTTAAATAATTTTCCCAATTTTTTTTCTAATATGCAAAAAGCTGTAATATACAACCAAACAGCAAGAGCTTAAAAAAATAAGAATCAAGTATGACATTCTCTCACTGTAGATCCATAATGTCATCCCCATACACACGCTTTTATTTCACTCGCAACCTGAAACTGAACTCCAGTGAAGGCGGCCGCCTGGAAGTCTAATTCAGCTGATGTCTCAAGCCAGCATCAAGACTTCCAGAACAGACAGACACGCCTGTGCCTGTGTGTGTGTTTAAGTCAGGTCACTGAGGCTTATCTGGATAAGGAAAATTTGTCACATATGTAGTTTTTATATGGCTTGTTGGAAATGCACGGTCTCAGCTTGTTTGAAAATATTTATCCCCAAGACCTTGATAATTTGTATTTTGTAACTTTAACAAGAAATGTACCTATAAATCAGAAACGTGTGTTTTGCTTGTTTGAGGTTCCTGGGAACTTTTCCGACTCTTGCAACCCCCTAGATTGCATACAGATAGTCTATTAAAACAGAAAAACGGAAATATAGGCAAAAAAAAAAAAAAAAAAAGACTTCATTTTAAAGACAGACTTGAAGCGTGCCTTCCACAGTACACAACCTACCTGCAGAATGCCCACTGAAAACCTCCTCCCAGTAAAAAGGAAGTCTGCGCACAAGCAATACACGCACTCTGAGGTTTGTTGTCCCCTGGATGTGTCTAGTTCATTGTGGAGTTAATAACACACATGTAAATTATGTTACTTTACATACTGAAGTCCTGAAAGTTTCTAGAAGAGAAACTTTGATCCTCGTCCAGACACAGGCGTATTATATCAAGCTCAGAACGTGACTGAGAGCTGATGTTTTCACATCTATCCGATACTCTGCTGAGGGGAGCTGAGACATCCCAGAACATCAGCTGATGCCAAACACTAACCCCAGTTAAGCATGTGTCTTGTTTTGTGGATTTTAATACCTAAGAATAAATTCCAGGAACACAAGTATTTCCGTTCTCGAGACAGCACCTTTACCTACTGTTGGTTCTTGCGCTAGCTCACTGCACAGTAAAATATCAAGTCGTTACAGTACTTTTGCAGGTATTTATTGATAAAAAAAACCCACAAGAAGAACCCAAACAGGACTTCAAAAGAACAGCTTGGAAAAAAAAAGAGAAACGGGAATGATAATACTGAAATTCTTATCAAAAGCCCACCAGGGTATTTTAATTGATTTCAACCAGCCTTAGATTAAGCCTTCAGTATCTCTAAGATAAGGCAAGGAATTCCCTGCTGGTGGAAGGCAGAAACAGGAGAGGTGAAAACTGTCCTAGCTTTTGCAGTATCTTACATTTGCTCTGGACAGCCACTAAGTGGCACTTAAACACCTCATCTTAAACCATGGTGAATCTGCAAAGTGTTGTGAAGGGCGGGGGGAGGAGTTACGCGTTCTTGGGACTAATCCCTTTTAAGAACAATGAAGTTCACTTCCTGCAATTACAGAAACTTTCTAAGGGCCTGACAACTTATGAAAATGTCAGTGGCAGAAATGCCGTGCAGTGCTGCGCGGAAGCAGAAATACTGCACAGAACTCTGCAGAAGCAACTGCTTCCTCTCTTAAATCTGGGTCCTGCTTTGGGAATCAAGAGTGCCTCGTTCCAGGAGACCATTGCCCACTATTGTGCCATTTTGAAATATGCACTTAAACCAGGAAAATGAAATTGTCTCATCACCGCTGGACTGCAGGTCAAACTGAAGCAGTCCTAATGTCTTAACACCACTTGTAGAAATGCCTCTGAGTTGAGTTTCAATTAGAGATGTCTGCAGGGACCAATGCTATTTGTACTGGCAGATGCACGTTCACACAGGGTTTTAGTAGTCAGCAGAGAATCAAGTGATGAATGGAGCTTTGCTCTTCTTAAGACTTTAGTAGGTTATTGCTTCCTAGACATATGTCATGCTTTCATTTGCCTTTTTAATCAGAGAAAGAAACCCACTTTTCTTAATAGTGGAGCTGAATCAACTATGTTAATTACCCTGAATATCTTAATGCATTATAGTCATCATTTTTCTTTTTGTCTGGTTTTAAAAGCTTTTCTGTTTCATTAAAAATCTTTCTAAACAAATTAACTACAGAAATTGGAAACCATTTTTTCCTATGTGAACAACACAACTATCGTTGGAAAGAATTTGAAGAAAAAAACAACCAGAATAATAGGTATTTTAGGTGCTAACCAAGCAAGTATCTACAAGCATGTTCAATGTCATTATTGCAAGTGGTTTTGTTGCCTTCAACGGAACTAATCTGAACCTAAAGCGCAGGTTTTCAGCATCAAAGACTCAAAAATAGGATTTATGTACAATTTGATTTTTAGACTCTCAAAGAAACATCTCCATTTCAGTTAGACACAGGTTTAGATGTAAAATAAACCACCGGATATTAGCTGCAAGCTCTGTTTTTCACCTTTGTACTGAATGCAGCCTCCAGAAATCTCAAATTCAAAGACTATGAATTTTATCTCTTATTCTCTCTTCCTGTGGAAGAAGTTCTTTTACGGTACGACTAGAAGCACAGCATATAAGCAAAAAGCAACTCAACAAGCCACAGTACATCATGATCCCTAAGAACAATTTTTTAGCACATTCTGCATGCGGGGAACTAGTTTTGTGGGGTTCTTTTAAAGGCTGAAACAAGAAGCTTGCAAATGAAAAGCATTCAGTTACACAGAAGGATCCAACTTAACCCAGTGCAAGAGGAATCCCCAGCAGTGAAGCTGTTGTTATGACCAGCAATAGATCTCAATTACTGTCACCCTGGGAAAAGTGGGGGGAGGGTGGGAAAGAAAGAAGTCCACATCAACCAGCAGCTTCATACAAAGGACAAACCAAGTATAAACTGGCGTTATCCACTCAAGCCTTGTATCAGATCCTCGATGATCAACCTTTAGGGCAGACACGCATATCCATTTAAGCCTGTATTTGTCCACTCACACAAATCATTCTTTAGGAAAATATTTCCCACAGCCCTTCCCATAACTTGATGTCCACAGAGAGGGTAAAAAAACAGAAATATAGAACAACTGTGTCTACACGGGGCAAGGGAAAGCACTGATTTTACGACAGTGATTTGTTAACATTATTCATTTTGACATATAACAGGATGGGAGACTTTGCTGCTAAAGTAAATACAGCGGTTATATATGCCTCCTCTGCTTTGGTTTTCTGCTCCACTACAGCCAAAGAGCCCACATCTGATGACCTTGAGGGCACAGCATAAATGTCAGCCCAATGCAGGCAAAATTCTAAATGAAAAGCCAATTGCGTGGAAAAATAAGGAGCTATTTCAGGAAGGTGATTTACTCAGTATCACAATTTATGAATTGGCATGCTCATATTTTAATGTGGATAACTTGAATTTGTCCATTAGGGCCATTTTAGAACCTGAAAAAAAGAAAATACATTTGCCTGAACATTAATTTCCATAGAATCATAGAATCACCTCCAAGCTTTTCAGAGAAACTTGTGCACCAGAGAAAATAGAAAGGTTTTGTTTTTATCAGTTTTGAGAAAAGACCACTGGTGTAGGACCCAGTCCTACAATCTGATTCATGCCAGGACCACTCTTGAGTCTGTCTGGAGAGATTGTACTAACCTACATGACAGATGTTCAGCTTTTGAAAAAAGCTATCTTTCCACATGTTTAAAAACAAGATTGTACACACTCTGAATGCTTTCACTAACTAAATTATACTGTCATCAATATGTTATTGTATTATATGCCACGAAAACTAACACCGTATTAGGTAGACTGATTTTTTAAAAAACTGTTCTTTTTCAAAGCAGGTTTTTTTTTCCCCTCTAAAATATACATTCTGGTTTTAAATTGCATACAACTATCACTGCAGCATGTACCCACAAAATTTATTTAAAAAAATCACAACTGTGCATACTTTATATTCCTTAAGATCATTAATTAATTAAATGAAAAATAAAAATGATCTACTGAATCTAGATCAGACTTTCTGAGTTGTGTTTGGAGGTCAATAAGGCAGCATTCTTTCAAACATCCTCTAGTCTTAAATTAAGTTCAGCAAGCCACAGCAGTGGGTAACTGCAGGCAATACATTGGAGTTCCTTTATCATAGAATCATAGAATCATAGAGTGGTTAGAGTTGGAAGGGACCTTAAAGATCATCAAGTTCCAACCCCCCTGCCATGGGCAGGGACACCTCCCACTAGAGCGGGTTGCTCAAAGCCCCATCCAGCCTGGCCTTAAACACTTCCAGGGATGGGGCCTCCACAACTTCCCTGGGTAACCTGTTCCAGTGCCTCACCACCCTCACAGTAAAGAACTTCTTCCTAATATCTAATCTAAATCTCCCCTCTTCCAATTTAAAACCATTACCCCTTGTCCTATCACTAGATTTCCTGACAAAGAGTCCCTCTCCAGCTCTCCTGTAGGCTCCCTTCAGATACTGAAAGGCTGCTATCAGGTCTCCCCGGAGCCTTCTCTCCTCCAGGCTGAACAGCCCCAGCTCTCTCAGCCTGTCATTAATTTATAATTAATTATTCCTCTTAGCAGTACCATACATTCAGCTTAACATTCAACGTTGCCATAAATCAGACAGTATTTTCTGAACTCTTAGTTCTGTATATGCAACCTCGGTTTCTAGACTTATTCTCTTTCTCACTTAGAACTTTTCCACAGGTGCAAACTCATACTTTTTTTTTTTCATTTGCCCAGACTTTTCTGCTGGCTGTCAGCTGGTTCGAAGCTGTGGGTCTGACTAGGCTGCAAGGCAACGAGGAGACCCGTTTGCTTACTTTGTGCATATTGGATCCAACACCTTTGCAGAAAGCAGACTTTACCACGCTACAGCAAGGTGAGCTGAATAACTTTGGTGTTACCTATTTTGTTATTGTTACTGCTTGTGAAGCTGGAGAATTTAATGTGTAGTGCTTGGGTAAAGTGTGGACAAGCATAGCCTCTTAACTGAAGACCTGCATTGTACTTTGAGAACCGTGCAGATGCAACAAATTCTCAAATTCTCACATTCATCTTCCACACTAAGTTATCTTCAAGCTTTTCAATCAAATTTGAAGATTACAGCATCACCAAACTCTTGCAAAGTTTAGGAAGTTGGTCACAGAGAGTTAACTTATTTCTTGGTGAGCGTAGTGCTTAGCAAAGCATAAAGAAATTATTCCAGCTGAGAAAAATGAAATAAGTAAGGCACAGGATGAGTACTGGTAAGTTAGTGCTGGGGTGAAGTTGAAGCCACAAAAATGAAGAAATGGTCAGATGACAGTATTTCACAACACATTCAACCCCTCAGGGGCAGGTTCACTAGTAAGTTTACGACAATTAGGTGTAAATCATGGAAATGTACTACAAGCCTTCCACTCCCATCACCACAACAGCAACGGACACAAGATTGTAAGAAGATATTTACCAGCGTGCAGACTCTTCCTGTGCTGTTTATGTCTTCTTAGAGCAAGGCTACTCCATCTTTGGAGTCCCTGTGCAGGCACCCAGTGATTTCTTCTCGCACAATGCTAGCAGGACAGACTTCAAAGTCTGTGACACTTTGTCTAGGTGGCTCTGTGAACAGAGGCCGTGTAAGCCTGCAAGTCTCCCTATGCACCTCCACCCTCATAGCCCTACTTTTAGGATCTACGTCACCATACAAAGAAACAACATCAGGTTTCCTGCTGCACAGCCCAATCCATTTGGAATACCTCTGGTGCTGCACTCTACTTCCACCACCTGCTTGTGAAAGTACCAGGAAAAATTTGTCCCAAATTGCTTTATGTTCTCACTTTAGTTTCCAAGTTTATGCCAACTTGGAATTTGATAAAACACCGAAGGTGATGTACGGAGGTGCACTGAGTTGGTTCGGAGCAGAATGCAATTCCATTTATTTACCTTAGCCCCTAAAGCAGCTCAACATGGAGCTGGACAAACATCAATGCCAGCATAAGGGAAAACACTGAGAATGTATGTCAAGGGATGGATCATAAAAGAAAAGAATAACAGAAGCTCCTCTTTTGACAGAGGACAGCTATTAGATCTCCTCATCGTGTCATCAGATATTACACTTGAACTAAAACTCTGTGGCAGTTTAAGACTGACTGGATGGGGACCTGAGCTCCAGCCTTCTCTCTGGTTCTATGTAGTGTGGCCTTGCTTCTCCCTGACTCTCATAAAAGGTGTTTATGAAACTGTTCTGTGATCCGGTTAGGATGCTAATTTAATTGAAACTGTATCACTTTTCCTTTTGGAATATTAAAATTGCTCCGAACTGACTCACTGAGTGATACCACAGTGTAACATAAGAAAGACGGCAACCATGGGAGCAAAAGGCCACCAAAAGCTGGACTCAGAGTAGGTTAAGATGTTAAGAGTGAGCTTCTTTTTGGAGGTACATACGGAAGTTCTTCTCTATGTGAAGAGGAATTTTCTGAAGGAAACTCTACCATAACTCTGGAGGATGCTTGGATATTATGGCTCCAATTACCTGTGCTGGACTTCACAGGCCACAAGCATCAGATCTTGTAAGACAAAAGGAATGGCTAGTAGTCAGATGAGAAGCTGTCACAAATCCACTAATTACTTTTTAGCCTCAGTTCCACTGTTTTGTATTTCTGCTACAATCCTCAACAGAAAAAGTGAAGGAACAATACATAAGCTTGGCATGAACTCTGGCTCTAAAATAAAGTGCCCATGACAGCACAAGTAACACACTTTCAGTATTATTTAAGTTGTAAAATACCCTGACAACGTCATCGGATACAGAATACTATACTGTTGAAGTCGCAGTAAGAGTCCTTCTTAGTCATTCTGCAGCACGAATTCCTGCATGATTTAAGAGACTGAAGAAATCACAAGAAAAAATAATTTTTTATGTTGCTGTTGCAGTAAGAGCGGGAATAGGCATCTCTTTTTACAAACCACGTGATTAATTTCATCTTGCTTGGTAAGACATTATCTCTGACTTAAAGTCAGGAAATGTCACTGGTATTGCACAAATGATTTCCTCCATGTGGCAATCACACATGAGGGTGAGGGAAATCACACAGTATTTCTTATAAAATGAGGGTGAACACAGGAATACCTAGCCAAGCTAGGATGTCACAAAGTCCTCTAAGGTCTGACGAGAGCCCCATAAAGGCTTGGGATAATGCTGCTACGGACAGGGTCATTGACCACCAAAGCTCCCTGAAAGAAGAGTTCACATACGTGAATCCGTTGAACAGATCCCAGGCTAGAGCTAGTGTAGTCACAGTTATGCTCTAGGCTCAGCACGAGCATAAAGCCTGATTAATTGTGAGTGTCCAAAGCACAGCCAGCTGTCTGCATTACATAGGACACTCCATTAAGATTTACACAGCTAAACTTTGACCTACTTTATATCCCAGACTATGTATGTGCACGAATACATATTTGATTTTTCATTTGTTCTGTTGGATTTTTTTTCCTTATTTTTTTCACATTAATTTCTCCAGTTAACATTCGGGAGGCAGGAGAGACTTCCTAAACCAAAAAGCAGTGCTAGGAGTTTGCAATTACATAGATTCCATCAAAAAAACCCAAAGGTGCGTATGAACAGGAGGCAGAAAGCAGCCAAATTAAGCTCTCAGTTGCACTGAAATACGTCCAGTTACCTCATTTTGTTTCAGTGTTTTATGCTTTTTGCAAAAGAACCACCATGTTTTAATCTCCCTAGACTCATTGAGCAGTAAAATACAGTAGATCACCTCTATCTTTAAAATTATCTTTCCTGAAATCTTTTAAGAAAGGGAAATGGTGCTATTAAAAATGAGATACTTAGTGAAGCCATATCTTAGAGTCTAATGTAAAAACAAGTTGTGTAAGAACCTCAGTCACGAAGCTAAGCTTCACAACAACTGCTTTGGAGTTCACTGGGCCTCTGCCATTCCTTTTATAGATGAATAATGTGAAGTTCACTCACAACATCAGCTCTGTGCAGCCTCACAGAGCTAAGTGTTGATTATCTGAAACCACCTTCTCCAGCACATAATCAGATCACAAACAACGTGTAACAGAGTACCATTACATTCCACGTAATACAGCATGATCTACTTAAGTGCATAAGCTATTGTAACTCAAAAAAGTAGGTGAAGGTTGTTTAAAAACGTAGTAACTGTTAAAGCAATAGGTGGACCAAAAAAAAAGACGACCTCTGACAAAATGAAAGATCACTGCCATAACCAAACGGCTCAACAACAGGACAAGTGCTACATTTTAGAAAGTTCCTCAGTGTAAAGAGAAGGGGCTTCTCTACGCCTGCTGTGGGGCAGATTCAGCACAAGCAGAGTCAACGAGCAGGCTCAGATCTTGAGCAGGTGTCCCAGTCCGCTGCAACCGTAAGGGCACTGCAACTCTCATGGCAACGTTCCTGCAGCTGCCAATTCCTGGGCCAAAAGCTGTCCCTGATTTATGAGGCTACAGAACGAAGATTCAGCAGAAGCAAGCCGACTTGTGCATGTCTTGTGCAGCTGCGATCCTACTTAAATCACGAGCAACATTTCTCTATAAAATGCGAAAGAACAGTTCAACCCAGTGTTTTGCCTTTATAGCATTAACAGCTCTGGTAAACACAAGCATATATTACACGCTGTTATGACAATTGTCTCCAGATTTGTGGGGGAGGGAGGGGGGTGAAACCAAAAAAAAAAAAAAAAAAAAGGAAAAAAGGAACTACACTTAACCCCTTCAAAATCCAAACAACTTTTTACATTTCTTCGTACTCTAGTTCTGCATTGATCATTGATAATGTCACAGAAGTATTTCTCCTTACAAGACATCAGGCTCAGGTTTCTAGGCTCTCCCTCAAACCCTTTAAATCTCCAGTTCGTACCACAGAAAGAAAAAAAAAAGAGAAACTTTCAAACATTCTGAGCATCTGCTTTACTAAAAAAAGGTGACAGTGCTGTCTGCTGACTTTTCCTCTGCATATGGGAATTTATTTTACCCTGTGACCAGGAAGAACAGGTGGATGAGACACCTACAGCCAGCCAGAAGTATCCTCGCATTTGCAGACCCTGGTCCTGATTAGGGACTTCAACAACCCAAGCATCTGCTGGAAGAACAACACAGAAGGACATAAGCGATTCAGCAAGTTCCTGGAAAGCATTAATGCCAACTTGCCAACCCGAGTGACAGAGGAGTTGATGAGGAGAGGTGCTCCACTGGACCTCATCAGCATGGAAGGCCTTGTTGGGGATATGAAGGTCAAAGGCAGCCTTGGCTGCAGTGACCATGAAGTGGTGGAGTTCAGGATCCTGACAAGCAGGGCAAAAAGCAAGATCACAACCTTAAACTTCAGAAGAGATTTTGGCCTCTTTGGGGATCTACTTGAAAAAGTACTATAAAGGGCCTGGAGGAAAGAGGGTCCGAGAAATCTGGTTGTTATTCAAAGACCATCTCCTTCAAGCTCAAGAGCAGTCCACCCAAGTGACCAGGAAGTCAGGTAAAAATGAATAATGTGAAGTTTGCTCACAACATCAGCTCTGTGCAGCCTCACAGAGCTAAGTGTTGATTATCTGAAACCATGGATGAGCTCCTGGCAAAACTCAAACATAAAAAGGGAGAATACAGAGGGTGGAAGCAGGGACAGATAACCTGAGAGGAACATATATACACTGTCCAAGCATGCAGAGAGATGTTTAGGGAAGCCAAGGCCCACCTGGAGTTGAATCTGGCAAGGGATGCCAAAGATGGCAAGAAGGGCTTCTACAGCTACATAAATGACAAAAGGAAGACTAGGGAAAATGTGGGCCTGCTACTGACTGGAGGACATGGAAAAGGTTGAGGTACAGAATGTCCTCTTTGACTCAGACTTCTGTGAAACCATTAAGTTTAGAACTGTTATTCTTTATGTACAATAAATATAAGAGCATAATAAAGGACAGTACAACCTTAACCTGCCTTAAATCTGAACTAGCCCAGGGCATTATCAGATAAACTAGTGACCAGTATACCATTTGCCAGCCAAAACGTCCATCAAATAAGATTAAACATACTTAAGTAAAACAAATCACTTGATACACCAAAGAAAGATCAACAGAATGGCATGCAGAATTACTTTTCCAAACTGAAAATAAAAACAGAAATTACTCTTCCTCTGTCATGTTTTGACTACTTTTTATCTGCTGGAGAGGGATATCCTGTGACAGTACGCTGTTAGCTTCTTATTATCTATCTCTTTCATTCCTTGGAGTGAATTACATGCTAAAGCAAAGTATCCTATAGAAGACACCTGTTTGTGGAGAATGAACTCATAATGGAAGCAGCACATTTCACCTACAGTTCCAAACACTTTCGAACTAACACATCTCAAGTGTAGGATAAAAATGCCAACAATTTTTAACGTATATAGTTTTCAACAACAATGACGATGTCAATAGCATCACATTTCTGTAGAGTGTAAGCAAATATCAGACTAGAGGCCACTGGGAAGGTACATAGGCTGGTAGCATGTATGTTTTCATTTAAGCCATCACACTCCTACAATACCCAAGCACTCTGGCCAAGCTGCTCATCAGGGCTCCGTTCTTATGACGAAGGCACTGTCCTGCAAGCCACAGATTTACAGGAGAGTTAATTGTTCCGCAGCTTCCACCACCATTACTCAACACGGTACACATAATCCCCATCTATGACTTATTAGTAGTCTTCATAAGCTCCCTGCAGGCAATATAATTGAATCCAGCTCCGCTCCTGAGCACCTACAAAGAATATGCACGAATACTTAGGCCCCGCCCTCAGGTGGAAAATACTGAGGCATAAGGCCCCATCAAAGCCTCCACAGATTGAGAGTAAAAGGATAAGAAACTCCAATACCTATAACTAGTGGAACCTTACTAAGGTTACACATGAAGAAGGAAGGCTCCAGATCGCATATCTGACAGATCTGCTTAGAAAGGGAAATCTAATCCCCAAGAGAAGCTCTCCTTAGGCAGTGTAAACCCATCCTTTTAGCACTAAGTGGAGTGAATGATCTCTATATGCACGTGCTTGTTTTCAGGTAATGTGCCAAGGAGCAGTTTGCCAGGAATGCTTCTTTCATCCTTCCCTATTTACTGCTATACTGGGAAAGTGAGCTGTACACTGCCATGATGATGCAATGGGAATAATTATACAAGATCCTACGGAGTGAAGACAAAGACCACAATAGGGCGCTATTTTTCTTTCACTTCTAAAGAGAAGCAGATCAAGGAATTCCTTGCAAAGAATCCTGACATTATTTAGTATTAATTACCTGTCTACTGATTTCTTCTCTAAAGTGGCTATGTTGGTAATGAAGCAGCCCTGTATTCCTTTACAGGAAAAGCATTGCATGCATTGCCACACCCCCATCAATAGATTTTGGCTAAATATTACCCAACCAAAAAAATCATAGCCCATTAACAAAATACTTTCGTAAGAAACAGCAAGATAATCCCTCAGTAATCAAGCATATGTTCTCACTCAATTTGTGTCCATGAAGGAGTACAACAACAGTTAATGGACCACACTCTATCTGCAATGTTGATGCTAAAAGCCTAACCATTCCTGGGTTTCTGTACTTCCTACCACCTCCAGTGTTATTCTTCCACCTGCACGATATTCAAATTTCTTCTCCTCCTCTGCAAAGGCCCTTACTGCTTAGTCGTCTACTCACTTGCTACATACTAATCTTCCTAATCTACTTCTCCCACAGACATCCTTCTGTCCTCTTTTATTCTACTTATCCTAAGGTGGGGATATACTCAGAACTTATTTGCAAAGCCACAAAGTACCTTCTACTTCAAATCCTCAGTCAGATCTGACCTAATAGGAGAACTCTTCGTCAAAAATAGGCCTACTACAGATTTATCTGTGCAGATACAAAGAAATGGGGCTCTTACAGTTTCCAATATTATTGTAATTAGTAACCACTATGAGGTTTCAAATAAAAATAGAGGAAGTGCAACTATCACAGATGTTTGGGTGTCCAAGATTGCTGGGTAAAGAGATGTAATGAACACGTAAACTCTGTGACTAAACCTATCTGGACTACTGTGTCTCTTTTACAGGACTGAAGCAAATATAAAAAAAAAAAAAAGTCCTCAGGAGCAAGAGTGCCAGCACGGGAGTCTGCTGAGTCACACAGGCTGCAAAAGTCCAGTTTGACTAACCTGATCTCCTTCTATGACAAGGCAACCCACTTAGCGGATGAGAGAAAGGCTGGGGATGTTGCCTACCTAGACTTCAATAAAGCCTTTGACACTGTTTCCCACAGCATTCTCCTGGAGAAACTGGCTGCTCATGACTTGGATGGGCCTACGCTTCGCTGGGTGAAAAACTGGCTGGAAGGCCAGGCCCAAAGAGTGGTGGTGAATGGCGCTAAATCCAGTTGATGGTTGGTCATGAGTGGTGTTCCCCAGGGCTCAGTACTGGGGCCTGTTCTGTTTAATGTCTTTATCAACAACCTGGGCAAGGGGATTGAGGGCACCCTCAGTAAGTTTGCAGACGACACCAAGTTGGGCAGAAGTGTTGGTCTGCTTGAGGGTAGGAAGGCCCTACAGAGGGATCAGGACAGGCTGGATGGATGGGCCGAGGCCAATGGCATGAGGTTCAACAAGGCCAAGTGCCGCCCAGGTTCTGCACTTGGGTCACAACAGCCCCATGCAGCACTACAGGCTTGGGGAAGAGCAGCTGGAAAGCTGCCTGGCACAGGAGGACCTCGGGGTCCTGGCGGACAGTCAGCTGAACATGAGCCAGCAGTGTGCCCAGGTGGCCAACAGCATGCTGGCTTGTCTCAGGAATAGTGTGGCCAGCAGGAGCAGGGCAGGGATCATCCCCCTGTACTCGGCACTGGTGAGGCCCCACCTCGAATCCTGTGTTCAGTTTTGGACCCCACACAGCAAGAAAGACATTGAGGTGCTGGAGCGTGTCCAGAGAAGGGCAATGGAGCTGGTGAGGGGTCTGGAGCACAAGTCTTGTGAGGAGCGGCTGAGGGAACTGGAGAAAAGGAGGCCGAGGGGAGACATCATTCTACAACTACCTGAAAGGAGGTTGTAGAGAGGTGGGGGTCAGTCTCTTTTTCCAAGTAACAAGCAATAGGACAAGAGGAAATGGCCTCAAGTTACACCAGAGGAGGCTTAGATTGGGTATTAGGAAAAATTTCTTCACCGAACGGATTGTCAAGTATTGGAACAGGCTGTCCAAGGAAGTGGTTGAGTCACCATACTGGAGGTATTTGAAAAACATGTAGAGGTAGTGCTGAGGGACATGGTTTAGTGGTGGACTTGGCAGTGCTAGGTTAACAGTTGTACTCAATGATCTTAAAGGTCTTTTCCAACCTAAATTATTCTATGATTCTATAATCCTACAGTTAATTTATTCTGAAGTGGAACATAAACTGTAGCAACCTCAGCTCCCTCAGTCTGTAACAAAGGCATACAGCACACTCCTATGCCTTCAAGCTGGGTATCTGCAAACAGGTAATGGTTCACCCCTCTCAATAAATACACAAACACCAATTAGCTACAAGGCATTGTATGACAATATCCAGGGCAGAGTAACAATACCCTATAAAGTATAAGGGACTTACTTAAAAGGCACATTAATCAGCAATCACACTGAATTTCAGTAAAACAGGCAAGGCTTCACTTCAGAACATAAGGACACTTGGCATTTCCATTATCCTTTTGTTAAAACATAGGTCCACAAATGCTGATTCGATGTTTACCTCCTAATTAGGAAACTAGCTTGCAAAAAAGTCAAGAGAAACAATCCTTCCAATCAAAGCAAGTTCAGAGACAAGAATTCCATTTCCTTTTGAGGTGGAGAGTAGTTTTTGAAAGGACAGATAGCTATGTGAATCCGGCGCTAAGTAGCTAAAACAGGCATCCAGAAACTCTGGACATTGTCTCAAAAACCAAGTAGACACAGCTGCAAATTTAACTAAAGATTTATTTTGTTCTCTTTCATTTCAAACACGTCTAGGAATTTGATCAAACATGAGGAAAAAGTACTTCAATCTTTTCTTGCAAAAGAAAATGTACTGGAGGTGATCAGTGTCGCATACTAACCATAATCCTGTAAAATCACAGGTCACAAAAATAAGTGTATAAGCACACTGCAAACTGCATTTACCAGCCTCTATTCAATGCCAAGTCCTGAAACATCTACTACTTATTTCTGCTCCCTTACATATATAAATTTCTACATTTTAACTTGACAGGATGTCTCACTTGAATGCTTATGATTTACAACGTATTTGCCTTCTAATTTACCGGAACTGGCTTTTTATCTGGGGGGGATTTAACTAAAGCTGTTTCCATATGTTTTGAGCTCTAAGCTTGAGTCTACGGATTTGGAACTGTACAATGTTTTGCTATTGGGCAGGTTGGCATAAATCCCATGTGTGGTGTACCGTCACACAACTCCGAGGTGCTTCAGCAGGACATCTCCTCTGAGTCAAGCAAGCAGCACATAGCAAGATGCTATTTTCCAGCATTATAACTGGAGTCTACACTCAAGAGGTGAAGGATACGTCACTGTGTTGTCCCCAGCAGATCACAGTAGCTTTGTGCCAAATCCTACTCACTCATTCATGAGAGTTATTGTCTCACACTACTCTCCAACAAAAGAACAGATCAACTATTTTTAATGCTTCTACCTTTTCAGCAAAGACACAACTTGCTCCTAGGAAACGCAGACCGAGCCAGGTATCACCCACAGTGTGAGATGCGATATGCACACCCCAATTCCTGCCTCACACCATGCAGCAGCAAGCCTGCATGTCACAGAGTTGCAGCACTGCGCTGTGGCCTCTCTCCCATGCTCCACCATCACGTGCCAGGCTGTGCGGATTAGAGAGCTCGGAAAAGGTTTCCGCAGTGTCCTGTGGTTGGAGGTATGCTACACATGCTCCACCCTACACCCTCCTCCTTCCCAGTCACATAGGTCTCAACTCAGGAAAACAGAAATTTGAGAGGTCTGACTGTAGGATTAGATAAAGTTCACAGTGACTCAAGGCTGAAATCTTAGCCCTAGTGACATCAACAGAAAAACTCTCACTGACTTGAGGGCCAAGATTTCAGCCCATATCCCAAACTAAAGTGTTTTTTAAGCCGATGAAATTCAGGCTCTGATCCTGTAGCAGATGTACACACCTTTCACTTCACATACTAAGCAGTTCAAATTCAACTCAACCATTAACATCAAGTCAAGTGACGCTTGTCAGTAAGTTGTAGTGAGATCCGGTCTCTAATTGTAAATACAAACTCAAGATTTTGCACTGTAGTGAAAAGTTTCAAACAGCACAAAAGCAACTCCATTTAAAAAGTAGTAGCATCACCTCTTCCACATTTACGTGATACCCTATAAAACACATGACAGTAGAAGAACAAATTCTGCAACATGATTACGAGGGTTGCTTGCTTTGGTGTTTTTTTTTTATTTTTACTTACTTTTGTCTGATCATCAGCTTTAAATACATAGCAGATACTTTGCTGATTTGCTGCTCCATCCTTTATCAGACAAGCAAAGTAGCTTGGATCATGGCTGTTGTGAATCAGTTTGTGGACATGCTGTGGCTTGTATTCAAACAAACTTGAATAAATCAAAGGATCCCACTGCTGGTCTTTCCCTGTGTCCGGTTCACATCGCAGACTCGCTGGTGAAACATAAAGTCGGATTTGGCTGATGTTAGGTTCTTCTTTGGAAGACTTTGTACTGAGCATCCGTATCTCTGCCACAATCCAAGGCAGCATTGACATGGTGGTTAGGGAATGCACTGGCAGAGAACCAACGAGCTGGAGACTGAAACTTGCTGAGAAATCACTAGGTGTTTGACACTTTTTAACTTTGAATGTAATTGGCTCCATTTTACAGTCCTTTAGGGAACCTGGACTAATTCACCAACACCTCAGTTCCATGGAACGATGCTATCTGGACGGTTCCTTTGATTAAGGAACAGAAGAGTTCTGAAAGGAAAAAAAAAAAATAGATATGTAGGTGCTGAAACCCTTTTAAAAATGAATTGTCAGTAACACACGTATTTAAGAGCTTAACATCCGAACAGACATACTGATCATCTACTATGACCTACCGAGCACGTTTCCTCTACACTGGGCCTTACTATTTCAGGTCAAACATAAAAGTACTAAATACATTGCTTGGGAAAAAAGTCAGTCCTGATTTAAAAGTTACTTTATAACTCTTGCTAAACCATCAAATGAGTAACTGAACTCAAAAATCCACATTTATTCTAGTCTGTGTCTGTTTCATGGTCAGGCGCATGTGCATCACAGTGGCCTATTTCAATCCTATTATCGCAGAAAGAACCGAGCTATTCTGACCTTCACGACAACTGAAGTTGGAGCTTGCTAAGACACCTGCATATTGGGGGGGAAAAAAAAAAAAGAAAGAAAAAATAAAAAGGTCATCTTTTTTGTTGATAGGTGGATGACCTTGAGTTTGGCTACTAACACGGAGTTGTTGCCTTGGGTCTAGTTTGTAAAGTGATCAGAGGCTGTTACCAACCAGACTTTTTCATTAAATAACACCCCAGAAATTGTTGTCATCTGAAAAAGCTAGCAGCAGTCAACTGACTGATGGCGGATAAACCTGTCAGACAGCACACATGAGCTACAATCCTTACAGCATCCCACTAAAAAACAGATGATGATTCACAATTCACGATTGCATTTTAAGACCTGTCAGCCAGCCAGAAATACTTAATGTTCACCACATTGATATTGTATCATTTTCAATTCTTAAAATATCAAATGGAACCAAGTTACGCACAACCCTGTTATAACCCTGTTATACCCAGCATCTACCACCACTACTGTTATTACATATTAATAGTTTTAGAAACAAAATCCAATAATTGCATTCATCTATCAGTTTCATTTTGCAAAATATAGTCTACAAAAACACACAGATTGGCATTTGTTATACTACCATGTTTTAACTCCTCATTAATTGAACCTGGTTTCAGCTGTTACATTATTTTGTGTGAGACTGATGAGAAGCTGACAGGCCTATAATTGCCTAAGTTTAAATACCATGACACTAGTTTACCCTCAGCCTTCTGAGAGTTTCCCATGAAAAGACCTATTAAAAACAACATGCACAGTCCCAAGAACTCCTTACAAAACATTTTTAATTATATTTGAACAAGTATTTAACAAATGGCATCTGTTTACTGGGGCAACAGTATTTCTTGTCTTTGTTCATCTACAAACATGATCAAAAATAGCAGTAGTTTTCTCATGAGTTTTCATTAAACTTTGTCCTTTATTTGTCCTTGTAAAAATATTTTCAAACTGAGTTTCTAACAGTGCTTCACCTTGCTGAAAATGAAGGGAAATTTTAGGATTAAGAAAAAAAAATTAAAAAAAATTTCAAGATGGAAATTATATTTGAACTAAATAAATGTTTAAAATGCAGCCAATTTGCAAATGTCTGAGTGGGGAAAACTGCAGTAACTGGAAAACTGTAAAAACAAGAGGACTGCAGAAACCACGTGTCTGCATACATTTACTTTTTTGGACCTTTTGCAGCTTTTGACAAATGAACTCTGTGGCAACATCACCAGTTCCAGGCATGCCAAATGTAGCAAGATAATCCAATAGTGCAGGTTTTAAAGACGCTATTTGAAGGAATCATCATAAGCAGTATTCTAGATGTGCAGAACAATTTTTTTAAAAGCATTTTTATAAACCTCTGTGTGTGTCTGTGCATGGGAGGTGTGGGAAAAAGGGCCGTGAAAATCTAGAATTTGCATGCCTCATTTCAATTATACGACAACTCCTTTTCAATTATTTTTTGTTTCACAAACAAGCAAGAAAACAACTGTCTAAGACAAACATAAAAGCATTGCATTGTACGAGATAGCAGCTTCAGGAAGCATTTTTCCACCTTAGCGACACAGACTGCTAAACACAGTATTATCACAGTTTTGCATCTGTCCGGAATCAAAACGGTCTCTTCTTTGACAAACTATTACAATTTTTTTTTCTCCTTAACTGTAACAATGAGAAATAGTTCAGCAGCTGCAGGGAAGATTGGATCCATTCATAACTACAATGGCGTGTAGTCCGAAAACACATAACAATGGAGTCTTTACCTTTCAGTGTTCTTGTAATTTAGTGGCATACATAATAATCTCAGGATAAGAGAGCCTAAGAAAACTACATTCTTAGTTGAAAACAGGAGAACTAAGCTACTGTGCAGATGATGACCTATTAGCCGCATACTTTTTGTAACCATATTTCTCAATTGGGCTTCCTCAGAACTCTTTTTAAAAAAAATGCATTTAAATAAAATGCCTGTAAAAGTACAACAAAGTCATCCTCGTTTAAATTAACTTTTCAAGGAAGAAAAGTTTCATTTGGATTACCGCCATCGACTCTTTTACCCCAAACCTACAAGGCCTCAAATAGGAATAAATATCATGTATAATACATTATTTTGCATTCTTACACTAAGGACCAAACAGTGTTTGAAAAAGACAGGTTGATACTCTGTCATACTTCAACCAACACTGTACCGCTGGAATGTATTTAATATAAATGCAAAGCTTCTTGGCATTCATCTCATTTTAACAAAATAAACACCTTGCAAAGTCAACAGTATAAATACTCCAATGTCTGCATTTGTTATTTTTAAAGAAAAACAGTTCAATCTAAATCAAGACAGTTAAGCAGAAGTCAGAATGCTAGGTTTTTTCCCTAATGTTAAGAGGGGCTAAAAGTGCAGTTTCTCAGAGGCACAAATTTAGCAGTATCAGAAAGTCTCCTTATCTAACCGGTATCATTCTGTATATTACCATTCTGCACGCTTCATCTCCTTCTTCCAGCCGTTCTTTGTTTCCTCCTCCTGTCATCCTTATCTTAATTTACACACAAATCCCACCAGAAATTATACCAATTTCATGCTGCTGGCGCTAATGTCCTTTAAGTTTACATTAAGGACTCAATTTTACTTCAAGACCACGAAGTATTTATGTACATGCTTAATTTAGACCTAAAAATAGTTCTGTTCATCTCAACAGCCCTATTCCTAGCCATAAAATTAAGCACACGTTATGATCAAAGAGTGTCTGTGCTCTCAGTCCGTCTCTGCCCTGATTCCCCCATTCCGAATTTTGGCACCTTCACCCGTCTCTGGTTGCCACCACTCAGTTCATCCACTCCGAAACTTGGCGCTGCAGGCACTGTACCCGTTCACCATCCACATTAGTACAGCAGGCTTGAACAAGCTTCTTCTTCCCAAGTGTCTGACTAATTAACTCACAAACAACTTCTCCAAAGCAAATGGTTGTTTTACCTTTAATCCAAGAGAGAACAGAAAAGGTATAAACATAAAGCCACCCACTCGTTTCCTTCCACCTGAACTTTGATCTTCCCTTGACAGCTCTAAGTGCCATTCATCTCCGTTACTTGGGGCTGAGAGAAGACTGCCAGGCTTTGCTCCACACTCAGGTCGAATGCCTCCAGCTGTCCTTCCAGTGCTCACGGACCTAACTGGGACAGCTCTTCTTCCTCCCCTCCATCAGCATCCTCTGAAGGATCTCCGATGCCCTTGCACTCAGATTTGAGAAGAGCTTGAGCCGCGCTCCCCAGCCAACAGCTTTGCTGCTGTCTGAGAAACGTTAATATTCTCTAAACTGTATCTTAATGTTGCTACTGTTTAACTGGCTTTGATTTAGCTGTATTTGCACCATCAGCATAAAAACAGCCAGGAGAACTGTAACACATGTGGCATTTACACAAGCCCCACTAGTAAATCTAACCCCACCTTCTATAGTAGGAGACACCAGACTGACTCACTAATGTGAAAGACACACATGGGAACATACACGTGCTCTTTGTCCTCGACTTCTTCCACTGTGATCAACCCAGACACTTCTCACAAGTGGGGAGCGGGCTTAGAAAGCACATAACGCTACGCTGATAGTCCTGTTCTAGCAAAATCTGGTACTGTGTTTTAAAAAACAAACAAACCAACCCACATATACGTATCAGGCTCTTGTTCTCCTGAATTAAGTTGCGGTCTCATCTTTCTATGTCACCAGAAACTAAAGAGGACACCTTCAGAGAGAAGTCGGGGAAATGGCAGGACAGCATGAAAGGGACAGCTACAAAAATGAGTACTTCTGCCACTCCGGACCCCAGGTTCTCTCTGCCTGAAGGTGCATGTCTAAGCAGCCGTGCATCACGCAGGACAGCATTCCTTAAAACTCACCTTCTCTCAAGACAGAAAAGACTTTATCATGAGGACAAGGTACAGGCTCTGGATGCCACTCAGTTGGACGGGACCAGGTCAGCTTTGAGGTTAGGAAGGGGAATCTTGGGGGGGACAGAGAACAGACTGTGTTATTAACCTGGGAGGGTGGGGCACTGGAAATCAGGTTTTGGCACCTGGGGGAAAACCGGGCAGATTTGGGATGGACTTAAACTAATATAGAAAAAAAGGCAAAAAAAGGAGAGAGATTGTTCTAAACGGAAAGAACACATATAAATAATAATAAAAAGCAGAAACTACAACAGTGGTGAAGAGTTATCCTTCGTCTGTTATTTCTTCTGGACTGGACTAAATTCAATACAGACATGCAGCCAAAAGTTTCAGACTCCTGTTCAGAATATATGTAACGACTGACCTAAGCAATTCTTTACTCTCCTCCAGCTCTTCCCCTGGTTTGGTTAGTAATTGGCGTGCTGGGACCCATAGCAGAACTGACAAGTTTAGAAGATGCTTCAAGCAAGGAAGCAGTTAGAGCTTCCACACATCAACGATTAAATGAGTTTGACCTGTGAGTTGTTCAACAGAAAGACCCCAGATTCCTCAACCTTTGCAGTTCATCTGAGAGCCAGCTGTGTAGTTACTCCACATCAGGCTGCTGACAAGACAGCAGTTTTTTTTCTGTAAGTCAGTTTTCTTTCTCCCCTCCAAGAAGCTAAGCAAAACTTCCAACCATACAGCAAGGTCTTGTGAAAAACAGCTGGTCTTAACAAACACAAATTTGTTTATCTCTTCTCTGCACAGCATTAGTGCTAAACCCTACTGATGGATGGAACCAGAGGCACTGGTACTGACTGCACTTCACCGCTGATTATTTTAGCAGAAATATCATACTACTTAAGGATTATGAGGAGCCCTGGCCTGCAGCCAGAGCTTTGGAACGCAAGCCAGAGCTAAATACCACTCCTTTCCCTCTCTGTCTGATCTTGACTGAGATTTACGTTGTCTTCACTAATGCTGACAGATTTCTCTATCCACCTAGGAAGACACAAATGAGAATATGTATTGGGTATGTCATGATATGGTCACTGCTGAGAAGAGGTCCTTTTATGTCTCTATCAGTGTGCATGAAATGACTCTCTTCTCTGGTATCACAACACAGCATCCATTAGATCGTTCTACAGGGCAGGTAGTTGCAAGCTTTATCTTACCTTTATCTTTTTCTTGAGGCCTCAAACAATAGTTTTGCCTGTTTTCTACAGCTAAACAAGACTGTTTAGATATCATACCACAGGTTGTTCTCAGTTTCCAAATAGTTCTAATTTAACAAACTGACACTTGGAATCACGCCTCGCCCTTCTGTTGCAAGGATGTTCTTTTTATCTCGTAGCTACTTATTATCTGCTGTTTCCTTCTGGAGCTATGGTGTGCTGTGGGCAACAGCACGTGCAAGTCCAGAAGTCAGTTTGCCTTAGAAATTATTTTTAATTTCCATTCTTTTTTCATATACATGCATCAAATTCTGACTTTAAATGGTTATTTTCGATGCCATCAGCAGCTTCAGACCTGGCCCTGAGTCATGTTCTACCACCTACTCTGAGCAAATAATTTGGTTTTGTAGTAATAATCACACCTAAAATATTTACTGATACGGCCAGCATTTATATCACTCCTCTAATAGGTTAAAAAAATGAAATAGACTACTAACAAAAAATATTCCTGCAAAATAGTAATAAGTTCTTCATTGTAAACATACAAGTTTATAATCAACTATCAAATGAAGAAAATATCTCGCTATTCCTGCCCTTGACACCTGTTGCTATTTCCTTAACAGAGTCCATGGCAATTAATATGCTGATGATGGAAGCTAGAACTTGGATACTTCTGAGTCAGCCTCATATGGACCTGAACAAAATATTGGACTGTTCTACCACTGCAATGCACTAAAAAAAAATCTTTGTAAAAGAAAGCTTGCTAGGAAAATTACAGTCCGAATGCCCTTCCTTTTTATTCAACTGCATATCCACAGCCAAAATACCTGCATCCAGCTTCTCAGTTAATCAAATTACAAAGCGAAAAAAGCGTCAAGTCATCCCCACATCACTGAACGTGTTCCACATTCCCTCCAGCCTGTCACTTCTCTCACCTGCAAGCATTTCTACTTTTGCATTTTACCTACGACTTGCAGCGTTTCTACAAAACAAGCTGTGACGGATTTCTCTTTCGGCACTTACAAGCGTTAAAAGTACAACCACATTCATCAGCTCAGAGGCATCTGCTATTCGGGAGACGCACATTTTTTATTAATTTTGACCCACGATGTTCCAGTCAATCTCCGGGCTTAGCAGCAGGCACAAATCCCACCATCTGCACCACCGAAGGTTCCTGCAGCAGATCTGCCAGATCAGCCTCTCTCCCAAAGGCAACCCAGCCTACAAAGGTCTCAATCTTTTCAAACCGCACTATAAATAACCACATTTGTTTCATACCTCTCTCCCGAGCGCGCTTTCACGAGATCGCTCCCTCGTTAGTTTAGCACGCCAATTTAAAGGGCCATAAAAATACACTGCGCCCGGTGCGGGGGGAATTTTAAGCTTAAACAACTGGCGAGTGTGCTGCTTGTCAGGAAAGGTTAATTTTGCCCCTGGGGGAAGCGCCCTGCGTTGCTCTAAGGAGGAGCAGGTTCGAAGCGGGGGGGGAGGAGGTTACACCGGTCCATTTTGCACTGACGGGTGCGGAAGCTGCGGGCAAAAGTGGCGGGGTAAAAAAAAAAAAAAAACCAAACAAAAAAACCAAACGAAAAGCCGGCCGTGTCTTCAAGCAGGTCTTTTGGTTGCTGTGACGAGGAGCCGGCCCTCCCGGCAGGCTGCGAGCTGAGGAGCGCCCCGCCGCCCCCAGCCCGCCCCGTCCCGTCCCGTCCCCCAGCAGTACCGTCCCCACAGCGAGCGCGGCGGCTCCGCCACCTCCGACACGGACCCGCTCCCGCCGTCCCCCCGCGGCTTCTGCCGCCTCGGAGCCCGGCCAAGAGCGCGGCGACCGGCCCCCACAAGCCCGCCGCCACCCCCCGCGGCGGGGCGCCCAATTTGTCGCCTCAACTCTCTTCCACTTCCTCAAG